>OY294040.1:0-600000 GCA_958510855.1 Rhagonycha lutea | reverse complement strand
AAAGGACCTCATCGCATTTACGAATGTAGACGCACAAATGTTCTAGGTACCCTGGTACAGGATGCATCGCCATTTTTATTTCCTTGCACCATCGAGTATAGCTTAATATGTGCCGCAATTTTATATGTAATGTGGAAAAGTATATCGAAATTACCTCCAACGAACACAAATACTGCTGGAAAAATCATACCAGAATTTGCTTATAAAAAAAGTCCTCACCATTACTCGGTCGATTGCGCTCGCGCGCACAAGGGCTTGTTTTTAGGAATCCTCTTCTTGGTTCTTACCATCATATCTCTTATTTTATTTTTTGTTCTAATCTCGCGGTCCGAATTCTCAGGGTTAGCCGTAATCGAGGTTAATATTTGCGAATTGACTCTATACGGTATGACCACGTTAGCTACAATTATTGGTATGTGGCAGGTTAGGCAATTGAAATTTGACGGAACGCGAAATATACAATTGGATAATATTTTGTTAATAGGTGCTCAAACGGGAATGTACATTTATAGTATGTTCACAATAATTGGAGGACAATTTACGGTGGAGAGGAATACAATACTTGTACTGATAACAGCTTTAGCATCTTTGATGCAAACAACGTTCCAAACTATTTTTGTTTTGGACGCTTCGAGGCGATCCTGCGTAACGCCAGATCAAATCAAAAGGAAACCGGGAAGAGAAATTGTAACTTTTTTATTGGTAACTAATTTAGCGATGTGGTTGATTAACACTTTGGAAAAGTCTCGAGCAGACTCTCATCCCATCCAGTTACACTTCTATGGCTTGTGGGCATGGACCATTATTACTCACGTTTCTATGCCTTTGGCAATATTTTATCGTTTTCATTCGACCGTATGTTTGTGCGAAATATGGAAGAGGGCTTATAAAATAAAACCGACCTACATGTAGGTATAGAAATTTTTAGGTATATCTACTATTTTATATATCTGCATTTAACGACATATCCGGAATATATCGAAACCATCCCGATATAATATTATTAGTAATAACAACGATAAAATTGAAATTTTATATTCCATTTTTTAAAAATTGTAATTTTCTAGAAATTTTAAACGGCGTGTTTTAATTCAGCGCCAAATATTTTATGTTCATAACGTAAATTTAGATGTAAAAAAATGCTTGTAACCACAAAATGCAAATTTTTATTTTGCGAGGCTATTACGGAACATAATATAATAATGTAAATTATATGTAACTATATGTATAATTATTATTATTTTGCATTGGTGACTTATTTGAAATTTATTTTATATTGACCTCCATGGATAGGTATTATTCACTTATTATAAGTGAAACCAATAACTAACAACACTGGCTATTGATTTAGTTACATGTCACAATAGAAACAAGTTTCTTTTATTACAAACCCAATATTATTGTCTAAATTATTCAGAGCTATTACAAATAATAGATTATTTGCCAAAGCAAAATTATTTTCTGGGATTTTGCCAAAAAGTATCGTAATATTAATCAAAATTTTTATACATACTGTATTGTAGTTTTAATGTTTGTGATTGAAGTTCCTTTTGGTTCTTCTTGCTCAATGTAACAATTCTATTTTTGTCATTCGAGAGGGTTATATTGTTTAAAATTATTTTTATTAAATCATAACATCATGATATCCGTCTCTTGAACATCGGGTAATACGTTTTGTAATCTGGATGACCCAATAAATTACCCAAAAAAATTGCTCAATTTTATGGATTAGTGGATTTATTTGAAAATCAGAATTTAAATATTATTAAAAAAAATTAGTATTATATATTTTTTGATTGTACGTGAAGTTAGAACATTTATTTTCTAAATTTTAGAAAAAATTCATTAGAAAAAACTTAGTAATGTTAATGTAGCACAGCATTTTAGGAAATATTGACTAAAATTTCATTGGAAATGGAAAGATTCCATCCAAGGAAATCGTCAAAAGGCGAGTGAATGGATCGATTTTTAAATAGATATCTCTGTTTTTTATGTGTATAATAAATAATAATTATTTTATGCAAGAAGAGCATTTGCATTGCATTTTTGCATGGTGTTGCATATAATATTTTATTTCATTCCGTTGGAAAAGTTTGATTTATACAGGGTGTCCCCGCACTCACTTTACATAACTTAGGTGGTGATAGAGGACACTTTTCTAAGAACAATTTTTAACAAAATTTTTTTTCTAAATTCAAACCCTCGAAAGTTAGGCCTCTTTAAAGCATTTTTTTTAATTTCCACTTTCACGTGGCCATAGCCCCGAAAGTATTGATTTTTCAGTAAAAATGGTTTAGTCACTTTTTAAAGAGCGTGAATAATCTACAAACTAGATTCAAACCTTTTCTTGTCTAAAATCAACGGCTTTCGAGTTATGAATTAAAGTAGGTTAAAAAATGTCGAAAAATTTGAGCTTTCTTTTTTTCTGGTTTTTTTCAAGACCCTGTATCTTTTAAACGAAACATTTTACAAAAAATCTGACGCCCCATTCCGGATAGGAAATTTAACGGACTACAACTTTTGTCTAGTAAAAATTTTTGAGAAACCAATCCATTTCACAGAAAATCAGAAAATAACAAACGAGACAGCTACAAAACATAAAATTTAATTCACAAAATTTTTATTTTTTTTGAAAACTTATTTTATTAATTAATTTTAAACTATTAGATTATTTAAGTAAATGTTGAAAATGACCACCCTCATTTTTAATACACAGTCGTGCTCGTTTTAAAATATGCTTTATAGTATATTTATAAAATTTTCTTTTTTTTTTAAATCCATTATAGCAGGGGTGGTCAACAAGGTCGAGGGATTGACCGGTCGATCACGAGGCCAATTTTGGTCAATCCGTGAATGTGAAAAGTGTCAAAAATTCGAATTTCTGCGATTAAAAGTGTCGAAAAATCGCCTTTTTTCGATTTGTTTCGACAAACATCTTTTAAAACAATCACAAATGTGTATTGAAAATGAGGATGGTCATTTTCAACAATTACTTTATTAATGTAATAATTTAAAATTCGTTTTTTAGAAATAAGATGATAACGTAGATAACGTCTTTTTGATGGTGCAATTTAAAACAGAATATTTGTTTACATGAAAACACCAGCAAATATTACATTATGTAATTAAAAAAAATGTTTTTATTTTAAAATTAATTAAAATTTCGATTAAAATATTTGATTATCAGTCTATATTGTAAGTGACGATCTAATTATGCACACGTAGAAATTTTATTTAAAAAAACACCTCAAAGACATTATTTTTTATTTACCATTGTTTGACAGGGTAAACTGAATTATTTTTGAAAATTATAATAAAAATGAAAATAAAAAGCCGAGGTTGAAAGTAAAAAGTATATTTTGAAAATCTACTAAAAATGGTACCTAATTTAAATCAATACGATAATGTGATATGACATCATTTCATGGTTATTACCAACAATCACTTACATTTAGTCAAAATAATACAAAAACAAGTCGCAAAAATTACATTGGGGTATTTCTATTTAGTAGGTATATCTTTATAAAAAGTATGTATAATTATAAAACGATAAAATATCGTATTATGATAAAATGAATTTTATTGTAGCTTAGGTCAAATTAATAAAATATTTTTAATATTTATCTACGTTTCGGACCCTTTCTGTTGATTATTGATTACCAAGGCTTTTCCGGAGATAACTAGTTTTTAAAACCCAATCGAAGAAATTCGAGGATGTCACACTAATAGTTCTCTCTGGAGAAAACCTTGGTAAAAGGCCAAAGCATCGACAAATGTTGAAATTATTTTGTTAATTAGACCTAAACCCCAACAAAAATAACTTTATTATGTAGTATATTTTTTATAGATATTTTTACGATTTCTTAACTTCATTTTTATTATATTTTTCAAAAATATTTCTGATTCTACCGTCACATAATGGTAAATAAATATTGCTTTTAAATGTTTTTTTTTATAATATTTCTAAGTAGATACCTATGTACATAATCTTCACTTACACTTATTGATATTTAAATATTTCAGTGTTGAATTAAATTCTTGTTACCTGGATATCTACTAAAATCACCACACCTTTACTTTAAATTCTTTTAAAGTAAAGTTAATTTCTATTGAAACTACTAATTTATTCATTGCTAATAAATGTCATGGTGTTTAATGACAAACTTCTCAAAATATTGTTATATGCCTACATAATAAATATTATATTACCATTTCTGGTACTTCACATAGTATAAAAAATATTCTCTTTCAAATATGGCAATATCAAAAAGGGAGGTTGCTAATAAGAAAAATTATCAATTACATAACAACTTACAAAAACTTGTTTAAAAAATTATTTTATACATGAAAAAACAAAAATATGTATTTGAAAGTCGTTAAAAATCGACGTCCGAACGATTTCTTCGAATTTTTCAATTTAAAATTTCTGTGCCGATACCAAAAATTGCTTTCTTCCAATAATACTAATTCTTCTATTCTTTATGTTTTTGTTTGTCTTACAAAGGGCACATATTGTTAAATTAACTTCACGAACATATTTATTTTAAATATTGGTATCTATATAATTATTATAATATCTTGATCTCACAAGGTTTGCATAATTTGAAATTTTTTGTAGAAAATGTTTACTTTTATTGAACTACCTACCCTCATAATGTGAACAAAAATCCTATACAGTTTTAATTTTATTTTAGCACAAATTACAAATAGGTACGTCTTCCTGCTTCTAACTACATAATAATTATTATATTATGTATGTTATAATCACCACACAAAGTACAAAACTAAACATGATTTTTTAATCCAAACTTAGATTGAATATTTTACTAAAATTCTGCAACCTTTCGTCTGATGGATAAAAGATTCCTATTATTGTAGAATTATAGATAATGTAAAAACCAAAAATTAAATATTTTTTGTCGTTCTTTTATATAAACTCTTATTGTAATATATGCGAGTGATTTCAGAGTAAGTAACATCCGACGTTTATGCAAAACCTAATCGGAAGTTACGTTTTTAAAATATACTTAGGTATATTTTTACAGACACTTCAAAGGGAACAATATTTCGTAGTTCAAAGTAGAAGTTGCTCATAATTTTCGAAAATGTTTTATACCTTCTTGTAATATGTAAGATAGTATTTAAAAATGTGTGTTATGTGTATAATATTTTATATTTTGTTGCAATTTTATTTATTAATAATATTATAATAAGTATCAGCAATGTTAAATAATTGTGCCATATTTATTTATATTATTCGTAAAAATTATGTAAATACGTTTTCATAGTTTGTTATTCTTATTATTATACAGGGTTGAGCATTAAACAATTTATTTTATATTTATCAACTTAAAGGTTAATTTAGATAATATCTAAACGCAATAAGCATCATAAGATTCAAATCTCTATTGAAGATTTTATTGTTAATTTTATTTTATTATTTATACGAAGAGAAATATTTCAAACCTAGCCTCATAACATTAAAAAATGAGAAAGTAAAACTTTTTAAAATTTTTAACTACTTTTTGTATACTATAAAAAATTTCCTGCAATTTTTTGTACCTTTGAATACACCAATCAGTTTTCGCAGGAATGTCTTTGCTCCAAGCAATTAGAAAATTGTCTTTTCTGTCGCAATTACGTATATGAAAGTGAACATTCGGCAATTCGGCTCATTCCATAAATCACCTGCCTTATCTATAAAATGTCTTTTTCCATGCGGAATACGTTTTATTTTATACTAAATATTTTAGATTTAACTAATAAATCAAACGTTTAGCTGTTCTTGGTACATTTTGAGGTACAAAAATATTTTTTTTAAGTACTAATTATCTATGTAATAACTAATAACCATGTTCAAAATTACAACTTTCTTCTATATTTATATCTCAAACAGGGTATAAAGGCAGGGCAAACTATAATAGCGCATTTAAAAAGCAATTAATCAAAATCCACTTTTTTTAATCAAATGGGATTAAATTTCCATTAATTTATTAATTTTGGCCAACCCTAAAATGTTAAATTGATTTATTGTTAGCTTAGAAATTTATTGTAAATATTAAAGTTGCTTTTTACTGAATAGTTTATTACTTTCTCGTATTATATTCAATTTATTATATAACACTACTTTATTGTAATTATTACAAAAATAATAAAAATTGACAAAATAATAGTTGTGACTTTAAAAATTGAGCAGAGGTAGGGTGAGAGCAAACTTTTAGTTTATATTTATAAACAAATTTAAACTTTCATCGAAAATTGGTATCCATATTAGCAACTTTTGTATCGTTAAATTTGCTTCTTGCACTTCTAAAAGTTTCAACTGTTACAAATTCAATATTAATTTTTGTGACTTCATTATTATTGCTCCAACTTTAGTTTTTGATGTACATTAACCCAATAGAGACGAGATGCTATTCGAGTCATTCGTAAAAGATGTAAGGGTGGTTATTGATCTAACACAGTGGCTCAAACAAATAATTCTACTCAAACTTTAGAAGCAAAATTTTGGACTAATTGAGCGACTGCTAAATTAGTTTGCCAAAAACTTAAGTTGGTGAAATTTCAATTTTGATTAGTTTTCTTTGGTTTTTATTATAATATTTGATAGATTTGCACTTTCGCGATCATTTTCCAGCAGCTTTCAAAATTTTGAATTTGTTAAGAAGTGAAACTTTTTTTCTAATTTTAAATGTAGAAAATTGGTACTTTTTTTGTAAACACTGTACTAATTTTTGTAAATATGGGGGTGTATTTTAAGGGTAAGGGACTGTAGGAACTTAACTTTGACCCTTAATATAAAGTCACGTGGTAAGAACAGTAGAGGGGGACCAAAACAAGGAACTGACGCATTGCATCGTACCGACATCGTACAAACGCATAGTATGGTTAGATAGTTCACACACAAAATACTCGTAGTATTCGTGATCGTAGTCATTAGTAACGGTATATAAAATTTTTTAAATATTTTACACTTTTTAGAAATATTTACCATATCGCCCATCAAAATTTATTAATATTGCAAGATAGTTTTCAATGTTCGCAAAGAGTTTGGATTATTCAAAAATTTATCTAAAATGGACAGGTGAGTTTTGATAATTTTGATTTTTCTTATTGGTTCGTGAAAATTTAAACATTTTACAACCTTTCTGTTTCGTGTCGTTCACATAAAATTATCGATATTCTTGGCTATTTACGTGCTGAATTTTGCGTGTTAAACGGTGTAGAATTGATTTGCAAAAAATTTCACGAACCCGTTTTAACGTGACGTTTTTGGTTTGACTTGTACGTACGCATTACCTTCGATCGGCGTTCACAGCGTCGCGATGCCTTTGTTTGTTTGAAACAGGTGTTCGGGATGGAGATATTATCCTTTGGGGAATCCGAGTGCATTTCCGGAACTTAGTATAATATCATTTATCGAAAGGAAATGACAAATTTTGAGAAAAATTACAAATAAAACCCTAATTTTATACTTGGATCATTTTTATATACCAACTATCTGTTGATAGATAGTTATTATTTTTTATTTATGTAATAATTTGTTTGTGAGAAAATAATAAGAAATCTATTAATGTTTCTTATAAAAATAATAACGACAAAATTACATTGTACCGATTAAATTACTCATATTTCAATAATTTTTCGCATGTGTTTTATTTTAATTTTAATTAGTTTATAAATAAGTTGCCAATTTTATTTTAAAATGTTTCTTAAAATTAACTCGACAAATGTTACTTTAAGGGTAGAACACATCCACCCACATGATGTTAAATGTCAATTAAAAATTATTACTAAATTAATACAGACACGAGCGTTTAAATTAAGGCCTGGAAAGAAAATTGTAAGTGGCCCGTTAAATAGGGTAGCATGTGACGTTATTATAAAAGGGTTGCACACAAAGAGATCAAAATAAAGGTTTCGTAAAACAAAGCGCGAATTGTGGCAGACTGCACGACGCTTTCGGTAAGATAGTGGCGCTCTCGCGACGTCCAACGGCAAGCTTGCAAGTTATATCTAGTAACACACATTTCTATAATGATTTCAGTAGTGTCCTAATTTTTGATGTTTAAATTTCCTAAACCTGTGTTAACGTTATGATTTTTTTTAAAGAAAATGAAACTTGATGGATTGACGAGTGCTCGTTGTTAAAATGAACAAAGAAAACGCTCGACTTCAAAAAACTATTAAATGTAGGGTTAAACTCGTAAGTCTAGTTTTATTGTTGTTATTTCTTTTTGAGTTTCGTATTTTGTGAATGATCTCAATAAACAAAATAATAAACAAGAATCCTACGACTTCAGATACTTATCGATTTTTTCAAAGTATCGGACTTTTAAGAGCATGTGTAATGCATTTTTGAAATTATGTAGGTCACAAGTTGCAAGTGAATTATTAAATTGATTGATTGTGCATGTAAGCAATACAGGTACTCCCTAATACTACATTAATTGTATTACATAAATAATATCCGCACTTACACCCACTAGCATTTCAATGTTAGCATCAAAGGAAGCAAATTTTATACTAAATTTAAATTTTGAAATTTAAAAGCTTAAATTAATAACGAAAATCGAAATTGTATCATATGTTAAGCATGCTAATTTTTAATTTAATATAGATTTCACAGATAAAAAGTTATATATTCATTTTGAAGGAAGTTTTATTTTAAATATTATTTGAAAAAATGAGAAGTTTTGAAGATGGGAAAAAATTCTTAGTATTAAAATTGGAATATCCCAAGGACAATTTGTATGCCCGGCTTTGTTCAATTTATAGTAATAATAATAATAGATACAAGATACAATATAAAAATTACGTTAAATCTCGATGTTCGTATTTATTGTAAAATATAGACGAATAACTATTTAGATATCAATAATAAAAAAGCCAACGCACCAAAGTTTTATAACAGTTCAAATTTAAATTCAGCCAAACATATTTTTTATAGGTTTTATTATGGCTAAGTGAAAACCTACGAGAAATGTATTTTTGAATTTAAATTTGAATTGTTATTTAATTTACACCCACGGTTGTTCAAGCCGGAAATCAACTAGACAAATAATTTTTTTTATAATTTTAGTTATAATTAAATCAGAAAATATAAAAACCGGTAACATGGTAGATGTACTCAATATATTCTTTTTACTTCGATGTAAATGGTGGCATAATACGAACTTAGTTTCGGATCTTTTCGAAAAATGTTTATTGATAATTTAAAAAAAGACTAAAAATAATTTTATTAGTATATCTACCCATAATATACCCAGTACCCAACCACGTACAAAGTTATTAGAAATATGAAAATGACAAGGTAATTTTCGATTACATTGCAATTGCCACCTATTAGGATGGAAAATGTTAAGCCACAAATGCTCAATTTTGCATTGGGTATTTAGCAATAAACTTAAAAGCTAGTAATTATTTTAAAATAAGGTCAATGTGGCTTAACCCTTTTTTGCTTAGCACCATCCAGATAAGAATAATAAAACTATTTGAAAACACAACTATTAAAGAAAAGTTTAGATTTTTATTATAAAAACTTGTGACTTTGGGCTAACAAAAATTATACATAATATTAAACAGTTAGTTAATTTTTTTGCAACCGAACTTGTCACTTTCCCAATTTGAATCAAGAGCAGTAAAACAAAAAGATTGTGTTCTGCTTTCTTTAGGATAATATGGTGCATCCGCCTCACATGAAAAATTTAGAAACTGTTTCTGTATGATTGCATGTTGTCAATGGTCTTTGCTTATTATACTACTTTGTGATGTTGGAAAAGCAGAGTATATGGGGTTACGGGAATAAATCCGGATCGAGGATCGCACTCGAACCGTAACCGTAGTAACGTACCGACTCCGGTCGCGAGTTCTTCGACCTAATCGCTCTAGACCAGTTGTGAGCACGATTTTTACACATTGCTTCGTAAACAACCAACTTAATTTCCGGTATTTTGTGTTATTCCGTTACACTTATTAGATGTAATACCCTCAGACATGCACTTCAGAATATATTATTTAGTAGTAACCCACATTTTAATCGCTTCATTCAAAAAGAGGTTGCAATGCTTTTCACGTAAGGATTTTTGAATAGAAGAATGAAAAGTTGGAGCTCTTTGAACCCACGAATGATTATCACTTTATATTCTTATATCACAATAAAAAAAAGCTTTTGATAAATTCTTATGTATAGATGTAGGTAAGTTATAATGAATCATCTTTTGCATTTAAATTTATTTTAATTTATTAAGTTGACGTAGTGGCTATGTAGCACCTAACTTTCGGACTATTGAGTACCTACTATAAAAGATGATTACTTTTTCATTTAAATCAGTTATACTTTTAACTATTACCAAAATCTTAATTTAAAATTTAATTACCTATGCAAAGTTAATTGTTTTCGATTAACTCATAGTCGAAACTTCAAAATACATTCACTATTTTTGAAGTTCTTAAAGTAATTGAATATCAATAAAATGCATCGAAATTGCTTTTTATTAAATATTTTAAGTTAAGAAGCTCCTAATAGTTATAATAATTGTTGGTGGATAGGTCAGTGAAACTTGAAACAACAATAATAATATATTGAACGATGTTTGTAACTGCTTGATATTAGTTCAAATTTAGATCATTAAAAAAATCATACTGATATTTTATCTAAAAAGGAGGTTCAAAACGTTACATAACATAGTATGGTATTGTTGTTTCACTGACCTAGGACATTATAATTTCAACTTACAATATTGGAATTTCGAAGTTTATAATTATGAAGGTCGACACAATTAATAATATACAATTTTTAAGCATTTTATTCTTTCTTTTTAAAAGTACTTTTGATCTTGACTTTTCGTCAGTTGGAATACATAAAGTAATATTCCGTGAAGTCTATGATTTGCCACATCTTACGATTTTAACAAATTATAAAATTACCGAATAGATTAATAAATCAATAAGATTTTTTAAATTTGGGCGGATGTCCAGAGAGGCGTAAGAGAGACAGCCATTGCCTTGCAGCGGATACGAAAACGGGTTACCGGGTTCAAACCCAGGGAGAGTCAAACTTTCTTATGACTAGTCTCCGTGCTTCGGAAGGCACGTTAAGCCGGTGGTCCCCTGGGTTAGTGAATTGCCACCATTAACTTAAAAAACCAGGATACAGGCACATCTGAAGGCCAGTCCAGCAAGCTACCTGATGGATGTAAAATATTTAAATGCTCATGGAACTAACACTGCCAAGGAAACGAAGCAGATGTTGCAAATAACAAGCCTTTAGGTTTAAACTAAGTTGAAGAAAAAGAAGGGCGTAAGTCGACACTTTGCGCTTGTACTTCAACTTGCAAACGTAACCCCGAAGAAAGACCAGCCCCAGATCTACGTTTTTTCCAAACCGGGGAAAGAACCTGACATTGGCCCCTTCCTCCAGCATTTGAGTTTAAAGTAAATTTTAAAGTTTACACATAGTATATGAATTTTGCGCCCTTTGAACTGCCGCCTTGGGCAGGCACCCCGGTTTGCCCCCCTCCCTAGATCTGGGGCTGAGATAGACAACAGTAAAAATTCTAAATGGAAAAAATTGAAACATTTATTATAAGAATAGGAAATCGAATTATTAAAATGGTTTATAATTAATAATGGTCACGTAAATTTCATTAAACAAACAACGATCTTCCGTTTAACAATATTCGCTCTTCCTGTTAGCATACCATTTCCGAATATAGACGCTTTAGACTTTCTTCTAACAATAAAAGCTTTCTACAGAATGGAAACTGAAAATTGTTGAAGTGAAACTTTAAATGTAACATTTTGAGATTAAATTTTAGACAGATTTCTATTCATATTTGGTCAGTACTTTTATTAATTAATTTAATTTGTAACATTCGAGTAATTATTGCACAAATAATGATTTTTAAAAAAATCATAATTTTACAAAAAGTCAACGTACTATCTGACAATAAATTTAAGTATTACCATTGTTACTGTGGTTATGTTTTATTTTAATTACTATAAGATTACTTTTGCGCCATTTGCATCTATTCTTAAACACTTTAAAAATGTATAACTCACAAAGCCATAACCAATTTTAAATATTTAAGAATTTTATAAGAATACAATTTTTTTTATCTGTTTTGTCCTTTGCCTCATCAGATAATATAATATTAATATTACTTCTCTATATTTGTTGCTCTTGTGTTAGAAACTTTAATTTTATAAAAAGAATTTATGTTTGATTTACACCTCATTACTTTTAAGTTAAGTCAGGTGAGGTTTGGCAGTTTTTATTATTACATACTGCTATTTATTTATAATAATAATGTATATTTAAAATGATTAAAATTAAAATATTTAAAAACATTTTTCAGAATGTAACCCATAATATTATAAATATATTATTATCTACTTTTTTAAATATTTATTACAAGTAAAAGATAAAAACAAATAAATGGCATTTATTCACATTATCCACATAAGTTATATTACAATATTGTTTTAGCCTTACTTTCAATTTTCATCTATTTATTCATAAAGCTAAAAACAAACTTTTTTTTAAAATGGGTCCAAGGAGACCCATGACTTTACGTGCTCTCCGAAATATGGAGACGGTCATGACGTTGAACTCTCTCATCCAGACTTAAACCCGATTCCCTAGGATTAGCACTTGGTTGCACAAGCTACTAGGCTATGACCGAATTTTGGAAAGTTAACCGAAATCTGGAATAGTTAATATTATGTAGATATCTATATTTATAAACATTATAAGAATGTGATGATTAAAATCTATTATATTTATGCATGGTCCTCTAAAAAGTACCATAATATTAGTCAATATCTGATCAGGAAAATATTTTTTGAAAAATACTTTTCACTCCTCACTTTTCAACTTCATAAGAAATTATATTACATTATATGACAATGTTGTTTAAATATTTTGATTAATAATAGAAATCAAATAAATCTAATATAAAATAATAACTATACTATCTATAGGGTGTTTTTTTAGCTACATGAGAACTTCAAAATGAAATAAAACATTAAAAACCTGACGGAATGTTTTGGTTATAATTTTTTTATGAAAGTACAGTTAAAGGCATTTATGATTTGAACATGACTTCCGGCATGTGACCACCACGACTAATGGTTACGAAGCGCATCCGTTCAGTCCAATTTTTGACCACTTTTTCAAATATTTCTGGCTTTATTTCATAAATGGCTTGCTGAATATTAGCCTCCAATGCTTCTAGAGTTGTTGGTTTGTTAGCATAAACCATGGATTTAACATACCCCCACAGAAAATAATCTGGAGGTGTCAAATCACACGATCTTGGAGGCCAATTGATAGGACCACGTTTTGAAATAATGTTGTCACCAAATTGTCCTTTCAATAAATTGATGGTTTCGTTGGCTGTGTGGCACGTAGCACCATCCTGTTGGAACCATAAGTTGTCAATGTTTAGCTCTTGAAGTTTTGGAAACAAAAATGTATTGAGCATGTGTCGATATCTCACACCATTCACCGTAACGGTAGCTCCTTCCTCATTTCGAAAGACATAAGGACCAATGATGCCGTTGGCTGTATTCCACACCAAACAGTCAATTTTAATGGATGCAATGGAGTCTCAAGATAATGTCCCGGATTGGTCTCACTCCATATACGGCAATTTTGTTTGTTCACATACCCATTTAACCAGAAATGTGCCTCGTCACTGAACAAAATTTTACGGTAAAAAAATGGATCCACTTCCAATTGGTTGTGAGCCCAATTTGGTAGCGTTGTTCAATGGTCAATCTATGCATTATCAAATGCCAAACCTTGCTAAACACAAATGTCAAAAAACTGTTTCCATAGCAATCTTGGTTCAATTGTTATCCCTATTGAAAGTTCTCATGCAGCTAAAAAAACACCCTATAGTAAATAAATTAAAAAGTTTTATATTTTACTAGTTTTTTGAAATTTTATTTTTAAATCTAAAATAGTAGGTATAATACAACTTAAACCAAATTAGTGAAAAGGGTAGTAAGGCTATTTTTAGTGAACATTAACTTAATGCGTATACGAGAACAAAAAATATCTTTTTATAAAAAGATACTAATGACTAATCGTGGTTATACATGTGTTAAAAGTTTTATTGATAAATCAAATTACATCAAATGCATACATTATTCCCTAAAAAGCTTCTAACGTTTTTGAATTGAAGTATTTTTACGAGAAAATTGTATACTATTGTATTATTTCAAATTGTACCTAGACAAATTATTACATCAATTATTATTTTTTACATCAACCTATGTTGAATTTTTGAGAGCTTACATTTAAAAAAATTTATTGCTGATAACAGTTCGGATTATAAATTTGCATTACGTATCATATATTATTTTTTTACGGATTATTTTGGGCACATTTTTGATTTCTAGACAATTAAAACCATTTTATAGAAAACTTTAAAATAATTATAATGTACAAAGTGCATATAATACCTATATTTTAAGTTAATTTCACTAGTTAAAAACTTATATATTTTATTTAAAAATATCAAAGTTACATAATATAGCATATCCTGGAAATTGAAAAACTTCCAGTTGAAAATTATTGTACCTTAGCCGAGATAACGTAAAATCAACGCGTACAGAACGAAAAAATTAGAAATTAGGAAGAGCGGATAGAATTTTTAATTATCCTTGGACCTAAAGAACCGAAATCGCTGAATGATGACATAATATTGAAATTTAATCGACCTTTTTTGTATTTAGATATTTACTTGCAAGGTGAACCAGTGATACGTAAGATGGAGGTGTTACATATAAATAAATAGCTAATACTAATCATTTAATTCAAATTATATTAAATTTTATTGGCCTACCTGTTGATCAACATGCAATAATATTACCGTTACCGTAAAATTTTAAATATCGATTATATTCATAGTCACCTATGAAATAATATCTACACAACATCAGAATTTCATATTTTTTTAAAATTGACTATCATGGTTCTAAAGTTGTGCGGTAAATATTCAAATAATAATGCATTAAATTTAAATTAATTAGTATGTAGATATATGTATATCAAGGAAATAAGCTATTATTACTATATTATCTGCTAAAAAACAAAAGTTTTTGACCCTGGGTTAATTGACATAATAATTCGGTATTAATAAAAAATACATAAATTTGATGCCTTTAGCTCACGACTTTTATTCTCTTGACCAACTATACCTGCATATTTCATGCATTCTGGTCACTTCCCTTCGGAAGAAAATAATTTATTTATAAAATTAAGTATTGTTACTTCCTTTGTAATAAAGTTAAACACAAAAATAAAATTTATATTTGCAAAAATCTATAATGATTTTAATGATCGAACCAAATCGGAAAGTTAACATCCTGGACAATTTCTTCATAATTTCATTCGACACAACTTAATCGAATATTAAAAAAGCTGCTCTGCAATTAATTAAAAATGCGAATTGTTTAAAAGAATACATATTAACATTGAAAATGTCGCAGTCGGCTGCCTGAAACTTGGTATTATTGAGTAATAAAATATACAAGGAATAATTTGTATTCTTTGTGTAATTTTTCTTTGTCGGGTTTTTTATTGATTAAATTATGTAGCACATTTTTTTAAATTTTTCATCTGGGTGAGGCCGAATGCCGAACAACCACTTCCGCTAGTAAATTATAAAATTTATGATAAAAAATAAATTTAATAAATGTTCCAAGAAAACTCACCTTTGACGATTAGTAAAAAGACCTTAAGTGAAAATTGTCGAATAAAAAACTCTAGCACAAAAAAAATATTATTAAAACTTTAAAGTAATTTTTGACAACAAAATTTGGCATACGAGGTGCAAATTAATTCTGAAATTACTTCAAATAGATAACCGATTCACTTAAGTTGGTTCGAAATTACACGCACTTTAAACAAAAACTGTGACCTGTTTTTAACGCATATTAAATTTTTCAAGTGCATTAGATCCGTTTAGTTGGACAAAATAGAAAATTATTTGAGCTATGCGAAATTAAAGGAAGATCAAATTTCAAATTTATTATGTTCAATTAAGTTCATTTATTACTGTTTATTTTTGCACTACAAAATGTTTATCTTTTAAGACAGGGGGTTATCGATTTGTTTCAAGCTTCCAATGGATGCATTTATAAATTAATTTGGAATTAGTTCGTAATTTTTATATTTATTACCACTTGTTTGTAAAAAAAACTTTTCTAAAATCTGAAAATCTTCCTGACACCGAATTGCGTGCTTTTTATATTCCTTACAATTATTTTTAACGCTTTTTGTAAGCCTTTTAATGCCTATCGTATTTTTTTGCGCACGAGTAAACGTTTTATCCAAATAAATATTAAAAATTCTTTATTTTTTCCTGTATTATTTTGTTTTTATTAAAATGTTATCAAGTTCTTTTTAAAAAATTATATTTATTTCAACAAAAACTGTGGTCAATATAAAGAGCGTTTGTAAAGTAATCAATTTGAATTTAAATAAGTTTTGCTTATCAAACACTAAAACCTACATAACAAGTAATTTTAAATAGTGCTAATCATTTTGCAAATACTGGCCATAACGGAAAGTCGATTTTCTCCTCAATTTTTAACATTAACTTTCGTCTCAGGTAAATATTTTAGATAATTTAAAAAAATTTCAGTATAGAGTTTCAAGTATGCAGAGGTGTCCGTACATTCACGAAATGAAAGAGAGACTCCTTGGTGAGCAAATTCCTATGGAACCAATTTCAAAAAGTATACCGCAACCTCCACCACTCCTAATGGACCAACAACCTGTAGGGACAGTAGTTAAGGTGAGTTGATATTATTTAATTGATTATTTCACACTAAAATATATATATTTTTTAATATTTTTAGTTAAATGCCGATGGGTATGGATCTCATACTTCGCCTACACATCATACAAGAACAGATAGAACACCGCTGATGCCTAGAGAGCCTGAAGATGAATATAAATGTGTAGAGAGAACCTTCTACCCAAAAAATGCTAAGTACGTACAAATAATAATAATTTTTCTTTAACTGCCAATTTTAAATCTAATTAAAAAATATGTATGTAAATTAATTTTGAACTCAAAAATCTTAATAGCATTAATGTAATCTTAAAGATTATATAATTCTATAAGCTAAATTTAAAGAATAATATTATGATAATGCGGATTTATCATTTTCCATACTTTTTAAAAGGGCTCTCCCATTCTATTTTCTGAATGTGATAAATCGGTTATACGCATCGCACTTTTCATTTTCGTCGCTGGAGACTTGTACGTTTCACCAAGTTTCACTCATCAGTAATTTCTCACATCATTTAAGTTTTAAACGATGCTATTTCCGACTAAGAGTCTTATTGAATAATGTCTGAGATATTCATAAGATTAGATTAAAGAGATGTCTGACGTGGGAGTAAGAAAACCATTGAGGATTAAACGATGTCTGATATAATAGCGGGCACGACCGTGTCATCCAATCTTGAGAGTTGCGAGTATTTTAACAGACGTCTCGTTATCTTTTAATTAAATTAACAGCTACTTCACCCTGAGATTTTTTGTGTGTCAATTAAAGCAACAAATAATAGGAATATTATGAAAATAAAATTTAATTTCACCTTTCAGAATTTGATAATAATAATTATTATTATTGGTGAATCTGTACGTAAACACATTTTTTTTAAATTAGTTCAATTTAGAACTTCTTTGAACGCGAAGCTTTCTGATGGTAGCTAACGCCCTCGCTAGAAGTGGGGGTGCTATTTGTAAGATCAATACGCTACTGTACTCAGCATCCCCAATTGTAAAAGGTTTTAACTAGATGGCCATTTAACTTAATGAAATATGAAATTCAATTTTATCAAAATTACCAAAGGACAGTAATAAATAAAACCGAAATTTGGAAGCTTCACAGAATTAGGGCCCAATAACGAAAAATTTGACTTTTCTTTTTATTGACTTTGAATTAACATTCAAAGGTGATTGATATATAGTTAAGTATTTAATTAGTACATAAAAATTTAAACAATAGGTCATGTGTTTTCACGAGGTCATATGAGGTTACTGGGACGAATCCCGGGACCAGCTCTCTTCATAGTCCAATCGGAGCTTTCGTGCTTTTCACGTGACAACCCTGCAGCATCCCTTCTCTTCTATGACGCTTTTGCGAGCTTTTCTCCATAGTATCTTCCTGTATAAGCTTTCGGGAAAATAGATTTAAAAAGCTCGACAATTTTGAATTTGAAAAGTGTAATCCACAACGTTACGTTTTTTTTTACTCCATGTTCGTTAAGAGAATAGTTGGTAGATGTGAAAAAGTTGAGAAAATGTGATTTACTGTACTTGTGTGAAAAATTTTGAATACAACTTTCTTCCGGCCACCCACATCGACATGTGCACATATGTGATCGATACAACGAATTATTTAAGTATTTTTGGAAATAAAATTTAAATAAAATGGTCGGTGGCGGCGGTGAAGTCAAGGTTTCCACTGTTGAGGTGGAGTCTATCGACAACATGGCTACTCTTCCGGTTTCGCGGGCTCACGGCGGTGGAAGCGATCTTCTGGCAGAAAAGAATAACGCTGCTAATAAAGAAATGGAACTTAAAAAAGTTCAGCCGAAACCAGATAAAAGGTAATTTGTTCATTTAGATGAATTACTGTTCAAGTCAACCCTCTTTGTTCTTGCAATTATTATGGTAATTGCGCCGATAAGCCGAAAAAATGTTATACCTATTATATAAATTATTTTTACATGTAGGTATAATATTTTATTGAAACTTAGTCATAATAATTAACTGTCCATGTTTGTTCAAGCATTATTTTGATCTAGCTCATTCTGCCCATTGGTGTTGAAAAATTCATCTGATTTGGCATAGTTCGGAAATTAAACTAAATTTTTCTTTCGTGAGGAAATGATACGGAGTCGATCCTATCTCAAAAGATTTTAAATTGAACACTTCAAGCAAGAATATGTACATACAAAGGTAGGGGGCGTTGGCTACTCAAATTCAAAGTGGAGTATATGGGGTCGTATTGTGTTTTTATCCGGTAGCATGCAATTCCATTGTAAAATCTCAGTTTATCTTATTTCTCGTTCGTGGATGTTTGGAAAAATTAAATCTTACATTATTAAATAATAATAATATATTCCTCTTTTGTACCGAATCTCCCTCACGTTATGTACAAACACATTTATTGATTTTATCAATAAGTATATTTTGGAGAATTTGCATGCCTATATTCATTTGCACTTTGTAGGCGTAGGTACGCATCCAATTACTTTTCATTTCAATGTTTTTGCCAATATTATTTGTTTGCGTTTAATTTCTTGTTTGTAAATAATTGCCCGAAATGATCTTCAGACAAGAAGATTGATATAAAGAAAATAAAATCTTATAATTTATTTTTAATAATATTTATTTTGCTAATATAATAAATTTATTATAACTCTAAAGAGAATTTCAACTACGCATCAGTTTAAACGCATACAAATTTTTAAAAAAGCAAAATTAGGAACGTACTAAAATATAACTCTGTTCAGATATTTTTTTGAATTTATTTTTGGATTTTTCGACAATCTAGACCCAAATTGTGCAACTTTTAAGCATAGTTTCTTTTTCAGTGTGCAAGCAACCTTTATTGATTGCTCTTGTGGGGTAGGTTAAATTGAATTTTAATTAATTGCAAATTAATTTCCAAAATCCCCTTAACGAACATTATATGATCAAGAAAACATTTTTAATTTTTCATTCGTCGTTTTTCACCGTTATTTTACCTTTTTTACTGTATGTATTTTCTATTATTTTTTTGATTCTATTTTATTTCATAATTTATTTTAGTTTCAAATCGTTATTTTAATTATCTTTAAGTTTATTACGATTTTAATTATTACATGATTGTTTCGTTGATTTATCTTTTTGGTTAAAATTAAATTATTTTATAACATTTCGGTGGTTATTTTTGAAAATATTACATTCACAAAAATTTCTTCGGGGTGACTTTTCGAATAACCTTTTTTTATTTTAAACCTTGAAATTTCTTACTTTCCCTTTTCGACCCCATGGTGTCCATTTTTCATCAGCCATCCAAACTGTCTCGACTGATGTAGGTACTTCCAATATTCTCGAGTACTGCGATGAGAACGTAAATGGTGTAAATATGATTGCGTTATTAGGTTCTTATAAACATTCTTAACAAATTTCTTTCTCTGTCAAAATTTTTCAAAAAATATATTACTTTTCTAAAAAAAAAAGTATCTAATAAATACACAACTTTAAATTTTTAATTTTTGTATTTTAACTCGATGATTTGGTATTATTTGATAATATTATAAGGTAAGGATAAATTTACACTATTTACCAAACAAAACGCATTTGTATTTTCGTAAATAAAAATGCGTGTATGCGCAATATCTTAATATAATTTTCTCAATTTGCCACAATCCAAACCCTAATTTTAAAATGTATTTTTAGAATTTGCTCACTACCGGTTAGCATAGTAAAGAAGTGTATAATAGTGTAGACTTCATTCTTACTAGTTTTAGTTTTAGAAATAATTTAGGAAACGGAAGATATCTATCCTAAATTTTTATATTTTGTTGCAGGACTTCTTTATTCATTATAATGAGTTTTGTGTACGCAAAACTTTTAGTAGTAATTTGTTTGGCATATGTAATATCGGAAGTAGTAACGCAGAGCATTCCATTGTATTATTACGAAGGTTTCTTCACGTATTTGTATGGGATGAGCATTCTATTTCTCCTTTACGTTTTTTGTTTCCTGTTACAAGAAAGTACGTGTTGTGCGAACGAAAAACCAGAACCGGTTAAAAAACCATCCAAGGAGAAATTAAAGGAGAAGGAAAAAGAGAAAAAGAAAGAAGAATTGCAAAAGAAAAAAGATGAAAAAGAAAAGAAGAAAAAGGAAAAGGAAGACAAGAAGAAGGAAAAAGGGAAAGATAAGGATAAAGATAAAAAGAAGGATAAAAAGCAGGAGAAGGTAAGAAAAATTATTATTACAAAAATTCCGTATGCATTTTCAAAACAAGGAAATATGTTAACATTTTTAACACCGCTTTTTTAATTTTCGTCAGCTATTCTCAATGTGTTAATTCAATAAATGTGCGTAATTTTCATAACGAGTTCGAAAATAGCAGGTTTAGTTGAGTAAATAACGGGGTGGGTATTTATTTTTCAAAGCTTTTTTTTAACCTTATTTATTTTATTTTTATTTTTCTTTTCTTTTATTTAATTTATATTAATTTTGCTTACATTATTTTGTGTTGTTGAGCTTGTTGTGCGTGTATAGAGGGAGGTGTTTCCCCGTAAGATGAAGGACATGGTTCAACAGAAATCGACTTCACTTTCCCAGGTGAGCAAAGATTGGTTGGTACTTTAAGACCTGCCCTGTTTCATTTAATCAAATACTACTCACAAGAACTTCCGAAAGGTTACGTCCAAAAACTTTCATGCTAAAACTATCTACGCCTTCTTCTTCTTTCCATCTTCAAAACATCGACTTCTATGTACATCAATAATTAGTTCAGAAATTTTAAAAGGAAACACAGGATGCAATGCAAATTTGCGCTTTTTATGCTTGTTTTATTTATATTTATTTTTACATTCCGTTGAGTTTATTTAGCACAACACTAAAAATTTTATGATCTTTTCGAAATGTGGTATTTGAAGATTTTTTTTATGTAGTTAATTATCTACTGACTTGAAATAGACAAAAATATTTTTACTTACTAAGTAACCAAAAATTTGTTATGAAAAATTTATTATTTTTTTATTTGCTTCGGTGGTGTTCTTCTTGCAACATTTTATCACTTATTTACACAATTGGCAATATATCTATTATTATGATTATTATTAAATGACAGGCTAGTTTGTGCTCAAATTAAATTTTGACTTTCTCTGATAATTTGTTTGAATTATCCTGTGTTTCACGTCAAAATATTTTTCGCCCAATACACGCACAAACGTAGCGCACTTTATCACACTTATTTTGTCTACTTATAATTTGCTTTTTTCTTATTTGGTTATTTGGTTTGCGGGGTTAGAGTACATATCGTCGCAACTCCGAGGGGGTGGTTGACGCGGGTCTCGCCGGGGTTCCGGTACCCGTCGCGGAGATTGGCGCGCAACTCTCTTCTGACCCACCTGTTATCCAGCAGGAACAACATAGTCAACCTCAACAACAACCTCCGCCACCGCCCCCACCTTCGGCTGATATTGAGGCTGGACCTATTGTTGTTAAATCCTTTCAAAAAAGAAAAACTACTCAGAATGATCACAGCCATGGAAGCTTTTTTTTAAGAATTGGTGCTATCGGTAAGTCCAAAATCTATGTTGGGTGTTCCTTTCTCTTTAATCGTCATTTTTTTCAACTTTATAATTATGTTAGTGTTTTCCCAAAAAGTTGAAAAATTAAGGACAATTCAATTTTAGTATGGTAATAGAAAATTTTCCAAGCATAATAATTTGAATTATTATCCAAGCATAATTAACTTGGTATAGGTACCTGACTTAATATATTCCGAAAGAAAGGAAATTGTTCTTACTCTTTCAATTTATTTTTTAATTTAATTAAGTTATCGTGTATGTGGACGCAATTTAAAATCATCGCTTCAATTTGATACCAAACATATTATTATGTTTTGCAGCCTTTGGATTGGGAACTATGATTTACAATGGATTAGAATTTGGATCATTTTTTGAAGTTCCATTCAATTCGCGTTGCTATATGATTTTACGTGGTGTTAATCCAGTTTTACAAATGATTTTCACATTTATGCAAATGTATTTTATTTTTATGAACTCTCGAGTAAGTTACCTTAACTGTGAATAACAAATTTCTGTCGATAAATTTACCTTTGTTTAATTTTAGTTAAACATCCATCGCTTTAAAGTAATTGCACGTTTTGGACTTATGCACGTGGTGGCTACAAACATATGCGTTTGGATACGCACAATTGTTTTGGAATATCTGAAAGAAATAACGATTTATTATAAGAAAAATAATGAAACCGAGGAAGGACTTTTAGCAGGTACATACTTGAACTTAATTTTTTAATTTATTTTGTAAATAATATTTCTTGTTCATTTCATCTCGCTACTGTAAATAACCGCAGAAAGCATTCGCTTACACAATTTACGTAACGCAAACGCAGTATTGGGTACTCATATTATGGTACCCGACGTAATATCAAAATCTGCTGCCGCAGTTACAACTGCTTCAACTATCAGTTCAACTATTAAACAAATTTCAACGGCTAGTGCACATACCATTGCTACCACGCTTCGTGCAGCCACTACTACGGTGCCTATCACAACCACAACTAGGCGTGAGTACACCATGTTTATTGCTTGCAAATTACACTTGGAAAACTAACAGAAAATAGGGAGCCGTTCTTATAGACAATGTTATAGATAAACATTCTATAATAGTTATTTATGAAATCTGCAGTACGAAAACGGCATCAGGATCACAAGAGTACGATAATAGTACATTTTCACACGTATTGCATACAAAATTTTATCTGCTTCCGTTAGAAAAAAATTTAAGATAGTAATTCAAATTTTTTAATTCTAAAATAACATTCTTTTATACCCAGTAATACAACTATAGACGGAAGGGGGGTAATCTGACCCACTTTCAATTCTCTACCGACAAGATCCCTTTTTTCTTGAGAGTGCAAATTTTATTAAAAATACTTATATTTTATTAAAAATACTTATATTTTATTAAAAGATTATTAAATATAAAAAGCAATATTGGTAATATGTATGTATAAAAGCAATGCAATAAACCATCAGGTATGTAGCTGTTGTAAAAGCGGCAGATTAAAAAAAAAGTTACGGTTTTGGTTCTGTTCCGCGGACAGAAGTCATTTTGCAGCTCTGGCATTGTAGTCGACCATGGGAACTAAGAAAATTTAACATGAAAATTTATAAGTATAATAATAATACTAATCCATTATTCAACGTCCCATATATTAAAGGCAAAAAGTCTTCATTCACTCATCAAGAAATCGAGATTGGTGTAAATACTATATAAGGCGTTACATTCGAAAAGATTAATTTTTTGTCATCTTTACATTAATTTTAGACTTTCAAATTCTATTTTACATTATTTAGTTTTAAAAATTTAAATTTTAATATAAAAATGTTGTAATATAATAAATTGGATTGGGACTATCGTGGGTTTGAATTATCGAAGGTGCACTCTAATTAAAAATTCGATTACAGAACAAACATAATATATATATATAAGTGAAGTTAAATAAAAGCAAAAAATGAATTACCTTCAGAATCGTGCGCAAAGTATCTCTTTTCGTAACCCAAGTGAGTGTGGGTAAATGAACAAATAGGTTTTATCGGGAGCAGATAAAATATTTGAACTATTTGTTCAAATTATTACGTGTGTCGTAATAACGGCTTCCAATATTTTTAAATAATAGGCTATAAAATAGTAAATTAACTGAAAACTTATTTTCTGTTAATTTTTCTTGGCTTCCTTTCTTCTATCTGCTCAAACCACCTACTAACAACTTTTCAACTCATTAAGGTTTCTTGACAACTACTAAAACAATTCCAACACTTTTATGGAAATTAAATAAAACTGCTACACTTGGTTTTACAAAACCAACTTCCTTAACTACCACCACCACCAGAGCAGCTTGGAGAGCAGCTACCACAACTTTAACTACGACTCCCTACAGAAATTTTTTTGAATATAGGGGTCCTTACAATCAAAATAACATTGCTAATGGTATGCGGTACTAATCTCGCAACAATTTGAATCGAGTACGTTTACAAACTTTTGCTGTTTTCAGTTTCCGATAAATCAAACGGATCGACCGTATTCGAAAGCCCTTATCCTCAAGCTCTTGTTTCATTGTTTAATAATTCCAACACCATGGATAATAGCAGCGATCCATTGAGCTGCAGAAGAGTTAATATAATGGGAACAATTGTTCAAGATTCGGCTCCCTATTTATTCCCATTCATAATTGAATATTCACTTATCGGTGCTGCGGTTATATATGTAATGTGGAAACACATCGGTCGCAACCCTAGGTAAAAACAGACAAAACTCTTTTTCGCCACCGTCTTATATTTCGTTTTTAGATATATAAGTGAAGAGGATCTGGAGCATCGTTTAGAAGTGATGTTATCTCGTAGAGCTGTTGCGATGGCTCACGCTCAACACGGACGAGTCGACTGTGTTGGGGCATCCAAAGGATTATTTTTTGGATTACTCATACTTGTGGGATCTTTGATATGTCTTATATTATTTTTCGTATTAATCCAACATCCAGTGTTAGGATTATTGGCTATTTATTTATCCGACGTGTCTCATTGTGGACTAATGGTGCTCAGCATTCTCGCCATCATTATTGGTTTTATCAGGTAAACTATGGTTTTATTTATTTCGTTTAATTTTACCTGTTTCTTAAAATTTTGTTTGTACTTACCGCATTACTTTCTTATTTGCTTATGAATTTTCCATAACCCAAGTACGAGCATGTCAAATCCCTACCAGACATTTATTTTTTATAATAGAACATTTCCAAACTAAGAACCTTATCTATTTTATTAATTATTCTTTATTATATTAGAATGTATACAACATAATTAATTATACTTTGTATATTTATTTTAATCTTTATTAATTGAGTTCATTTTCATTTCATGCTTCTTTTTATAATTTTGGCACAATCATCGTACATATAAACATCAAAGCAATTGCCTCACACGTTCGGGCATTAATTGTAGGGTACAGCAGCTCAAATTTAAAGTGGAGGAGCAAAGTGATTTGAACGATATTCTATTACGCGTTTCGGCATTTGGATTATTCGCATATGCCGTTTTTAGCGTAATAGCTGGATCGCTCAATGCTATGACTAACGAGCCAAATTTACTAGTAATGATTACTGGAATCTTATCGATAGCACAGGTAAAGTTGCATAACTTAGCAAATATTTTTCTATTTAGAATAGCTATAAGAGATTATATTATATTGTGATACTTTAAAAATTGAAAAATTTCAGGTCATATTGCAACTTTTATTTATTTCTGATGTATCTCGTCGCCGTGTCCATTTGCCCGAACACGACAGATCTAAACCAGGTCGACAAATTGTAACGTTTTTGCTCATATGTAATGTTACAATGTGGATAATATACACCTTTGAAGCACAAAAGGTCGAAGCCAACCCAGTACAACGCGAATTTTACGGATTTTTAGCATGGTCCATCATTCAACGCGTAACTTTACCATTGTGTATATTTCATCGATTTCATTCCGCAGTTACATTAGCCGAAATTTGGAAGACAAGCTACAAAGCAAGACTCGAATAATTTAGAAGAACTCGAGATTTACAAATTTTACAATGAGAACAACTACTAATGTGTTTAATAATACAAAGTTTTTTGCTCACTTGCGTAAATTTTAAGTAAGATTATACAAAAACTAAAAGTCTGATATTGCTCACCCACAAAATTAATTTTGCTCTGCTATAATCTTCATTAAGAATTTATATGATCGAACTAGCACATAATTTTATTTATTTTAAACGAGCAACTTTTAGTTTACCTGTAACACGAAAAATTCAAGCTAAAATTTCTTAGACGAAATTCGAAATTAGATCGATCGTTCGGAAGGTCTAACTGCTCTTTAGTCTAATTAAATTTAATGGTAAATCGTGTTTTGTATATTTTTAAATTTGTACATATTTTCACATATCGATGTACCTAGTTAGTATATACCTACCTTAATTTTATTTATTAATATTTATTTTTTACATTTTAAAACCTTTACACTGTTAAAGATACATCTGGGAGGATTCGACAAAACTAGCATTAGATAATATAAATACTCAAAATATAAAATTATTTGATTACAAATAATAAGATATTACTACAAAATTAGCCATCCATGTTTGTTCAAAAAATGGTATAGTGCATAAAAATCATAATCATCGTTACATATACACAGTATTTACTTAAATGTGAAATAGTTTATAGAAGTTTTAACAATTTAAAATTATTATTAAAATAAGGAAAAAGTAATTATTACAAAATAATTTTGTCGGAACAAAATTACATAAACGCAGCTTTAACTCAAAAAATCTTCAGGCGGATTGTGCACCAACTGATGTGGTATAATAAACGTGAAATTCCTAAAACCAGCACAATCTATTATAGTATTAAATAAAAAATACGCACACTGAATTTTAAAGTTTATCGATTAGTTAAAATCGACTTGTTTAGTGCGCAATTCGCCTACATACACTAAAATTTTCTTCTGTTGTTGACTTATGCGTTCTGCTAACCCCTCTGGTAAAGAAAATTCCGTAGAAAACTTATCATTCTTAATCTTGTTCTTGTCCTTGATCCATCATGATGAAAAGCCTTATGGAACTAAATTCGTCATATTAGTTTTATTCAAAATCTTACCCGTATAACCGCGTCAGTGTGGGTACACTTCTTTAAAGTAAACAAACACCCAAGATTGTACAATACAATCAATCAATCAAGTATAATACGATACAATTGTATTACGTTTAATCAATTTTTTTTAGAAAGGACAAAGCTTAAGAATTAAAAATGTTTATTTTTCTAGAAGTACATTATTCAGCAGAGATAGCACGTCTGTAATTTAATCAAAGCAAAAATTACGTAAGTTACATCCCTTATGCGAATAAAAGAATCTAAAAAGAAAATCGTAAGATTTAAATTTACTAACTACAAAATTGCGTTAAATAAAAAAAGAAAGATTTTATTTGCTTTTGGCTATGTTACGGATGTGCTCCATGTAAGGTTTTGACTGGACGCACATTAGACTACACAACTGCTAGAACTGTAGAAAAAATCTTGAGAATATTTATCTTAATTGAATAAAAGTCTAAATTACGTCTAAGCAAACAATATACCTACTCCAATATAATATGTAACTACTATTATATTTTTCAAAACTACTCGATATTATTTAACACACCCAATTTATTAGGTACCTACGAAATTTGTAGCTAGCGATTACTCATCACATTTAAAATCGTAACAAATTATTTACAGTGCACATTACTTTTAATATAATATAGAAATTTCACGTTTCTACTTTTATACAGACTAAACTAAAATGAGATTTAAATTAGTCAGTAGTTGTTCAAATGTACTGGGTGTAATACATGTGGACCATTAAGTAAAAAGCCAGTTATTTGTAACGACATTATATTTTTCACTTTTTCCACTCAAAAATTTAATAATAATTAATTAATTATATCAAAGTACTAACTGGTTTTTATGAGATGCGAAACTCGAGACTTTCGCAAGGTGCAACTCAAAATAGTTTACTCAAACTTTGCAAATTTATATTCATGCCGAATATTGTAGTTTCACATCGCATGAAACTAATTAGTTGCTTTTAAGTTAAAACTATAATATTAACTTGTGCGCTTCGCCTTAGAAGCGTTCGTTACGAAGCAAGTAATTTTATTATTGGGTAATAGATTATGATAAAATTATTATTAAGATAACATTTTTTTCGAAAATTGTGCCATATATACTTTCTAAGGTCATTTTTCGTTTTCGCTCTTAAGACACTAAAACCAAAAAAATATAAAAATTAATTTGGTGTCTTAAAACGAAAAAGAGAGCAATTTTCCCCTTGCCTCTTTTTCTTATTTAAGTAAAAAGTTGATATTAAATTTTGTGATATTATTATCCCTTTAAATTGTTTTATATTTCTCACAGATTCACTTTGCACAAAAAAAACTTACCAAAGTTTGTACATATTTTTTGCGCAATGCATTTAATTAAAATTGTGATTTATATTTGAAATATAATATGTAACATAAAGTACATAATATAGAAATATCTACATACTTAATAAATTTTAAAAAATAATTTTTCTGTGCAGTATATGTAGTGTGGATGTGTTAAAGTTTCTATAATAATAGAAATATGTCATGTTGCAGATTATAATGAAAAAAATATTAATTAGTCATAATTAATAATTATATTAAATATATATATGTATATATTTTACACAATTTTATTTATTTATTAGACTAGTAAGATAACAATAATTTTCAATTTTTATATAGCTTTGCAAAACAAGCTATAGGTCATGTGGAATAAAGCGCAACATAATTTTAGAAAATTAAAGATTTTCTCGTGTGCTCAAAACAATGTCCAACTAAAATTAAAATCTACGACATATTTAGAATGTGGGCTTCATATAAATCGTACTCAACACTGCCGTTTCTCTAAATGTTAGACGTTATTCTCTAAAACCAAACCAAAAAGTACTTACCTATTTAAAAGTGTGATTGATTTTTTAAATATTTTTTCGTAAAAACTTTCTTATATTTGATATTTAAGTAATGTTTTGTGTAATATTTCTGTATTAAACGTAATAAATAATAGAAAAGAGATTTGCTTTCATTTAATCTCGCACAATCCTGTAGTTACATAATAATATTGAAGAAGTCACATCATATCTATCCTAGTCATAAGATTTTTTAATTAGCTGATGAGCTTAGCTGATAAATATAAATTATAACGGCGCGATGACTGATGATACTAATGTCCTTCGAGTTTATCAGTTACAATTATTTACAAGTTTCAATTTTGTAAAATCCATAATAGTATTGAAGTGGTTTTAAGTGCACAATCGTTTTGGTAATTAAGTACATTATAATGTCAAGTAGGACAAACCAATTTCCCTAGTCAGGAAAAAGTATTATTGCTAATATTATCATAAAACAATTTTATACAATATTACATTGTTTCATTTTAGTACCAACAAAGCTTACTTTCAGGGGCAAGCTACATAATATGAATGCATTATTTGCTTCACTGTGTGATTCACAATTTTGATGCTCAAATTGAGAAACTTGCAGTAGAGTTGGTGGCGGTCACTTGGAGGACTAATTTTTAAAAGATAAAGCTGTGCATATTGGTTGCCAGCTCAAATTGAAATTCACTGCCCCCAGTGAAATCTAAAGACACATAAAGCGCCCGTAACACAAAACTTTTTAATATGTAAGACAAAAAAATATTTTACTTTAAAAATTTCGACATTTTAAAATTTATTACAATTTATTATTACTACTTATAAAAATATATCCTTATCTTATACAAATCCACAGTTACTTTTTCGCTATTTAAGTCGGAACTATAAATATTTTCGCTATTTAGTCTTCATTATGTTTTTTGTCTCCATTTTCGGCCCCTAACAAGATTTAGTAGTAATTTTTGTTACGGATTTTAGTTATTGTTTCAATTCCTATATGGATTCTAAATTCTATAAGGATTCACTTTATATTTTCGAGAATATATTATGTAGCTGCATGTGACTAAAGATTTATAAATAAATAAGATTGTAGAAAACTTTGAAATTCAAAAACTTTATAAAACAATTTTAATATATTATGTAGTATCTATGTAATTTGAGCAAAACAAATAAAGGATAAACAATAATAAGTAATTCAAAATGAATAAAACAAAATAAAAAATTTGACCAAATCAGAGGTTATTATACTTAACTAATAGGCAGTGACGTAGCAAGTCAAGACCGGGCCCTGGTGCAAGATCCACAGCGGGCCCCCTTCATTATTTTATTATAAAAAAAATTTAAATAACAATGTTATTGCACAAAATCATGTAAGTGACAAAAAGGCATCGTAGATTTCCCTAAAAAGATTTTCTGGTGGTGCGAGATCTCAATTCGCCCCCCCCCCCCCCCCGGAAGAGACTAATGAAAATTTAGCACTTTGAAGCTTCGGGCGCAATTCAATTTTGAGGCCCCCCTCTAAATAATTCAACCTCCGGCACATGGGGGGTGGGGAAAGCAGCGTCTTTTAGCGCCGCAGGCGATGTTTTTGGAAAATACTACCTATTTTTCACCAAATGTTGCTATTTAACTAGAAATTCCTATGTTGCAACTGCGTCATTCGTTGCCTCGTAAATATAGCTATAATATTTACTGAATGAATTACATTATTCAATTTTTTCAAATAATTCTTTATTTTGGCGTTCCTTCAGGGCGCCGGTCGCCCGGTGCAGACGCACCGCCCTGGGGCCCTCGCTGTGTTCAATGTGCAAACTTTCATAGATTATTTTTACAAAAATGTCTGTAAATAATAGAAATCAATTTTATCCGTGTACAGCGGGCCCTGGTACCCGGCACCACTCGCACCACCTGTTGCTACGTCACTGCTAATAGGAACTAATTTGATTTATAAGCACAATTTCCAATGTAAACAACGCAAAATGCAATGTACATATAACTTAGTAGATGTACTTGAGATGTACCTACTACCTATGTCATCCATGTTGTTCAATTACAGTGCTAATAATTAGTATAAAATTCCAATACGTTCCATCTACATTTCGTTTCCGTTCCATACCCGAGCCGAGATATTCAAAGATTACTGGCTGATGTCACACACCTTCCGCCAGAAGTCAATTACCGACAAGAATTTTAACAGTGAGGTCAACCATCAACGCGTACATATAAGAGAGGCATACATATTACTCGTACACGTAATCTAAATGATAAAATAGAAGAATACCGTGAAACGTGGAGAAAACACCTAATGAGGATGAACGATACCCGACTTCCAAAGCAGTTATACCTAATACTAGAAGACTAAGGAAGAAATGGTAGGACCAGTGATTGATGGTGTCGTAACGGGCAGTAGCGTAAATAGGATTTGAATTTGGGGGGTGATAAATCTGGTAGGAGACACCACCGGGGGTCTGGGTTTTTGGAAATTTTTACTTTTAAATGTATTTTTTGGATTATTATTAGCCTTTTTTAGCCTTATTTACGCCACTGGTAACGGGTATACTTACCTACGTAAGTATACGTAAAATACGTGCAGAAGAAGAAGATGAAAATTTTACGGAATTGTACAATCTTTCATAAAGACTGTCAAGATTTTATGGACTGAAACAATGATTGGTAAGATATCTTGCTGGCCTGTAAAGTGTACAGATTTTTGTAGAAATTTTACATGCTGTAATTTTGATTTTTGCGTTGGTGTACAACAAATTTTCTGTAAATCTGTAAAGTTCCCTGTTACTACATAACCCTGTAACTTAAAACTAAATTAAACTTTGCACACGGGCGGAAGTACTCCTAGCGATGATCCTAAACATATCTGGTTTACCCTCGGTACGCTACTGTACTACGTGACCGGTATCATATAGATATAAGTAAGGCAAACGTAAAACCGAAATGACGAATATTCGTTTCTGCTCTGCACATTTACCACTCCCAACCACTAACGATAAAATTACCTCTACTACTCTTTGCGATTTACTACTTTCACAAAATAAATAAAATAAACATTCTACCGATGTTTAAGTACGATTAATATAAAAAAATCTGTTTCCCGAATGTCTCGCCTTCTCCTTGTAAGACCGGTATTTTGCCGGTATTGCTATTTGCTAGCCGCTCTCTGCCGCGCTCATGAGCAGATGAGTACTCATCAGCTCCGACAGCCGCCTACATAATTTAATGCATAATAATTATTTTTGTGCAAATATGCCCTAAACCAAATACTTCATAAAGTATTTGCCTAAACCTATGTATTACATAATATTGTCACACGCATTTGAAAAAAAGCTACACGTGTATGTAAATTGGGCCTTATTTTCATATTTTTCCTTTGCGAGCGAATTGTGTATAATGGGACGGTAATGAATCAAACGGAGAGAAAGCGAATAATTCACAAATGACACGAAATCGCCCAACATTATTCGTTTAAATTCGTTACAGAATACATCGTACGACTGTACCAAAGTGTTAAAAAATTTTGTGTTATCAAGTTTTTCAACAATGTTGACGTTTCATTTGTTACACTTTTTTTAAGGCATTTATTAAGAAAATTAGTGCAACCTAACCGTAAATAAAACTGCTTTCCTCGTGAGTGTGTACGAGTGTTAATTTTTGTAAATTAGGTCGTTAGTTGTAAGATGAAATTTTACAAACAAAAATTATTATCAAACGTCCAGTTAAAAAGACTAAGTGAACATAAATATTCGTGTAGTAGTAATAGTATATGCGACTTATTTTTACAACCTTGGTGGACATGGTTAGTTGGACGTGTGCCCCTTTGGTTGGCACCTAACCTAATCACAGTTGTCGGTTTACTTATAAACATATTAACGACGCTTATATTGGTGTGGTGAGTTTTCTACTTCTCACTGTACTTTCCACTATTTAGGCTTATTGCTTGCCATTTAAGGTACTCTCCTGATGCAAAACTTGAAGCACCACGATGGGCATGCTTCCTCTGTGCGGTAGGATTATTTGTTTATCAGAGCTTGGATGCGATAGATGGAAAACAAGCCCGACGTACCAATACAGCATCGCCTTTGGGTGAATTATTTGACCATGGGTGTGATTCCATATCCACAATTTTTGTTGCCTTATCGGCGTGCATAGCTGTACAATTGGGCTATTATCCGGGTTGGATGTTTTTCCAAGTGAGTCTTACAATATCCCGCTCTTCGTACCTTTCTAATTTTTCATTTTTTAGTGTTTTTGTGCAATGACGCTCTTCTATTGCGCCCATTGGCAGACTTATGTTTCGGGCACTTTGAGGTTTGGAAAAGTCGACGTGACAGAAGCCCAGTTTTCCATCATTACCATACAACTTATTTCAGCAATTTTTGGACCCAGCGTGTGGTCAACAAAGGTAAATTTTACCTTTTTTATTTTTATAAATTTAATTTTATAATTATTTTATTTAATAAATTATAACAATACTTTCCAACTTGGGCACAATATATCGTTGTCGAGCTGTGAATACCTGCAATGTGAAAACAAATTTTCTGAAAATGATATTAGTGCAGATAACGATACCTTTAAACAAACTTCATCAGTTAATAATAAAAGATATCAGAATTTAATACTCTAATCAATGTAGCAATGTCAACGTTTATTGACTTTCCTGAACAATTTACTGTTTACTACATTGGAGGTATTCACAGCTCGACGCCGATATGCTAAACAAGTCAACTGCTATCTAAATAGTTCAATTTTGAAGCAGTGGCGTTACAAATCAAATTCTATGGTATATAGCTAGTATATACAATATTGTCTAGGAATTCGTCTACTTCAGTTAGATTTATCAGATTGAATTTAATACAAAAATTATTTATTTTTAAATGTTTGGTTACTGCCAGTGATGGTGCTAAGGACGGCGAGGGGCCCCGAGAGGACTACAAGAGATAAAATTTCTTTAGAAGAAAATATCACATTTTTGTTTCTACTATTATTAACTAAAAGGAATATTTGTGAGGTTGTATTGGGTCTTATCTATTGCTGTTTGATGTCATTTCGTGTTGAAAGCAGCATTGAATTCTTTCATTAACATCTCACTTAACTTACGGTATATCGGTGCTCTTGCTAATTTGACCAATTTTTAATTCCAATAGAATAAATTATTTTAGTGCATTCCACTGCTTCACGTTTTATTACTTACTTCAAAGAATTTTTTGATAATATATTAAATTTGTTATAACCCAGAGTTGCAAAAATAAATTTAATGATAATTGCAGCAAACGCTTTTATTAATTAAATTTATTAAATAAATAAACATTTTATATAAAAGTAACGAAAATCATAACATTTGGATGAGTGCATCTTTTAATATAAGGTTCATACTATGACTTCTCATATAAGAAACTTTATTTTTACGTTCAGACTGTATGATTTTTGATATTATAGAGGTTATAGCTTTTATGATTGGCTTTTATGGTGGCATGATTTTAGCAATGACTAAGTCACATGATAATCATACTATATAGTGTGAACAGGCTTTTAAATATTCAATTAACGGTTTGATTGCCTTGAGTTAATGTATTAATTTATACGAAATTATTGAACCCATTTATATAGACAATCATAATTCTATCAAGTGTGATGATTGTTATAAACTTTTATACATTTCAAATATTTTTGTTATTAACATTTTGTTGAATTGCTTACAATACAAAATTTTGTTACGCATTACTACATTTGCACTTTTTTCAAAGATTAAAGCATTGTACAGCCTTGAATTGTTATGAAATTTCACTTACAATAAATTTATTGTGTAGGTTAAAATTTTTAAACACTTTAACAAGATTAATTTTACAATGGCAAAATCAATAGGTAAGTACTTGCAAACAAATTGTGCAAAATTTGGGTAAATTGGGATATTAGGATTTACAATTTCTTTGTCATGTAATATACATTAAAGTCGCGTTAATATGAACATTTCTTAACGTGAACATCAAGTTTAATAATATTTATTTAAACAAAAACGAAATGGACCTAAGCGTAAGAAATACGTAACGCGTTGAGTTGATATAAAACAGTACAAAGTTCAAGGCTCAAACCTGAAGGTTTACATTTTTTGTAATATAAAAGTTATTTAATATTTATTATTATATTATTTACCATTAATTTCATGCATACACCACAAGAATTTTGCTTTATAATTAAAGAGTTCAAATTGTGCATTTGTGGTAGTAATACTTCTTTCTTTTCTGGAATAAATGCACTTCAAACTTATGTTTTGTATGATAACAAGGTACTTATTATCATGTAAAATAATATTATATACTTTTATATAAAACTGTAAATTTACAAACGGGAATTTTTATTGGTACCTAATAATTCATTTTTGTGTAATTATAAAATACTCTTAAAATAATGTAGAAAAGAAGAAAATTATAAATTTGAGCCTTGAACCCTGGTCCATCACGTTCGCACACGCTTACTTAAATGCGATTTTTGTGTGTGCCAAGTTGGAAGACAATCGGTAACCTGAAGGACTGGGGTTCCCCCTTAATTATTTTTAAATTTATCTCTTTCCAATGAAAGTCAAAGAACAGTATAAAATGCATAATAGATACGTTTGCTATCTAGGCTGGATTTTACTGTAAAAAGACAATACAACTTCCTCTTTTAAATCTTTTAATTTATTATTATTTACTTAATAATAAATTATATATATTATACGAAATGAGTGGAAAAACCTAAACTCCACATCAAGGTTTTTTTATTTATATTCCTTTCATTAATGCAAAATGCTGAATTTGGGAACTTTAAATTCTCATTAGAAAAAGTTTAATTTAAATTGTTCACCACTAATCTAAAACGTGTCACTTCTTGAGCTACTAACCTAAGCAAAAATGGTAGCCTATGACTAGTAGTGGAAAAACTTTATTCTTTATTCTTGCTTACATATAAACAAACTGGCACAGGCGGTATTCGGCCGCCTTGAGCCATTCACTGAAAATCTTAGAAAAATTGAAAACTTAGTGGTCACTGACCTCTTAAATTAAGAAAATTATTTCTCTCTTAAATGTTAAGAGGTCCTTGGACCGCATAGTAAGTTAATTGACTGTCGTTATTTTATTTTAATAAATTAAAATAAATTATTTTTATTTTTTGCAGTAGGTACCTACAAATTTTTGTTTTTATTAACCACAAACCAATTGCTCCAAAGTACGAACGTCTTCTTTTGTATCCCATGAGGAATTTTAAGGAAAACATTACTTTTATGCACATGTGTTCTATTTAACCACAGAGAAGTGAAAAAAACATTATAGTTTACTTCCGGTTTTATGAAAATATACAAATGTACCTGATTCACCTGCGCGTCCGCTCCCGCTTTGACGCCTTGATCTGTGCGATCCTTGACTCTTAAAGAGAGCATAATTAAAAACAATATTTTTTTTAACATTAAATGGTCGTTCCATGTTCAATCAACCAGTCTCGCAACCTAACTCATTTCAATAAAAGTCGCAATATTGGTAGTACCCGCGAAGAAACTAAGAAAATAATTTTTTAAGAGTCGTTTTAGAGAGAGCTGAGTATTCTTCCTGAACAAAGAGTCAAAATATTTAATTTTTAGATTTAGAAATTTAGATGTGCAGATAACAAAGTTATTTATTTCTCTTCCTGTAACAAAAACTTAAAAGTGAATGTGTTAATTATTGTAGCAGAAGGATTTTGTATTCATTCATAATGTAAGATGGAGGGTAACTCACAATCGTTTATTCCAATAATTATAAACGTTTATTAATAACTTAAATAAACTCCAACATTTTTATTTTAAAGTGAAAGAAACATTATCTTAATACTCGCTTAATACCTATATATTTTTTGAAGCGCTGTGGACGTCATTTTCATTTCTTGCTTGGATGGGTATTAAACAATGAAAATATCCAATAACTATTCCATTTTAGTATACCGAATATAATTTTTAAGATGTTTAAAAAAATCTATGTTTATAGTTTAGTGTTATATTTTATTTAAGTAGATACATGTGATGCAAGATGAGCAAATAGAATAATGAGAATAGAATATTATGGTGGGTTTCATATAATAATGTAAGTCATATAAAATATAATAGAGCCTTGAATTTAACTCTCCTTTAAATTAAACGATTACTATCGCGAATAGACGTTTTCTATTTACGAGTTAATTTGAAGCTACTTTTATGAAACCCACCATTAACATGTTAGCTTCTCGTGCCAAGATTCGCGAATTCGATACCATCTATAGAACGATTTTTTGCTCACCAAATGTCTACCGGCTGCCCCTGATAACTAAAGGCTAACTCAGGCGAACAACTTAATACATTTAAATGCAGCAAACCCACATGGATGACTTTTAGTCACAGATTTGAGCGATAAGAATGTAATAACAAATTGCGATTTAAAAAAATTTGTGTAACTTATTTCATCGTGTCTTTGATTGACTGCAATCACTCAAAAACGCGCTTTAAATTTTTATTAAAAGAAATCAGCTTCATTTTTTGCCCTAGTAATAATATCAATATTGCGAGTTTTATTAGAATTAGCGAAAGTTGACGACAAGAAGTTGAATTTACTTAGAATGATCCCAAAGTAGAAAATAAAGGTGAAAGTTATTTAATTTAACTTGTTTAAATTTGAATTGGCAATTTAGAATGTTCCATTCATAGATTTTTAGATGCAATTCATTTTAACCTTGTTACAACTTTTTTTTTATCTATTTGTAAAAGTATAACAATGAATCATTAAATATCTAAAACTCAAAATACCTAATTTAAAATTTGACAAATCTACAATGGATTAATTTATTACAACTACGCGCTGTTTTAGAACCCCACAGATGAAAACAATAACTTTTTTTTTTATTTAAATGATTTTTTGTTAAACTTTTTGAATTATATTATTTTAATTAACAGACGTTGATGACGGAAATATTTTAATATTAGTTGATACAGTTTTTTAGTGGGATGTTTGTTTTATGGTATTTAATCCCCCTTTCGACATTTATGTGTTGTTCTTGGTCATTGTACAACATGCTAGGCGTCATCTTCACGGGAGGAGTAGGGAAGAATGGGTCCACCGTTGCCGTAAGTTGTATTGACGTTGAATACAGCATGGATATGATATAAATTGCTATTAGCTGTTTCTATAAAAAGAAAAATGGTTAGGTTTTTAAGGCTAAAACAGGTTTTTTGGGACGAAACTTGGGATGTGCATGAAAAAGCTTATTATAATTACCTACAGTTTGGAGACAACTTTTTGTTAGTTCTTAAATGAGGCAATACAATAATAATTTTTATCTTGCAAGAAATCGTGTAAGGTGATTGTTTCCATTGTATTGTTTTTTTGTCAAGTTTGCTCAAAAGTGAACCTTGCGATGATGTTGAAGATGACTTCACCTCAAGTTTGAATTTTGAGTTTACTGTGTGGTATTTTCATTCTACACGCATTTGGTAAATTGGTATATTTGGAAATGTTCAGGTTGTCTGGAGCAATTTCGGTTTTTTGGTACCTATATTAGGTTGTTAAATATGAACTACAATTTATTGAAAAGTTGTATGGAATTTCATCATTATTTTTATTTTATTGTATTTAAATTTGTAATTACTTTTGTGTATCTACTTTTTATTGTTATATTATTAATATTTTTAATACCCAAGATTCCCGGTTTGAATATGGAGTTGAAGTTGTTACCGATAGGCATAGCTTGTGCAATGGCGTTCCTTCTGGCTCAGGCAAACCTAGCAGTCATTTTCACAGGCGGTGTGGGCAAAAACGGATCCACTGTTGCTGTAAGATTGCTCCACGGTCAACCTGTTCTAGTAGTTGGATAAAAGTTGTTCGATAAACTTTGTTTTCAATTTTTAACTTTTAAAGCTATCAAATTTTATTGAACTTGATGAAATAACTTTACAGTACGGTAGAACATTTCCTACTAACTCATTACTTACTTTTATTTGCTTTATGCTTGCTGTTGTTTTTATTGACTTCAAATTCAAATAAATTAATGTCGTCAAAGTTTAAAATAATGCTCAAAACATTTCATCATAATTAATCAGCATTAATATATTAATAAAAGTTATTTTATACTTTAAGGGGACATTTCTTTTATCTACATTAATTTATTTAATATTTGAGCTTTTACTTTTATGATTTGTATTTTCAGTTTTACAGTTGTATGTATTTTTTGTTTAAAAAACCGTCCTTGGACGACGTAGCTTTTCTTTATGCATTTGATTTCAGCTTTCAGATCATTTTGTTGTAAAAATCGGAAATGCGTTGTAGCGTGCCAAATTTTTGCTATAAACACATGACAACCTTCTTTGCACCTCGTGCCAAAAATTATCAAGGTCACTTTTAGTCATTATTAAGTAGTACCTATCAATAGAAAAACAACATCATTTACAATTATAAAATAATTAAATTTAGTTTAATTACAAACGTTTATTTACTTTAAATGTTGATTAACAATCATTATTAATTCTTGATTTGATTTTGTTGACACTCGTTGTTTCCTGTTATTTATTTTATAATTTCAACACAGTAAAAATGATCTGAAAGGGTTTGATTATTCTTTTGAATTTTTCGAAAATTAATTGTATCTTTTATTGGGTAATACAATTTTTCTCAAATCTTAACAAACATTACACGATTTTTTTATAATATCTACTATTTTATTTTAACATTTTAATATAAACTTAAAAATTGAATTTGATTGTGTTTGCTTAGCTTGCTAATTTTTAAATTTATATTAATTTTACACAATTACGTAACATTTTAATATACCCTTGGTAAATTGTTAAGCTTAGTAAATCTGAAATATACAATTTAGTATTGCATGGACTTGATGGCCTTACAAGATACTCATCAAAAGGAAAGGAGATAATAAATTGATTTAAACAAATGCAGTTTTTATGAGTGGTAGCAAAGATCAAAGATTGGATAAAAGTTTTCAAATCATTGAGAGATTGGGAGGCGCGGTTATAAGATTTACATCAATATCAAAAATGTATGTACTTATAGTATATTCAAATTCTAGATGCAGTGAAAATAATAATAATAATAAAAAAAATAAAACAAAGATTATTGCGTGATCGTCTCATATTTAGAGCCTAATTAGTTACTCGTTACCACGGTGGGGCTTTGGTGAGACTCTTAAGTTATAGTACTGATGTACTAATAATAATAATCAGAAAAAAAACAAACGAAAATGAAAGAAACCATTTTATGAGAACTATAGGCATAAACAAATATGAAGATGTACAACAATGTGCCACAAAAGAAGGTATAAAGAAAATAACATAAATTTTTACTAAGGCATCAAAAAGGAAGAAAGAGATATCAGGCGAATACAACAATCTGTAGAGGCGGAGATGGGAATTTGAAGGAGAAAGGGAAATCGCAAAAATATGGCCTGAGAACTTTGAAGAACTGCTAAACAAGAGAATGGCGGAACCTATAAAGAGACAGCTGAACAGCACATTCAAGACAAATATAGAAGTACTCAAACCGCGAGATATAATAGAAAATATAAGAAAACTAAAGAATAACACAAGACAACCTACTCATATCAGATAAAATAATAAAAGCATATTGGAGAAAAGAACTCTAAAAGTCTATCAACTATAAGTTGTTGATTGAAAATATATAAATATATTTTGTGTATTATTAACTCTTAATAATATAAAATAATATAAGTTACAATTTAGTAACTATAATTAAATATAAGTTGTTGATATTGGAAATCTACAAGAAAGAAAAAGTGCCTGAATCTTATTGATTTGAAACGTATTGAAATGGAGATATGGAAAATGTGTATCAAGATAGTAAATGGAACTACGGGCTTTAATTCTATTGCATATTAATTTTTACAAGCTGATAACAATTTATATATTTTACAAAGCATTTTAATGGACTCTGGCAAAATTGTTAAACTTTTAGTAAATATGAAAGATCTAATTAATTTTTATATACTTTAGTAACGTTGTTCTTCTCTATTGTCTTTGCATGCTGTGGTTTATAAGTGTAATAATACATGAATTACTAATGTTTTACTTTATGTGATATAGGGAACAAGTGTTCTGTCGCCTATAATACCATTTTCGATGGTGTTGGTACCTGCGTTCATCATTTATCGTAAATCCATTGAACATGTATATGAACAACACCCGGCTTTATATATTTTATCATTTGGAATGGTATCTGCGAAAATTACCAATCGACTAGTGGTATTTATTTTAGCGTGAGGTTAAGACTTAATCTAATTTTGTTATTTTTGAGGTGGCTCACATGACCAAAAGTGAAATGGAATACATGGATTGGTCCCTAATAGGACCGGCAATGTTGTTTTTTAATCAGTATTTTAATACTTTCATATCGGAGTACATTGTGCTGTGGGTGTGCATGGTAAGTGTCATTTATTCAAATTGAAGTTAGATAGTTGATTCTATAATTGTTCGCTCCTGTTAACTGACAAACAACAGTTGGCCTCTACGACTATTGTCCTCACTATGACTACTCTATCCTCATTAGCCGAAACGCCGTATTTTACAGAAAAGTTAAAACTTGATAAACTTAATTTACATAAATCTAACTGCCACAGGCGGCTTCCTGTAAATACAATTATTATTTATCATTGAATAATTCGATGCTACTGTTAGAAATATTATGTTTCTCTATTACAAGAGTTTCCCACAGGTCAAGTTGTCTACTTTTATGATATCTTTGAAACAACTTGATCTGTTATGACCGGTGTCTAGAAGATGTTTGCTTAAATTTGTATTTACACCTGTTCTTCCGTGTTGCTTTATTCATCCTTTTAGTTTTCTACCTGTCTATCCAATTTATATCCAGTTATGCCATTGGATGCGCTGTTCTAAATTTTATCTTTTTTGTTTTTAGCTTATTTAGAAAATTTATTGTATACTTTAAATGTTGTTTTATGTAGTATATTAGAATAATAATGATTCATCTATGAATAATACAATAAGATAATCACATCCCACTTTTTTATATTTATTCTGAACCCTCACCAAGCCTTAAGCTTTATTTCTATTTTCTTAAATTACAAATATTTACTTTCTTCAGCAAGATCCATTAAAAATCATAATTTTACATGGTTTGCTGGTCACCTTTGATGCCTTTCTTTACAAAATCAAAGACCTCAAAACGTTTGCAATAATTTTACATCAAACTTGTAATACAAATGTGTATATTTTTCGTTTTTTCTTCTGGGTTACAAAATATCATGATAATATTAACATTCTTTAGCTGTGCGGTGAGATTGTCAATAACTAATGGTCTAATTTAGTTAAAGATTAATTGTCCTAAGATTAATAGTCGTAGGGATCATAGTTGCATAGTAACTAGTCGCAGGACCAATTTTTGATGCAGAATTAAAATATAATAATTGTGCAATGTATGTATTATCGTTATTGTAGAGAGACCGAAACGAAATAAATAAATAAATATGAAATTTTCAGGCATGGGTCTCGTTTGAATTACTTCGCTATTCGGCACAAATTTGCATAGAAATTTGCGATCATTTGCATATAGAATTATTCAGAATTCCATATCCTGGTGCTCCACAACGAATACCAACTCCGACCTCAAACTTAGTAGCTTTGGAAAAGAACGGTACGGCAACCAAAAATAGTACTAAGTTAAGAAGCCGTAAATATTATTGAATTTTTATTTAGCACACAAAACACACACCCTCTCATTTTTTAAATAATTGTTAATCATTGGAAAATTTTAAACTGACGTGTGACTTAAAGGTGCCTATTTCTTTTTATAAACTTGCAACTTTTTATCGCACCTACACTTTTTTGTAATTGCATGTGGATATGCCGCTTGTAGCTTCTGTAAATGGCTAACGTTGATTCGAAAAGAAGTCGGTACCTTTAAGTCTTTTTAAATAAACTTATATACCTTTATATTTTTTTAAATATCAAAAAAAGCATTGTAGTTTTGATTGTTTGGCGTTGTATTATGCAGTTTAAATGTGACTAGCCAATTTTTAACGAGAACTGCTAACGACCCACTTAAGTTGAATTAGTTTATTATTATTATTATTAGAACATTTTTGTAATTATCAATTGTTAATTAATTATAGCATTTTTGTTTATATAATTATTAGTTCATAACAAAGTTGTAAGAGAGTCATTTTACATCACACTCCTCATATAATTGTACGTACAAATGACAAATTATTAACACCGTGGTGGTGGATAATATATTCACGCATCTGGTAATCATGGACTTTTCTATCTTCTCTTAATTTTTAGTCTTCTTTTTACTCTCTCTCCTCGTGGTAGTAAACAATTTACATTGCTTGCTATTGTGATAATTGTGCCACATTACTACATCACATCATAATAATGTTAGGGTAAATTTTGGATGCTGGTTTGATGTTTCCCTCATGATAACTTCCATAAAATCAATTGATTTGATTACCTAAAAGTGAACTTTTATTAACCGCACACATGTTTGTGTAAAATATTCATCATGTAATCGAATATGCATTTTGTACAATAAAAAATAAAATAATTCATTGTTATCTGAATGCTTTTATTTATTTTTAACAACTGCGATTATTTAAAAATTATAATTTTTTTCAAACATTTTTAAACAATCGCTTTTATTCAAATTGTTTTTCTGTACAGTTTTAATATTTTCATTTTGGTAGTTGGTTTTAGGTCCAATTTTTATTGACGAAGACCGGCGACCCTTAATAGATGAAGTATGAACTGACTTGGATTTCGATTCAAGAATGAAGATTTTATAAACCCAACAGTGGCAATATTTATTTTTTTACCATTTATTTAATATTAAAAGTACTTTATTTATTAAAGCAAAATGTTATCTAACTTGAGTGTATTATTAATAAAACTCTTGAAGTTGTAAGTATTTATTTTTTAACTCAAGTTTGCAAATAGTTCCACGATTACAGCAACTTGTGAATATAACTTCAAATGTTTTATTTATTATGGAAAAAAAAGTATTATTTCTCAATTAAGACAAATAATTTTTATTGTTAACATCTAAATTTGTACTATGTTTTGTTTTATTAACTAACTATATTAAGTTACGTTATTGTTGAAAAATCAAAGTTTTAAATGATTTGACATTCCAGTTTATCAATAATTATTCTTGCCATTTAAGCACGAAAAAATATCAAAACTGTCAAATGAAAAACTCAAAATGCTCGGTGCCAAAACTTGAATTGCATTTGAGTTATTTTATAAATAAATATTTTTAAATAAAAGTAAACCAACAGTTTATAGCATTTTATTTTTTAAAAAGCAGATTTGTCTTCCGTAGTTCACGTTGGAAAGGATTGTCTTATCTTGCCATTTGTTCCAAACAAAATAGGTATCTAGGCTAAAAAAACTATTATGTCTAATATTGGAAAAACACTTTGTTGAAGGGTAGAGCATTGTCCATGTTAGCAGATCTGGACCCCATTGCTTGTAACTTTTCACTTATGTGAATTTGAAAGGTATAGCTAAAGCTATTTTATTTTGCTTTTTCACTTCTTTTTTTGTTTCTTGAATATATTCCAACTTTTCACTCTACTCTGCAATTTTTGCACTATGACTAGAATAAAGATTTATAACTGTCGTCGATAACCACTTAAAAATCATATCTGTGTCTTCAAATGTCTCTTGTGTTCTTTTATATTTTAGCAGCTTTTTGAGTGTAAGATAAACAAAGCTTGAAAACATCAATATAAAGACGTGGGGCTATTTATTTATAAGTAAGTATAAGCAATTATTGATAGTCCCATGGGTTTATTTTGATGTTTTCAAGAAACTTTGTTTATTCTTATTAAAATTATTTTTACTTTTTAGTGCACCTTTTTAATCATACATATAAAAGGCCAGCACCGAGGGGTAATTCACTAAGGTTTAAACCGTACAATGGATTGTAGTCCCTAAAGATTGCATAGAGATTTTTAAAGATTGTCAAAAGGTTTAACAAGATTTTTGAGATTCATACATGTTCGCGAAGATTAGTGAAAAAAAGTAAGGATTGTAAGGATTTATTTTATATTTTTGGTATTAACAATGCTAAGATTTTTGGGATTGTTTCGAAGATTTAAAAAATTTTTGTGAGATTTTAAAGATTTTTATTAAGATTATGAAGATTGTTCGGAATTTTACAGCTTTTATAAAGATTGTAGAGATTTTATAGATTGAAACAAGGATTGGTAAGATTTCTACTGGATTGTAAAATCTATGCGATATTTAGTGAAGATTTTATAGATTATAATCTGGATTTTGCCTTGGTGTACAACAGATTTTTGTAGTGATTTACCCCTCGGCCAGCACGCTCCTCCAGCGTGTCATTTTTTAGGACACGCATTCACACGAATTCTGGTTGGTCGTACGAACTTAAAATCTCCTCCCTCTGGAATCGAGTAGCACACCAATCGAGTTTTCAACCTTGGCGAACTGCCAAGTCCCCCGTCCTTCCAGCTAGTTTTAAATAAAAGGTTTTCCTTAAAAAATTTTTATTTAATTTTTTTTTTCATATTTGTCAAATACAGCTTCTGCATTTAGACTAATACAGCTTCATCCTATTATATACTATTGACAGAATTCTCCTGGAATGGGTTTTAGATGTTACATCATTAAAATACAATTTAGTAATGTTACTTTTCACCCTGTATGGTAAAACTGTACAATTCGCTTTATTATTTTCCCAATTTTTCGCTTATTTTGAGGAATAAAATTCAAATATGAAAATTCGCTGCAAGTGAAAGCTATGTACCAAATTTCAGTTCTCTAGGACGTCGGGAAGTTGGTTAAAAACGGTCTCAAAAAGTCCAAAAGCTTTTAAATAGTATCAAATCGACTCGGGAATTCAGTGTTCTCAGTTACCAATCAAATAACTTCTACAAATTTTAGGTAAACTGAAAATTCGTTTGTACTTTTAAAATAGCTGCACGAAGTTGAACTGGTGACGTCACACTTACGAGTTCAGTACAAGGTATTTGGTACAAGTTAGTTCATTCATGACAAACTAACAAATCTATTATTCACCTCCGCCACTGCTTTAACCGCGTATCTTTCTGTTGGTACTGGAGGATAGTGAGATTTGGTGAGATCGGCGAACCAAATAAGGAAGATTTTATCTGATTTTATGTTTGTTTATATATCGCATGAAATTAATTTTATTTAAGTTCGATGAAGTGTAAAAAGAAAAAAATTAGATGTTATTTATTAATGTGATTATTATTTGAGAATTGTTTTAACTTTTTTTGAATAGATCGGTTATGTTATGAAGAATATTAGTTTAAATGAATTTATATGTATTGTAACCATAATTGTTATTGTTTATTTTAATATCTGCTATGGTAAGTTCGTCGTACTTAAACACCCAATTTACTATTGAATAAAAATTATGCTTTGCAGGTAATGTGGGACAGACGGCTGGTCCTATGTTGTTATATTCCACCATGAAAGATATAAGAATAACGAGAACTATTAATTCCAAAATTAAACCTCTTACTTTGATTCGAAATTTAACTGACGGTGCTGTTCTCGATTTTAATTTTGTTTCCAAGAAAATGTGTTGGACCGATCATGGACTCGAAAGTATTCAGTGTGGTGATTTTGACGGAAATGAAATACAAAACAAAGTAAGCACTTAATAGTTTGTTAAGTTATGTTGTGTGTTAATTAAATAAACATATTGGGTATTTATTTACCCTTTTTCAAGGCTACAAATTAATATTGAAGGTAAAGATTCCAACTTGCAGGTTTTTAGTATAAAAAAGTATTGTTTAGATCTTATTTAGTTATTATTTGGAATCACTCAAAATTTTAATTTCTTTTCAATTTTCCGATTCCACAAATTATAATATAGACTGTATATTATATTAATATTATTAACTAATAAAGAATTATATTTATTTTTTATTAAGATTGAAATTGTAACGAGTGGGGGTGGTTTGTTATCGCCTGATGGAATCGCTTGCGATTGGTTTACTAACAAAATATATTGGACGGATAGCGAAACCAATCGAATCGAAGTTGCGACTACTACAGGACAACATCGAAAAGTTCTATTTTGGACCAACGTCGATCAACCACGTGCCATTGCTTTAGTTCCTATGAAAGGGTAACTTCTTTTTTATTTAATTACTATTGCAACTAAACTTACAATTTTAATTTTTTAGTTTGATGTTTTGGACCGATTGGGGCGAAGGCCCAAAAATTGAAAGGGCAGGTATGAACGGTGATCCTTCTACCAGAAAAGCGATAGTTACGGAAAGGATATTTTGGCCCAACGGATTAACAGTCGACTACGAGTCAGAATTAATATATTTTATTGACGGAAAACTTTTATTTATTGATGTTATGGATTACAATGGACAACATCGTTCAACCATACTAAAAAGTGGCTTTGAGTATCCATTTGCATTAACATTTTTTCAAAACAAATTGTACTGGACCGATTGGAAGACTTGGTGAGATATTAAATTTTACTAGGCGATTGTTGCCACCAATGTAAACAGCTGTTCAAACTTTTTCTAGTACTGATAGTTATTTGCTAATAGACAGATCAAGTCTGTATTTTAGACGCCTTGGCGACCCTGTACCTTGTTGGGATCTTGCTTATTACAGTGTCTTTAACCGTAACATAAAAAATCAAAATTCTATTGATAAAAACACAAAGTGGTACGCGAACTTATAAATAAAATATTCTCTGATTGGATATCTCTATGTGCATCCATGCAAAATTTCAGTTGTGGTTGTGAATTGATGAACGTGTTACGCCAAACAGCTTTATGTATATAAGTAGAGAGTGATTTATTTTACAAAAGAAAATTGCTGTTATTTATTTTAATTTCTTTAGGTCAATTCATGTACACGACATAAATTCCACCCAAGATTCCAAGGAATATTTTCATCATTCCGATGTTGTTCCCATGGATATTCACGTCTGGGACCAACGTCGGCAACCTTTACAATCTCACCCCTGTGAAGATAATAATGGAGGGTGTTCCCATCTATGTCTTCTTGCTCCTTATGAACCTAGCTATTCTTGTGCTTGTCCAATTGGAATCAAACTTATAGACAATGTCACTTGTGCAAACGGACCTCAGGAACTATTAATCTTAGCCACCCGAACTGACATATACATAATTTACTTAGATTCGGCCGATTACACTCACAAAATCTTACCACTTACTAATATGAAGTATACTATTGCTGTTGATTATGACCCGGTGGATGGTTTTATATATTGGACTGACGACGAAGTTAAAAAGATACAAAAGGTGCGCTTAAATGGTTCGGAACAAACGGACGTGATTATTACCGAAGTACAACATCCAGATGGTGTAGCAATCGACTGGATAGCTAGAAATTTATATTGGACTGATACAGGTACGGATCGAATCGAGGTGGCACGTTTAGATGGGAAATATCGTAAAGTAATAATTAGCGAAGGTCTACTGGAACCGAGAGCCATTACTGTGGCACCCGAAATCGGTTGGATGTTTTGGTCGGACTGGAATGAGAAAAGTCCTAAAATAGAGAGATCAAATTTGGACGGATCGGAACGAGAGGTTATCATTTCCAGCAATTTGGGATGGCCTAACGGCGTAACATTGGATATAGGAAATTTGAAAATTTACTGGTGTGACGCAAAGACCGATAAAATTGAGTACTCAAATATGGATGGTACAGATCGCAGAGAATTAATAAACGATAATTTACCTCATGTTTTTGGATTTTCCCTTATGGGAGATTATTTATATTGGACCGATTGGCAAAGACGTGCAATCGATAGGGTTCACAAAGAATCGGGTGGAAGTAGGGAGGTTATTGTAGATCAAATTGCAAATGTGATGGGTTTAAAGGCAATTCGATTAGACGAAGTGCGTGGCACAAATCCCTGCGGTGTCGAGAATGGAGGTTGTTCTCATTTTTGTTTATATAGACACAACCGAACTTATATTTGCACCTGCCAAATTGGTTACGAACTTACCAAAGATGGACACAAATGTGTCATACCTGAAGCATTTCTTTTATACACTCGCAGGGACAGCATCGGACGAGTTAGCATTGAAAATGGTGGCAACGAAATGACCATTCCCATTACTGGAGTGAAACATGCAAGGTATAAATCATTTTTATTAATTCACTTTTATCATCTATTATTATTAATAATTTGGTTATTGAGTACTTTTTCATGAAAATAATTTGAATAAACCTTTTTTTCTTAAATCCTTTACATTGGCATTCGAAATAAGCCTTACGTTTTTGCACCATATTGAGAGATTTAAAACAACAAATTGCTCTATTTTGAATTAAATACCTACAAACTCGAATAGAATTCAAATTTATAAATTAATTATTATAAAATTCTTTTTGATTCTCGGAACATTTTGTATTTTTGGATATATTTTTGCCTTGCAATATCTTGCAAATGGTACATATTTCCGAATAATATTATCTACTCAAAAGTGTCTAATAATAGATTTATTGATTGAATTATTGCAGTTCTGTCGATTTTGATATTACAAATTCGCGAATCTACTGGAGCGACAGCAAATTAAGAGTAATAATGAGGGCTTTTATCAATGGATCTGATCCACAAAGGGTAGTGGAACTAGGTTTGGCTTCTCCAGAAGGAATAGCTGTCGATTGGATTGCACAAAACATTTATTGGGCAGATTCTGCTACTCATCGTATTGAAGTTTCCAGATTGGATGGCTCCAGTAGACGTACTCTCATATGGAGAGATATCGACGAACCTCACAATATTGCTCTGTTTCCACAGGAAGGGTATATTATTCACATATTTGTGCCTCTTCTTTTTATTTACATTTGTTTTGTTTAGTTACATGTATTGGTCGGAATGGGGACATTCGAATAGTATCAAACGTGCTTCAATGGATGGGACAAATCCTGTGATTTTGGTCAATACTCGCCATGCTACCGGTTTAACATTAAATCATCGTAAGAAGCGATTGTATTGGACCGAGACAACAATACCGACAATATTTTCATCCGATTTGAATGGAATGGATAAGCAAATATTGGTTAAGGAAAATTTAAGAAAACCTGTTGCTTTAACATTGTTTAAAGACACATTATATTGGAGCGACGAAATTACAGGTTAGCTTGTCTTTACAAAGTCTTATGTTTATTAATTATTATTATACAAATTATTTGTTAGGTGACATATCGGAAGTGGACACTACCGATCCACTAAATCGTAGAAAAATTTATCAATTGTCGGAGAGTGCAACGGATTTGTTAGTTTATCATCCATCTAGACAAGAAGGATTTAATCAGTGTGGTGTTAACAATGGAGGTTGTTCCCATTTGTGTTTGTCACAACCTGCTCAAAACCAAGAAGAATTTGTATCGTTTACTTGTGCTTGTCCTACACATTATGTAATTTATAACAACACTTGTATACGTAAGTTCCTTAAATTTATTCAAACCCTTCCTTAACTTTTTAAATTCTGTAGCACCCAAAAGGTTCATGATTTATAGTCAAAGAAATTTAGCAGTTAGGCTTTTACCTGACACATTAGATTCACCGGAAGCAGTTCTTCCCATACAGGGTCTTAAAGGGGTTAAGGCAATAGACTTCGATCCGGTTCACCATTATCTCTATTGGGTAAGATATTTTTTGCTTTTTCATAAAATGGAAATTTTAAACTTATATTTTAGATTGAAGGTAAAACGCATTCAATTAAAAGGGCATGGGATACCGGTTTGCATATGATGGTAATTGTACCGGGAAATCAAGGTCACCATCCGTACGATATAGCAATTGACGCTTTGGGGCGTTTACTGTTTTGGTCTTGTGCCTCACAAGATGTGGTGAATGTCACTCGATTAGACAACAGTTCTACTGTTGGAGTCGTAATTCAAAGAAAGGGTGAAAAACCACGATTGATTGCAATACATCCTACCAAGAGGTAAAATAGTTTCTTTTATTTACTATCGCTTTAGAGTTTTTCTTTAGGCTATTGTTTTATACCGATGTCGGTGCCACTCCTCAATTAGTGAGGACAAGAATGGACGGTACACAAAGGATAGTTATAACCAACAAAGGAAACGATATAGCAGCTATTGCGGTAGATGCAGAGAACGATTTGATTGTTTGGGCTCAAGGTCATAGCATTTACATGTGTAACATCGATGGAGAAAATCAGTGAGTACTACTACTTTAAATGTTTCATTTAATTTCTCATGATCTTAATCTGTTTGCATCACCTTTTATTCACCCTATGTTCATGTTATGTGTCTAATCTTTGCAGACATGTGGTATTCAATGAAAGCAATTCAAGAGTGACTCAGTTGGCTATTCATTCTGGTTGGCTGTATTGGTTAGATCGTGAAATTCAACAATTACAACGACTCGAATTGAAAACTGGAAGTTCTCGTTCGGTAGTGCTAACACATGCATCTTTAATACTCGATTTAGTGTCGGTAAAGCAGCCCGATCTCAATCACTCATGCTCACAATTACGTCCCAAGCGTTGTTCCCATTTGTGTGTTATCAATGGTACAATCCCTGTTTGTTCTTGTCCACATGGATTAGCATTGCAAGATGACAAACGCACGTGTTCGGCTGTTCCAGATTGTGGAAATGATCATTTTACATGTTCTGCACAAGCCCCAAGTAATAAGGATTGCATCCCCGTTTCTTGGAGATGTGATGGGCAAAACGATTGTCCCGATGGCTCTGACGAAATGGGATGTCCTACTTGTCGAAGTGACCAATTCAAGTGTCAAAATGGGCAATGTATTGAACAAATTCAAGTGTGTGATGGTATACCACAGTGTTCGGATCGCTTCGATGAAGCTCACTGTTGTAAAAGTCATGACGAGTACAGGTGTCCACTTACAGATGTGTGCATACCGGTTAGTCTGTTGTGTGACGGCATGGATAATTGCGCAGATGGCGCCGACGAAAGAGCTGCTATGTGCTCGTATCCTAAGAAACATATTTCAAACACTCAGGACAGTTCTAACACTTTAATGATAACAATTATATGTGTAGCTCTCGTGGTTGCTTTAATTTGTATTATAATCTTTTTTATACGAAAACGAATTCAAAATAGTGAAGTTATATTGAGGGATCAGTCGGAAGATCCTTTAAATCCGATGCAAGTTCATTTACCGATGAAAGTTCAAAATATAATTCATAAGGGTATCCCGGACGTAGTGAGGAGTTCGAGTTACAACAGAGATAACATAACGGGTGCCTCGAGCAGTACCAACGATTCAAGTCTGATCGGTTACCCTTGTGAAACGTTAAATCCACCCCCTAGTCCGGCTACTACGGCAGCTTCTACGCGTAACAGTAGTCCTTCTGCACGCTACCGACCCTATAGACATTATAAATTAATTAATCAACCTCCTCCTCCTACTCCTTGTTCCACGGACGTGTGCGACGAGAGTGACTACAATTATTCGACACGGAGTCACTACGACTGTGGTTCGATACCTCCTCCACCTACTCCCAGATCTCATTGCCACAGTGAGAGCTGCCCGCCTTCTCCGAGCAGCAGGTCGTCGACTTATTTCAATCCCTTGCCGCCACCTCCTTCGCCAGTACCTTCACCTACTTACTAAAATTAGAATAAAAACGGGAAGATTACCATATGTGCCTCAATTTTATAGGCTGTTATATTTAATTTTTCAAATTTGTATATAACTATTATGGAATTACAGACTACTTTTAATTATTTTTAAGTGAAATTTTATTATTTGTCAAAATATAAGCAAATAATTGTATTTCTTGTCATTTTTATTATCCATCAACTGAAGCAAACATTTGAACTTTAGGGAGTATTCTTTCAGATAACATCATACAGTCAAAACTCTCTAAATCGACCTCCCTTTAATTCAAAATATTCTCTAAATCGAATTATTTATTTGGCACCTCCAATTAACTTACAATCCAATTCTTACTCTCTAACTCGAACAAATTTTAATACATTATGAGAATTCGATTTAGAGAGTTTTGACTGTAATATAAAATGTAAATGGTTGATAACACACGGGTAGATGTAAGCAAGAAACTATAAAGGCAAAAAAGAGGAGGTTATCAATTTGAACCACACATAATATTATGTACTTTTAGCATTTTACCCTTTTGGTACTATGATAAAACTTTTGTAAGCAGATAGTAAGTACAGAAGCATGGTACAACAAATAAAAGATAAGATCGATGCATGTTCTAAATTCCTTAAGTTCTGTGCTGGTGACAACAATACCTGCATAAGATCATACCTTTTTAGTTATTATGTCATAGTGCAGAAGTATCTAAAACTTAATTGTAGACTAGAATTACTGACACGCATTAATGGATTAACAAGATTTTCACTGTCCCTACCATAGTAATTAATGGTTCTTATTTTTATGTTTTGTCAGTAGTCAAAAATGTTGATAAAGTATTTCCGTATACAGTCAACACTCTAAATTGAATGCTCATAGACCATAAAATTTGTTCGAATTAGGGAAAATTTGAGTTAAAAAAAGTAAGAAAGTTTGGGGAATCACACGGCAGCATCATGACGCGACGAGTTTGTCACAGAAATGTTTACACTTCAAGATACACTAAATCATGTTCATTAATTAAAATTGGATTCAATTTATAGAGTTTGAATTAATAAATTCAGTTTATAGAATTATTTTTACATACAAAACCCTACTCGGTTGCATAATAAATAATTCCAAGTTGGGGGAGTTGACTGTGCATGGTACATTGAATAAGAAATAGTAAAAATTTACCATTTTTTATTTGGTGGCTTATTCTGTAGTACAGTATCGGGCATTCAAATTCAAACTAAAATTTCTCAGTTATTACACATTAATTTTATTTAAATAAAACCTAAACTATAAAGATTCGACTAATATATCGCCAAAAATATACAGATAATTTGAATATATTATACATTTTAAAAATATCTACACATCGCTTAATTCCTCTTCATCTCCGCCCATTGCTCTCCAAAAAGCCGTAACCATGTTTTCTGCGCACTGTTTTCTTTCATTTGTAGGCATCGTTTTTATGGACTCTTTAATCATGTGAAGTTGTGAAAACAATTCATTGAAGTCATCTGCAGCTTGTTCAGTTAAAAAGTCGTCTTGCAACGAATTTTCAAATTGATTATCGTGTTTTTCTTTCATGACCAAATTGGACCAGACGTGAGTCTCCAACGATTCTATCACGCGTTCCACGCCCGTTTTTTCTTTAATTATCTCATCTTCTTCTGGAACAGGCTCAACTGTCGGATACAGTTCAATCAATTCAAAACCATGCTTCAAGCACCACTCAGTGGCTTTGGCTTTCGTTATCTTGGTTTCCTCTGTGCAGTAATTTGTTAACAATAATTTAATTTCTGGAAAGGCATCGTCTTCAATTTGAAGCCATTTAGTTACGTCATTTAATCCCGATTCCTTGTTGCTGTCCATATGAATAATCAAAGCTTCGATGGTATTATTGAAGTTTTCGGTTCGACGAAATCCATCGTTAATTCCGTAAATGTTAACATTGGCCGTGTAATATTTAGTATCGATTTCCCATTCATTTGAAACGTAACTTTCATCGTCGACTTGGACGTTATTTACGCCGGTGATTAATTTAAGCAAAGATTTAGGTTTCGTATTGCTACTACTCACGATTACTATGCTAGGCTTTACGATTTGATTTTCCATATTATTTTTCCAAAATTTTCCCTTCAAAAATACAATTTTTTATTATTCAATTAATAAAAACATAACCTCAAATGTCAAACCGCAACGATAATTATACAGGGTGATCAAAAATCTGTAACATTGCTTCACATCATCATTTTCTCATTAGTTAAAATAAAATTGGATTATTCCAGTTTGCAGCGGTGCGAGACAAAGAGCAGATCCACACGAAATGGATTTTTCTATTCACCTTAAAATTTTAAATCTTCTTTAATTAAGAAATTTGTGCTTGGGTCATACTTATTCACAAAAAAATCGCCAAAGGCATCGCACTCTTCGTTCGCAGGATATTATTTATTTGTTCAAGATTTCAACCCATCAAACATGAGATTTTGGTTACGCCACTACTGACAAAAAGGATGGTTTTACATTTTTGAAGAAAATCCCCTCAAGAACTTTGACTGGATCCGCCCTTGTCGTAAATAATTATTAAAAAAATTAATGTTTGTAGGTAAGTGGGATAAGTGTAGTTGTAAAATCTGTGAATATGATGTATCGTTTGATTTAAATGTGTGCAACATAATTAGTTAGATAAAGTTAATAAAAAAATGAGTGTTGCAGTTTCTGAAATTTATTTTTAGATGTAAACAAAATCACCTGTTGAGTCAGCTGAGAGAGGGCATTGTGATAGACCAGAACTACCCGAGTGTGTCGTTGGCCGTTAAATCGCGGGAAATGTATTATGTGTGGTGTTTGTGTGGTAGTAATTGCGCGCCCGGGAAACCACCATTCCACGTCCACGGTTTTGCAAGGGTAGCCACCATGTAGTGTCGAATTATATTTATCCTAGTTGTGTGTTCCTCTGGAACATTTTTTGTTCTATTTTTTCAAGTTATTCCCAACAAAATACAGAAAACCGGTTGTGTTTCAATTAAAATATAATTATTAAAAATAGTAAATAATGGAGGAAGAACAAGCAGACGAAAGTTTTGATAATTCTCGTCGATTAACCCTTCGGTCAGCTTTAACGCCCCTAAGTGAAACGGATCTTCTGCATTTAACAAATATTGAGGATGGTACACCCGAAAGCAATAAAGTACCCAGCATCTCGGCGGATGAATACATCATACAGCACAGAGGGAGGAGGCGAAAGCCAATAACTTGGTCTCCTTTAGATTTTAACAAGACTGCCTTCTTGGGACCTGAACGTAAAATACACACAAAAGTACCTCGTAGATCAGAAATTAGTTCCAAGTTAAAGCGACGATTGGTTTTGGATACCAACGAAGAAGCAAGTACTTTCTCCACTTCTTTAGCTTTGGGAGAGTCGATTGCAATCAAACTAAAAGCAATATCAACCTGGCGTGGGAGAAGCCAATAGGACGTACCTAACTTCTAATTTTATATTAGTGCCTTATGAAAAGAAATATTTTTTATATTATATCATATTTATCTATTGATTACAAAAATTATTATATTGTCAACTTGGAGACTCTATAAAATAGGAAATTTTAAATTGTAATGTTGCTTTGATTTTTCGTATGGAAATATACAGTAAAAAGGTAAAAAATTGTAAGTCGAATCTTAATAAAGAATTAAAATATTTTATTGAAAAGGTTTACAAAATTTGTTTGGCCTTTCAAATCACTGCAATTACAAAGTATTATAAATTCTTTTCAGTGCACCAAATGAAACCTACGGTTTTTCTAGGTAAGACATTTTTGAAAATTTTTATTAAAATTCTATTCCTTTTAGACCAGTTGTTCACCTTAAAATTATTAAATTTTACTGTTATTTCAATGGGATAACTTCGCAAGAACGGCATCCCCCGAAGAAAATCCTATGTACATCCCTACATTTCACTATTTTTAAGAACCATTAGTGCCCCCACCCGAGGGGGTGGGTAAGGTGTGCTATTTAAAACTGGCAATCACGGCTTAACGATAGTACATGATTTATAATTAGTGGGAAAGCGCCATTCGATTCCAAATAATACAAAAATTAATACGTTACTGCCAAATCATATAAATTAATATTTTTTTGTATCTCTATTGGGCTTAGAACACAGCAGTGCGTTCAACTAATAGATTTTATATTACATTGGACCAAGGGATGGGGGTGATCGCCCCTCCTTGGAAAAATTAAGCATTATCATCATCTCATAAATAATATAAAAGGCCAGCAAGCTGCTGCTGCTCCTCCTCCAGCGTGTAATTTTTTTAGGGCAAGCAACGCACTCTGGTCGTACCAATTTAAAATCACCTCCCCCTGGGATCGAGTTTCCAACTTTGGCGAACTGCCATACTCGTCCGTGGATGGGCCTTCCGGCTAGTATAATATAAAACATAAAAATTATGATTAATATTGATGGAAAAAAGTATAGAGAGAGTTACCAATTTTTCTATTTATTTTTTTCTCAATCTATGGAATCGCCACCCCCTTGAAAAAGTTGCTAAATCCGCCCCTGACATGGACCAATTTGTTATAAAGCTACCAACAAACACAACGCCTCGTGGTTTTCCTGATCTCAAGGATCACAGCACAAGGATCAACAAGACATTTCAACTTAGTGATTGGGCTAACCAAAGGAAAACAAATATTTCTGTACCTTCAAAACGACCTGCTATCTAATGTAATATAAGATAATATTTCAACTAATCGCAATGTGTGATGTTTTATTACAACTTTACAAGGTAATTTTCTAAAAACCTTTTGTTGGGGTACGGCTGACAGAGAAACTGGCGGTAATCAATGAAATCTATTAAAAGGAAAGATTGCATTTTCGGATGAGAAAGGTATAAGCAAAATAGAATAAAAAAATGTGATAAATTTACGTTATTTCGCAACTAAAATTTTATTCGACCCCTGTGTTAAATTATTATTGACGAATTTTGTGTAACGACAAAAAAAGTGACAGTAACAATATAGACGTCAAATTTTTGTAAAACGAAGCAGTGACAGGTTGAATGAACGAGTTTAGTTTTGTGCAATTTGAAAATTGGTCCAAGTCGATGATTGGAGGAAATGGTAACGTTGTAACCACGGTTGTAACTAATATCAAAAATTGAGGTCAAACAAGAAATTCCCTTTCCTTGACAGTGTTTTGGTCTGTCGGTTTGTTGCCACCATCCCACCATCCATTGATTTTTGAGTTGACGAAGGTGTGGTTAAATGATTAATAAAAACAAACAAAAACAACGATGTATAAAAATGTTTAGGTAACACCGGAACTTCGTAGTAACTTTTTTTTCTAGTGTTATTTACATATGATGTATCATTGTAACGATGATTGAATGTTTTATATGGACAACTGTCGTATGTTAGGTTATGCTCGGATCAACAACAGTCTAGTGCCAAACGTGGCCCCGTACGTATGAAATGAGTAGTTGGGCAGCAAGAATGCATCGGCGAGCGGCCACTTTTAGTAATGTTGTCACATCTTGCGGTCATCCTTCGGGACCATATCCACGCCGACTTGAAAAAGTCAAATTTGGGGTACCTCTAGAGGATGTTTGCAAAACTGACATTCCGGGACCATTACTTGTAAGTCGCTTTTATTTACTAAACTTTTACAACTTGTATTTTCATTTATTATTACTTACAAAAGCTTCCATCCGTGTCGATTGCTCTTTAGGTGAATGTAATCGGCAATACAATTTTTTTAATTACTTGCTTGTTTATAAACGCATGTGAATAGTAATAGAATATTATATTAATAATAAGAAATGCTTCGTTCTTTTACATCGTACCGACAGCTTGAATTTAACCAGTCTTTTATTGTTTTAACAAATCTCGTATGCATATCTCATAATAATTATTAAATTAATTTGTTATTATTCAAGGTTCACTGTCTAATAGTATGTGGGCAAATTTTAAATTGTTAATTTTCTACTCTTGTATTATTTACGTTTGTCACATTACTCTTTGGAACTCGGCTTTTAAATTTTTAACTCCTTTGAATAGTATTTTATTTAATTTTGTTTTCTTATCTTGTAACTTGTGGGATAAGCAAACTTTTGATATGGACTCTGTATCTTTTTCTTTACACAAGGTAATTGTTAGAAAGTTAGGTGTACTTTTAGAAATCCATTTATCAAAACAAGAGTTACTTTCAATTTTAAATTTGCTTTTCTTTTAATTTATTTATTTATCCCATTGTATCCTCAATTTCACAACATAGTTTACTTCTCATAATAATCATAATATGGGTAACTTATTATAACATGAAAATAAAAACAAAAACATATAGAAATAAAATCATTTATAAGAAAGTGTTAATTTATTGATAGTGCAGATTACAGCATTTAGGAGTTTGCATTTTGGATATCATTTTACATAACTATTGGGGTGTTCGCATATTTTTGCTTACTTTTTAGGTACCTACGATTCTTTTGCAAAAAAATGGAGTGTTTGAAGTAGTGTTAGCTGTTTTTTTTTTTTTTTTGCTATTTTCAAGTCAGATTTGATTTGAAATAATAAATATAGTATAGATACCTAATTATGTCAATTTTAAATTATCTATCTGCCATTAGTGTAATTTCCATCCCCCTATTCTTAAGTTTGTAAACTTAACTGATATATCTTTATTACTTAAGAGCAATGTCCAGTGCTACCCCCCCTATACAGTGTGAATATTTGTGTTTTCTGTCATTTATTTCCAGGACGTTACAAAAATTTAAATAATTGCTAGCATTACAAAATCTTTCAACACTTTTTTATATAAACACGCTAAAGGAAGTTGATTTATTTATTGGAAAACCATATTATTCGAAAATTAGAACATGGGAATCTCCCCCCCCCTTCCAACCGTAGTTTTCGAATTACGCGATCTTCAAATAAGTAAATCAATTTCTTTTAGCGTTTTTACATAAAAAAAGTTGAAAGATTTTGCAATGCTAAGTAGTAATTATTTAAATTTTTGTAACGTCCTGGAAATAAATGGCATAAAACACAAATATTCACCTATATAGGGGGGTAGCACTGGACATTGCTCTTAAGGCCAGTGGCGGTTTTAGAACTTATGAGGCCCCCGGCGCACACTGGGGTGTTAGACCCCAAAACTTGGCATAAAATACATAAATCAAATGCTACATGCATTATCGCAATTACGATTTTTAAAAAATACACTGTCTTGGGCACCACTGTGTAAATTTTTAGGAACATTACTCGTTCCAATATCGGTCAAAAGACGTTAAGAAGTTGCTGATGAGTAGGTAGTTAATCCATTTTTTTCAAAACTTAATTTTACTACAAATCGTTATAAATTGGAACTTTTTCGTATGGAAACAACAAGTTCAGATATGTTACATAATGTCTGTAATAATATTAATCTTTAAATAAATGTAGCACAACCGTATGATTAACTTTTGGAAATTATTTCAGAAAAACGAATATTTGAATATGAACTTAGTTAGGCTTACAAGGGGAAGGCCAACTTTGGTCGTCACAGATCTGCACCACTATCTTTATATCTTTACAACCCAATTAGAACGTCACTTCATGAAAGTTTAACGACCCGGAATTCAGAAAATTTTGTGAAAATAATTTTTAAGGAGCAATGTAAAATTAAAGCATTGGTAGTTCAAATGCATTTCATTATTATTTCCTTCCTAAAAAAATCAGTCGACAACTGCTCGACATAACCTTAGATTTACCCATTATTTTATTTATTAATTTGAGCATTATATCTTTGCTTTGTGATGTAACAGCTTGCAATCCTTTTTGTAACAGCACAAAGTTTACAAATACAACATGTAATAATGGTTACACGATAAATGAAAAAAGAAATTTAAAAACTCATACTGGTGAGAAACCGATTGCGTGTCAAATTTGTGACTATAAAAATGTGCTCAAAAATCATCTTTAAATGATCATTTTAAGAACTCACACAGGAGAAAAGTCATGTGCTTGTGAGTCTTGTGCCTATAAAATGTGTACACAAATCAAATTTAAAACGACATTTAAAAACTCATAATACCATAACTGCGATATAAACAATATAATCAGTAATACTTTGATTGTAATTATAATTTGAACCTCGTTCTTGAAACATTCCACTTCTTGATTATCAATATCTTTAAGTGTGCATTCAGATTGTATGCAATGTGCATACAGTTAAACCAAAATTAAGCATTATTTATGTCACAAATCTTACAGGCAAACGGTTTCTCACCAGTATGAGTTTTTAAATTTCTTTTTTCATTTATCGTGTAACCATTATTACATGTTGTATTTGTAAACTTTGTGCTGTTACAAAAAGGATTGCAAGCTGTTACATCACAAAGCAAAGATATAATGCTCAAATTAATAAATAAAATAATGGGTAAATCTAAGGTTATGTCGAGCAGTTATCGACTGATTTTTTTAGGAAGGAAATAATAATGAAATGCATTTGAACTACCAATGCTTTAATTTTACATTGCTCCTTAAAATTATTTTCACAAAATTTTCTGAATTCCGGGTCGTTAAACTTTCATGAAGTGACGTTCTAATTGGGTTGTAAAGATATAAAGATAGTGGTGCAGATCTGTGACGACCAAAGTTGGCCTTCCCCTTGTTAGTTAATTTGTTTGTTTCTGTGGATGATACTGATGCTTGAGGCTTAAATTCTTTTTATTTTGGCTGCCAACTTTTGCCCATAGTGTTGTAATTCACGTTTTACTTGGAGATACTTGGAGATACGCTTGTGCTACATTTATGATTAAAAATCATAATTGCGATAATGCATGTAACATTTGATTTATGTATTTTATGCCAAGTTTTGGGGTCTAACACCCCACTGTGCGGCGCCGCAATTCAATTTTTAAGCCCCCTCTAAGTATTTTCTCTAATTCTACACTCCCTAAAGCAATTGATTTGAACACCTGGGGGGGGGGAATTCACCAGCACCGCAGACGATTTATTGCTTTAAAGCGTGTGTGACACTATCACACTTTGGTTACATTTTCGTTCAACTTTGTTGTCAAATGTTTGATGAAAAATATTAAGCTGTGTTAAGCGTGTGTGACACTATCACACTTTGGTTACATTTTCGTTCAACTTTGTGGTCAAATGTTTGATGAAAAATATTAAGCTGTGTTACATTATCACATTTTGATCACACTTTCGTCACACAAAAAGTAGCGCGTGTCACATTTTCAATCACACTTTTCGTTCAACTTTTGAATAATCATGCGCATTGCTGCAAAACTTAACAATACCAACCAACAAAATACACGAAACAAAATTAAACAGTTGATTTTGACACTAGTAACTTTGGTAGTGGGCTGCAAAGGTTGGCTACGGAAATTTCGTGAAGTATGTTTTCAATTTAGTTGCCAGCTTCACTACAAACATATCCCCACCCAAAAAGCCCAAAGCTTTTTGTCACGTTTTGAGACCCTTCTGCGCAGCATGTGCGTATGTTGACGGCCACCATCTTTGATTTTTTCCCCGCGATAATTTAAATTCCTGTGTTAAAAATACGGAAAAACACGTCCGTGGTTAAAAACGAAGTCAATAAAAATGTTTTCAAATTTAATACAAATATTGTAATTGATGAATTAGGTATTTGTTAATAGGTACATTAGATAGATATTGTAAATAATACACAATTTCATATTATATATTTTTTAATATAATATAATATCTCAAATCAATCATCGTTAAATCAATTTTCAAGTATTTGTGGTTCTAAAAAAAAACATTTTGTTTTGGATAATTTATTATCATCCTGTCATCTGCAAATTTTTAAATTATTTACGTTGTTATCTAATATAATACAATCAAAGTACAACAATACCAACTTAATAAATTGTAAACAAACGAAAGATTGTCAAGTAAATGTAAACAAACAAGATGGTGGTGGACAACATACAACAGCGGGTTGCCTAACTTCGTAAATTTTGGCATGCGCGGATCGAGGAGCCACAGACCTTATTTACTAGATTGTGTTTAAACCAATGTTTGACAAGAAAGTTGAATGGAAAATGTAACCAAAGTGTGATAGTGTCACACAAGCTTAATACTTTTTTTTACTATAAACTTCACTGACATCAAAATAACTGCAATCCAAGGCATCTTAGGGCTTAAAATTTTTTTGTTATTTTTCCTGAGTTTACTATTACAGAATTGAAATTTTCATAAAATTTCAGTGTTTGAACAAAATTAAATTTTTATCAAAAATATAATGTAAATCAAAACTAGCACTGAAATCAAAATTACTGCATATCTAAGGCATCTTAGGGCATAGAATTTTTTCGCTATTTTTCCTATGTTATTACAACAGAGTAATATTTTCATAAAGTTTCAAAATATTTGAACAATATTTAATTTTTATCAAACAATTTAAATCAAAAATTGGACAGAAATCAAAATATCCTCAGAACTAGGGCAATTTAGGGTTTAGAATTTTTTGGATAATTTTCCTTAGTTAATTAAAATAGCATTAGTATTTTCTTAAAGTTTCATAATATTTGAACAATATTTAATTTATATCAAAAAATTTAAATCAAAAATTGCACTGAAATCAAAATAACCTCAGAACTAGGGCAATTTAGGGCTTAGAATTTTTTAAATAATTTTCCTTAGTTAATTAAAATAGCATTAGTATTTTCTTAAAGTTCCATAATATTTGAACAAAATTTAATTTTTATCAAAAAATTTAAATCAAAAATTGGAAAGAAATCAAAATATCCTCAGAACTAGGGCAATTTAGGGCTTAGAATTTTTTGGATAATTTTCCTTATAGTTAATTAAAATAGCATTAGTATTTTCTTAAAGTTTCATAATATTTGAACAATATTTAATTTATATCAAAAAATTTAAATCAAAAATTGCACTGAAATCAAAATAACCTCAGAACTAGGGCAATTTAGGGCTTAGAATTTTTTGGATAATTTTCCTTACAAGGGGCCACTACAGTGAGGTACCAACCAATCGAGATCCCAATTTTTTTGGTGATTCTATGTGCTAAAAAAATTATCACTCTCTCGGCGTTTCGTCCATTTGGCCTTAGTTTTTGAGTTACGAATTTTTCAAATAATCCAGGTTTTTAACTGCTAATAATAATGACTCTTACGACAAGAAGATCTGATGGTGTAGAGGTAAAGCGTGGGGCGTTGTAATGAGTAGGTTCGTGGTTCGCTTCCCACATCGGCCACATTTTTTTTTTAATTATATAATTAAATATTTAAATTAAAATTATATTTTTCTGCTAATCTTATAATATCAACCAATATATTTTGTTATAAGTAAGTAAGTGGAAGTTTTACAAAATAACAGGCAGCTCTCTTCGCGCGAAGACTGTATTAAAATACATTCATTAATTCACTCCCAACTATGCTCAAAACTAGAGTGACTCAAAACTATTTAACGACATGTTCGAAGTACGCGTGGTTTGCGTTGAAATTAATTCCAACTAGAAACATTTTTGCAAACGTTAATCAGGTGTGTTTTCCAGCACAAGTAAGGACACATAAATGTACATGGTGGTGAAGTTCATTCATTGCGCCAATTGTCGGCGATTTATTTGTTTTAAATGCTTTTACGATGCATGTCATCCCGGTAAATGTATTAAATAAGTAAATAAATGTGTTTGTAACCAAAATTTGTAAATAAATTAATATTTCATTCTAATAATAGTAGATAGATATAGTTAGTTTAATTGAATTATTATTTCAAAAAAAAAAAAAAAAAATTAATTAATTTAAATTAAATTAAAGAAGCGCAGTAAAATTTTAATATATAATTTATTCAGGTAATAAATTACAAAATTTTCAAAAAGAAAAACTTAGCCGGTGTGAGCTTTGAACTCAGGACCTCCGCGTTAGAACTAAGCATAGGGCAAACCTATGGTTAAAACTGTTAATATTCAAAAATTCGTAACTCAAAAACTAAGGCCAAATGGACGAAACGCCGAGAAAGTGATAATTTTTTTAGCACATAGAATCACCAAAAAAATTGGGAACTCGATTGGTTGGTACTTCACTGTAGTGACCCCTTGTTAGTTAAAACCCTTTCGTGCATTGGGTCCACTGTAGTGGACAGCTACTTAAATGCCATATAATTACTTTCACTCTACTTTGCGCATAGTGGCCACTACAGTGGACATTACTTATTTTTGTAATTTGTAAGAAAAATAACAAACTTTTGTTATATTAATTGTGGTCAATTGTTTTTGTATTGTACTAAAATAAACAAAATCATTTTCTTAAAAGTTATTTTTAAACATTTATTAAATTCATGCATGAAAGGGTTAATTAAAATAGCATTAGTATTTTCTTCAAGTTCCATAATATTTGAACAAAATTTAATTTTTATCAAAAAATTTAAATCAAAAATTGTACTGAAATCAAAATAACCTCAGAACTAGGGCAATTTAAGGCTTAGGATTTTTTTCACATGTTGTAACTAGAATATTAAGCTCTATTTTTTTCTATATTAAATTAAATAATTGTCTTTTCTAATTTTTGAAAAATAAAAAACTCATACACATAAGATATGAATAAAATGAACACTGCTTATTTCAGATACTTATTTATGGTATTTTTTGTTATTAAAATATCTTAATAAGACAAAAAGATATTAAACACATCTTACTTATTAATATGATATACTGACAAAATAGAATAAAATAAACACACGGATGTGATGTGGAAGCACTTTTCCGAGAGGTCGTGAAGTATGTCTTTACAACAGTACTAAATGTGTTGAGGATGAACCTTCAATCGAGACCCTTCGCGAGGTCAAAATGGCGCAACTTAACTTGTTGCCAAGAATTGTAAAAAGTTTTATACTTATTAGCATTGCGCGAATTATTGATGTCATTTTTTGGATTATCGGATAATTCCAATTAATTTTATCGATAAAATGCTATATAAGTAAAAACTTAAAGTCAAATTATAACCAAATTCACAACTGTACGTCACTGATGAGATCTAACAAGATCGAAACATGTCTGTCGTTGTTGTATTTTGGTTATAACTAATTGACTTATTTTCGAATTTTTTGACAAAATAGACTTTTTCCGAAGCTTTTTCCAAAACATCAATAGCATCTCTACTCATAAGATAGCTCTGTTTGCTTTGATGCACAGCCGGATTATGGTTGCATACAGGCAGTTTGGTGTAGTGGTTAGGGAGTGGAGCTAAAGGTCACAGGTTCAAATCCTGATCTCTTTCACATTTATTTGTGTCGTGTTTAGGATTACACGTTAAACTATCATCCTACTATGTCGTTTAATGAGCAAAAGTAAAAATTGTTAACTTGTAATTCGGTCTTGGCCTTCATGCTTTAACCAGGTTTATCCAGTGTTGTAGTATTCAAAGAATCGAAGAGTCGTCGTTAGATGTTATAAATGATCAAGGATTTGAATTTGTATGCCAAACATGTTGGCATACATGCTTGGATTACAATGTTGTTGTAATCTTGTAATGTTCATTCATTGTAAAAGGGATATTTCCGTAAATAAATGAATAAATTATTTAGTTTCAAAGTATCAGCCAATATATTATAGTGGCTGCAAAAGAAACTAATAGAAGCGTATCTTAAATTATTAGTCCAAAGAAAAAGCACAAAATGCACGCATATCTCCTTTAATTGCACTATAATTAACTGTTTTGCAATGATAATTTGTGATTGTTTTGGTATTTTGTTGCAAAACGAACATTTTTACATTAAATTGTTGTAATACAATTATATTCTTTTTAACCCAAATTGAAATTTAATTGCTTCCACCAAGCAATAATAATTTAGAAATTCCTTTTTTTAAAAGGGTCAAACGTTTATCAAAAACATTATACAAGGTGTTAACCGAGAAACGTAGCTTATAATTAATTGCGAAATATTTACATTGTTTTTGATTTCTCTTTTGCAAAATCTTGTAAAGCAAACAAGTTAAATATTTTCAGGTGTTAATTCTAAAACTTAACAAAGAAGCACCATATCGGAAAGATGTATTTAGAGCACCTGGACATCAAGGCGCCATGAAAAAATTAACACATTTTTTGCAAACAGGACGTTTACTTAATATGGACAATTTTAGTGTTTATACCATTGCTAGCGTGTTAAAAAAGTTTTTGCGCAAAATTCCCGGCGGAATTTTTGGAAAAGAAGTTGAATTGAAATTTTTTCAAATTATCGATACGACTGATATCCAAGCTCAAAGGGACGAAATACACAGGTTAGTTTGTTTTTGGATTTAAGTAAAAAATGAAGTAATTAAAATTAAACAGTTTATGTTTTTAGATTGATTGCATCTCTACCTGTATATACACAAAGATTGTTGGTGTTGCTCTTTGGTACATTTCGGGTTATTGCGTCGAATAGCGAAAGGGCGAGCACCGGAATGACAAGTGAAGCTTTAGGTGTAAGCGTCGCTCCTAGTTTTTTTCACACATGCGTCAGCGACGGCAAAACTGCCAAAATGGAAGATGTTATTAGATTTAAGGTATGTTAAGTGCCTACATTTTAATTAAACTAAAGAAATTAATATAGTATGAGTGGGAAGGCTTATTTTAACAAATAAAGATAATAGAAATCTATTATTATTTTGATAATATTCTTAGCTTAAAATTTTTACAACTATTTGTTTCAATTTAGTGATTAGATAAGCTTTTATATAAAGTTTAACAACAATGTGGCGATGAGTGCTGTACATATTACTTAAATAAGCTACTTAGAAATATTTTATTCTATTGCATGACTTCTTTTTATACTGACTACTATATTGGTCGAGTCATTCCACCTTAAATATTTTAAAAAGTAATATCAATATCTGTTAGTATCTACATGTCAATCGATTTAGGGATGACGCGATAAGATTATATTAGGTATGCTAAAAAGTTTCGGGCCTAATTAGATAGTTTTTCAAACACCAAATTTTTGTGTTTTGAAATTCTTTATTTAAACTAAATAATGCTCCATTTTGTTCGGTAACATTTTGCCACTTTTCGGGCAAAACCATTATTCCATCACCGTAAAACTTCTTTGGTTTATCGGTGAAAAACTTAACCAAGTGAATTTCACAGGCTTCTTTTGAAGCCAATGTTACACCATTGAGGGAATTCTGGAAAAACCGAAACAAATGATAGTCTGATGGTCAAGGTCCGGGCTATACGGTGGATGCATCAGAACTTCCCAGCCAAGCTCTTCCAGTTTTTCTCGGGTCACCAAAGATACTTGTGGTCTGGCGTTGTCATGATGGAACACAACACCCTTCCTATTGATCAATTCTGGCCTCTTTTTTTGAATTGTTTGCTCTCATCTGGTTAATTGTTGACAGTAGCGTGCAGAATCAATTGTTTGACCAGTTGGTAGCAGCTCATAATAGAGGATACCTTTCCAATCCAACCAAACAGGCAGCATCAGCTTTCGAATAGTGAGTCCGGGCTTTGCCACCGCCTGGGGAGCTTCACATCGCTTCGACCACGATCTTTTGCGCACAATGTTGTTGTATGTAATCCATTTTTCATCTCCAGTAACCATCCGCTTCAAAAATGGTTCGATTTCATTACGTTTCAGCAACGATTCGCAGATGGAAACTCGGTCGAGCAAATTCTTATGCATCAAATCATGCGGCACCCAAATATCGAGCTTCTTTTTGAATTCAGCATTTTTCAAATGGTTTGCAACTGTTTGGCGATTGATGTTTAGACTCTTGGCGATCTCCACAGTGCTACATGACGGTTTTGTTCCACAATTTCTAGCATTTCCTCAACTTTTTCAATGACTGGCCGACCAGAGCGTGGTGCATCTTTGACATCGAAATTTCCAGAACGAAAACGCGCGAACCATTGTTTTGCTCCTGTTTTCGATAAAGCATCTGGACCATAAACAGCACAAATTTTTTCACAAGCCTGCGCAGCGTTTTCTCTTTGATCGAAGAAAAATTGTAAAATATAGCGAATTTTTTCTTTATTTACTTCCATCTTTAATCAGCAATTTTTCACAACTGCATGAGCCGAATCGAATGATTCTACTTTTGTTTTTTAGCTAAAAGTGTCATTTTTCCAATGACATATATGATTATGCGATCAGATAAGTAGTTTTAGAGATAATCGACTTTAATGTCATTTATTGTCTAATTAGGCCCGAAACTTTTTAGCATACCTAATATAATTATCCAACTTTATTCTAACTTTATTCCAACTTTATGTTTCACTCTTCAGCCACCCTAATTGAATCTTAGTCAATAATTATAAGAGTAAGTAAAAGTTCAATAGGAGGCATACGCAAATTGCGGGAAAGTAAAAAGAAAACTTTTCCCCTTCATTTATTGTGTCAATAAATTGGACTCGAATACCTTCCAGTTAATTTTCATTTTAGTATATCAATTTAATTTTCAATAAAAACACAAAGATGGTACGTTAATCAATTATATATTTACCATTATTTTCAATGACCTGTTGCCATTTATCAGGCAGTTATCCCTATACCTTTTAAGTAGGATTTCGCTGGTTTTGACGAATTCACAAACCTGGTCTTTGCTAGAGAATTTTGTCCCTATCAAAAGGTTTTCATTATCGGATGGTGCTAGGTCAGCAAGTATAATGTATGAGGTACTGTGATATTCTTGCTGTATGCGGTCATGCATTGTCATAGAGGAAACTTTTTCTGATTACAGGTTCAGGGTGCTTTCAAACTTGGTTGAACACTCTGCAGCTGTTTGATGTATAAACTTGCATTAACTACTTCATTATGGTTTAAAAACTCAAAGCGAATAACACACACACACACACACATTTTTTCTGTTTCTTCCATCAAGCATAGCTTTTGAGTATGGTTGTGAAGATTTATCCTTGTCAATTCCATGCTTTTTGCATCATAGAATATTGTCATAACGTGTCTTGAAAGAAGATTAAAAGACTAAGAAACTTAATTTCATTACATAATATTACCGCTATACTTGACGAACTTTGTCTGCTTTTATTTAAAAAAATGGGTACGTTGGAATGTGATAAATTCATTTTCAAAATAAATTCATGCACAATTCCTCAAGTATAGCGGTAATATTCAATTAAATTAACTCGAAGTAACTTAAGTTACTGTTTTTGATTGTATGAGAGATATTTTCTCAATAATTATGAAGATGCTAAACTCTCTTTAAATAAAGATTCCTGCATTTTCTTGCAATTTCTAATTCACAGCTAGTAAGCTGTGGAATTTAATTATCATAATTAAAGTTTTTTCGTTTTTTGGAATGGAACACTTTAATTTAAACTTTACAATTTATAATACACAATACGTCACCTGATGCTGGGGAAGTCTTATGCATTGTTCATTCCATCGAAACTCAAATACCGTGTGTTCATTAAATCTAAACTCTCCTGTATAACTTTCAAAAAATGTTTTGTTAAAAAAGTTTGCATACAGCAGATCTCCGACGTGTTTTGCTAATAAATTTCTTTTATCGTACCCAACTATGATAATTAATTGTCAGTCTTATATTACATTTCATGTAATGAAAGATTGAAAATAAAATACCATTCATTTTGTATCAGGTTGACACAAATTTTGTAAATATTGATTTGTAACTAATAATGTATGCGTTTATTAATGCTTATGTCTTTACGCCGCTTCGTTTTCTGCATTCAGGCCGAAGTTAACGTAAGTTGTTTGCTAACAGTTTTAATTGCATGACCAATAATAATTAGGAACCAGTGCCAGCGTTTCATTTGTGTAAATATTTTTATTGCTTATCTGGTTTAAAATTTTTATGTTTTACATTAGTGATTGTTTATCATTCATTAATTTTATTAAATAGCTTGTTAATTATACCCACTCATTGCTTTCAAATTTAATAGTAGCAACTTTGTGCAACTAAAAAAATTATCAATTTTTTAACAGGTTGCAACTCGAGTTATGAAGCATCTCATTGAAGAATTTGCGTCTGCCGATTTGTTTGGTCGTGAAAATTACGAATTTTATGCCAGAGTAACTGGAAGAGTTTTGCGAGTTCAGGGCGAATGGATATGTTCATTTCAATATCCACCACCACCACCAAAAGGTCATACGGCACAACAACTGTATGCTAGTGAGTATGCAGCTTTGGAACATTATTTATTAGGTATGTTTTTATATTTTTATTTTTTCACATTTTTTTTATTTAGTGTGTGTATTAATTTTTGCTTTTAATACATTAAAAATGTAGTTTAGGCTTTTTAGTTGTCAAGTTGAACTAATTTTTTTGTACTTGGGGGTTTCTTAGTTGTTAATCACTTAAGAAATTGAACAAAAATATAATTTTTATGAAAAAGCAAGAACATTTGTTTTGGTCAAATCATTTAGAACAGTGGTAGCCAATTTTTCAACCTCTCTTACTACTAAGTTCACAATTTTGGATCACACAAAAAGGTGTCTAACGTCTATAAAATAATGATCATAAATGTTCTCATTTTATTAATATGAAATAGCAATTGCACTACTTGTTTAAATTTCTTCACGGACCACCGGGTTGGCTACCGCTGATCTAAAACACTTAATTTTAGCTACTTAATTTTTCCCTCTTCATTATCAAATTTTGTATTTTTGCAAATAACTGTTTTTTGATTTACTTAAGTGGTAAAAATTGTTCTTTCTGCTTCATTAGGGCAATTGTCTTTGGAGGCTGAAAAGACATGGTTACAATGTGAGTGTGAACGTTGGCATTTAAAATACGGATTGGAAGGTAATAACAAAGTAGACACCACTAGCGTTATTACGGTTTAAATTTCCTTTTTTCAAAAAAATAAATGTTGCCTATATTTGTATAAGGTTACAAATATAAATTCAGGGTATTAAAATAATAAATTTAAATTAATTTATATTCTTAGTAAAAAATTAATAGTGTAAATAATTGAGAATTCTAATGTTATAATTATTATTAATTAGCACTGTATAATATGCAGCATTAACACTGTGATATTTTTTAAATAAATTTTTGTATTATTTTCACTTTTTGTTTTCTTTTTTAAGTAGAAATTCGTAATAATGAACTTTTGCTCGTTTTAATTGCATGCGTTTTTTTATTTCTAGTTTTTGTACAAATTTATATGTAGATATCAAGGTGCTTTTTTTGAAAGTAAAAGGACCAAAATGCTTGATTTAATATTTTTGTTTCTATGCCACTTGCAATAAAAATTCTGAAACATTAATATGAAAAAATAATTTCAAACACTTTGCTCTTTTCTTTGTGGTAGTTTTAATGTAATTTGAATTATTTTTTCGCTTTTTATGAAAAGATCTGAAGAATGGTGTTCCGAATTTGGTTGTTAAAATCGACATCTAAAATGTAACCATTTGCTTTTTTAAGGTGATTGGCTAAATGGGAACGTTGGCGTTGGTTGTAGTTTATCAATTAAGTAGTGGATTGCAATTCATATTTTGCAGGTTGTGTCATCATATTCAGGCACGTGCTGGGCTACCGGGAGTCTCCCTCCTTCCAGGACCAAAAAAGAAAAGGTCATCAACTTATGAAGAAACCATAGAAATTTTATGAAAAAACTCGAATTTCTCGGACCCTAAATGCTCCCCCCAGCACGCTACTGATCATAATCATAAAGTTTACTATATTTATTTGCATTTTTATATTTGGTTTGTTGAACGATCTGTTTTAATTCGCCGGTGCTTGAAGCCATTTAATCTTAAAGGTGTATTTAATAAGAATGCCAATAAAATGAAATTTAATTTAATTATTGTAAATATCGTCGAGTGTAATCTTACCAATTTTTGTAGCATTAGCACAAGCAGAAAAAGGGCAATCCACCCCAGCTCTAGTTGAAGCTGGTCTTCCATCACAAGCGCCAACCACATCCCTAGGCATGATAACGGAACACAATTTATTAGAATCTTGTACTCGCCTTTCCATATCTTTGGAACAGAACGGAATATATAAGGTTTTTTTGGTCGCCCTATTGATCATCATAAAAATAAAAATTTCTTTTTATAAATTCAGGCTGGAAATACTTCTTCACATTCGTCTAGCGACAATAGTCATTCTTCAAAAACTAGTCAAAATCATTCTGCTCCACAAATGACTCTTGACGAATTGCGTGCAGTTAATAGATATGCCGAGAGTACTCGTAGTTTGAGTTATTTGCCGCAAGTTCACGAACGTCAAAGAGCGCGCATGTTAACGAGATCTCAATGGTTTCTCACACCTTCGGTGGAATGTACCAGTTGTGGTGGTTCTCTCGATTTAGCATTGGCAGATGCGAACGTTTCTGCCTTAACTAACGCCCTACTTAGGAAATCTTCATCCGGTACAATTAGTGAGTAAAACTTGAGAATGTTATCTTTGTGTATTACGATGGAGTTGAACCATTTTTCAGTTGGAACTGTGGGATTATCGTTAAGCGCGGAATCTATACAGAAGAAACCAAGCATTAGACGCACAAATTCACGAGACAAACGTCACTACCTTCATCGCTCCAGCAGTAGAAGAAACAAAGAAAACGGATCCAGATCTAATAGGTACCTATTAATTACTTTTGTAACTTGATACTGAGGGACATTTCTGCTTTTAGTTTCAAGAATAGAAGCGACAAAAAGAGTTCAAATTCGAGATCGGGTAGTTTTAAGCTCAAATATGATGGCATGTCCAGATCAAACAGTTTTAAAAGTAAAAACGAACTGTGCTCGTGTCCCAGTCCAAATTCTGTAGGCGAGCAAGGAGACGAATCGCCTTCTAAACTTCCGCCAAGTGGACACAAGGAGACTATATGCGTAACTTTAACTTATAAACCACGAATTTAAATAAATTTTTGTACCGTCGTCGTTTTTGACGACTTATTTATATGTGTAGGAAATCCTTTTCTTTTCTTTAAGAGATGTTTTTGCGCGCGTTTGCCTACTTTTAAAAATAAGTTGAATAGACCAAAAAATAAACAAAGACTGCATTCCAATATAGAAGAAACGATGTGCATTTATTTTTTTTGTCCTTTACTCTTTTGTGTGTGCAATTTCCTGTTTTCAGTATTTTTTGTGAGTTTTTGTTGATTATGTAAGGCTCTTATATTTTATTATCGTCGAATAAGAAATGAAAGTACTGATATGTAAGTACAAAAGTGTACGAATTACCGTTTATATAGGCGACTCAAAAAGTTATTCGACAAATTTGTCGAATCACTCTGTATTATAATAATAATATGAACTTAAATATTTAAATGTTTAGATTGCCTCTAAAAAGTTGATAAACTTGTTGTTTGTAATCGTTAAGTGTTGAAAACGTTTTAATGCCTGTTGTGTTCAAACTACTTCAGACGTTTAAAAAAAAAGAACAAAAGAATTATGTGTGAATGCGATATAAAAAATGAAAACACCAATTCTATTTAACATTTTTTTAAATATTATACAATTTGACAATTATTATGTAAAATAAGATGCACACTTTTATTAATTTTACTTTACAAGTTGTTAGCTTTTTGTAAGATTAGAAGAATTATTGTAATATTTATGCACTTTAAATTTTTTATAAAATTAAGTGTAAGTTGCCGGTTAAGCAATAGAAAATTTTATTTATTTGATTCAGTTATGTTTGTGGTTTACCATACAACAACATTCCTTACTCATAATTTGGTAGCAAAAAGTTTTCTTTCTTGTAGAATGATTTATCTATTGCTTAACAACTAATAAAAGTAATTTTTATTTACTAATTTGTTGTCGTATTACCTACCGTTACATCTATTTTTAATAACAAACGACAGTATGTTGACAATTATGTGACATTTGTGGCCAAAATTTTTTAATTGATCTCCATTTTACTATTTGTGTTCAAGAACCAATTTTAAAAATGTATTATTATGAGTAATAAATAAAATGTCCATTTACTTATGTTTGATCTCAAAATTTAGCCTGGTTCAAAGAGGCCAAAAATCAGTCTTCGATCAAGGATAAGGCCTGCAAGATGGAAAATCGACTTATATCTTCTGCTCTGTCCTGTCTATACGTCCAGTCGGTAGTGTTCTCTTACGGTCAGAAGTAAAAGTTAAGGTTGTGAACTTATGTGTGTTGGTTATGAACTTTACTTTAACATTTATATTTTTTGACATCAATTCTGTCGAAATATGAACATTCGGAGCAAGTAAAAGCCATGTAAATTCACTAATTATTAAAATAGCCTGCTGCCAACCCTCAAATTTTCGCCGCCACTGCAAGACTGCAACTTTCAAAAACTTAACCTCAAATTTTAGTGAATACATATTATATGTATTTTATGATTACACGTGTTGATTGTAATTTAAGATTTTAATAAGGGACCTTTTTAACAATGGAAGAAGAAGAAGGAAGTAACATAAATTTTATCTCTTGCGTTAAATGGGTAAAAAAGGGTATTGCTAAAAGTAATCCAGAGAAGGTATCGGTTTAAGTATGTAATTCGTTTTACTATTATATTTATAATTTTTTAATTTCAGGTTCAGTTAACTAAAGATGAATTAGTTCGAATCATAAACCAGACCAAAAATAGTTTAAGAATATCGGAAGATAATGACCAAGGTGAAAATTCGGAGACCCCGTCTACTGCACCTATGACTGTGAATGACGAATTCAATTTTGAAAATTATGATAATGAAGGTACGTAAACGCTTGTGGTTCTTTGCTTTCTACTAACTAACTTTGTGTTGACGTTTTAGTCGATACGGGTGCAGAACTCTTTGGTCTTGGTGCATTAGCCGATGTGGAAGGTGAAGTGGGAGATCATTTTTCAGAATCCGACGATTCTGATAAAGAAGATGACATTATAAAACCCGAAGATAATTTAATTTTAGTTGCTAAAGTTGAAGGTGATGCCAGTGTGTTGGAAGTTCACGGTACATATTATTTTGAATTTATTTATCGAACGAAAGTTTCTGTAATTAAATAATTTTTAGTTTATAATGAAATTGAAGAATCTTTGTATGTTCATCATGATATCTTGTTAAATGCATATCCATTGTGTTTGGAATGGTTGGATCATGAAGCAGGCCATGCACCAGGAAATTACTGTGCGGTAGGATCCATGTTGCCTATAATTGATGTGTGGGATTTAGATATTATAAATTGTTTGGAGCCAGCGTTCCAGCTGGGTAGGAAGTCCAGCAGAAAGAAAAATTTGACTAGAATAGGCCACTCAGATGCGGTGCTTGATTTAGCGTGGAACAGATTCTATGACCATATTTTAGCTAGCGGTTCGGTGGACAAGAGTATTTTATTGTGGGACTTGGATCAAGGACTGCCCGCAACAACCATCAAAGCTTTTTCCGACAAAGTTCAGTGTTTAGATTGGCATAAACTTGAAGCACAAACACTTTTAGCAGGTAACCTTTATTCCCTGAATTTACAAATAGAATGCTTACATTTTTTCAATAAGTACTACAAATTACTTTTACTTAACAGGCAGTTCGGATAACACCGTAAAAGTATTTGATTGCCGTTCTCCTGATAATCACCAAACTTGGCAGTTGACAGGTGAAGCAGAACGTGTTACATGGAATCCGTTGGAACCATTTTCTTTCTTTGTTGGAACAAACGTTGGCGACGTACAGTACTTTGATTGTAGAAAAGGTTTAAAAGTTTCTTTTATTTTTAAAAGGTTGTTACAATAAAATATTTACAGGTGAGGTGTTTAAAGTTGGTGGTGCACACACAAAAGAAGTTACCGGGTTAAGTGTTAGTAATAAATGTCCAGGTTTATTTGTAACTTCTTCCACCGATGAATTAGTCAAAGTATGGGATTATAAAGAAGGGCAACAACCAGAGTTAGTGTTTGAAAAAAACTTTGCTATAGGTTTGGTGCATTGCTTAGAATTGTGTCCAGATTTACCATTCGTTATAGCTTCGGGTGGCGATAACAGAACTAGTAACTTCAAGGTTTTTGATTTTCAAAATATTGATGCCGGTATGAACAAACTATTGCACTTTTTAAAAACTTTCATTACTTTTATTTTGTTTACAGTTAAAAGTCACTTTGGTTCCAGAGCACTGGTGGAATTAATTCAAGAAGAAATAGAAGAAGAGAGTGCAAGTTAATTTTATTGATTTAAAATTTTTTGTTAAAATTATAATTTATAATGTTTATAAAATTTGAGTTATTTTTAATGTGATATTTCAAGTACATCAATTTTGTAGTGGTAGTTTCAATTACCACTAATTAATTAAGTCTTATTACTTAAGCTAGGGGTCGTTCAAGAAAGGACGATTGAAAAAACGAATTTTACACATATGACACATTCCACCTTCTAATGGAGGGCCAAATATTTTACGTGGGGATTAGGAGATTGCCGACCCCTGCTCTATACCATGCAAACTGTTCAGAAAATCTTATATCATCTTTGTTCCTATCAATTTTATCCAATATAAAATTTTTCATGGAATGCAAATTTTAAAAGTTCAGGTAGTTTTAATTATTATGGTACATAATTAATAAGGTAATCTAACAAGCAATTTTAAAAAGGTGGTATATCGTCGACATTAGACAAAGTGAGAGATGGGAAAATCTCTAACTAAATCCATTAGTTTTTTAAGTACTGCCTGAAAAGGCAATCAAAATTATTGGAGTACTTTTACTATTTGATAATTTAAATTTTTTAATCATTCAGTTACCTATGTGAACTTTTTGAAAATGTGAACACAGCCGTCCTTATTAGTTCACATGATCGCGACTCCACTGTAACACTATATTACGTTAAAGCTAGGATAGAAGATTTTAAAAATTGTAAACTGTTGTCCATTTCATAAATAAATTTATTTCAAGTTGTTATTGATGTCTCAAATGAGAACGGTTGTGTCTCACCAGGCTGTTGGCTTGTGAAAAACTTTTAGTACAAATCAAACATTTGTGCAACTTTTCACCTAAATGAATTTTCATGTGGGAAGTTAAACCATTATTTTGTGTGAAACATTTCTTACATATGGAACAAACGTATGGTTTTTCACCTGTATGTGTTCTTTCATGAGACTTTAGATCTCCCGATTGTGTAAATGCTCGATCGCACCTAGTGCACTTGTACGGTTTCTCTCCGGTGTGTATTCTAACGTGAGTATTTAAGTGTGATATTCTGAAGAAGGATTTCCCACATGTAGGACACAGGTACGGCTTTTCACCTGTGTGACTTCTCATGTGAACCGTTAAATCGCCCGATGCTGCAAAACTTGAAGGACAAACTGTGCATTTAAAGGGGCGTATGCCTATAATAACAAAAATGTAAAGTAAATAAGAGGCACCAGATTATTTATTTAACTCACCTAGATGAGACAATTTGTGCCTTTTAAATCCGGTGGATGTACTGAATCCTTTGCCACATTCACTGCACAAGTACAACGAGGAACCGGTATGCAAAGACAAGTGAGATTTTAAAGAGTTGAATTTTGAAAATGTCTTTCCACAATCTTTGCAGGAATATGGCTTTACACCAGTGTGAGAGTAGCTATGAATTTGTAAATTATGAGAACTTGTGTATTCTTTATTGCAATATTTGCAGTAATATTTTTTGTGATAATGAGCCTAAAAATTATTGTTCCACTTTGTAAACAGCACAAAAAATAAAACCAACTTACCACGTATTTATCCACAGAGTCAAAACTTTTATTACATTCTGTACATATTTTGTCAACCAAGTGTTGGTAAAATTCATGACATTTCAAATTTTTAGCCGTATCAAATACTTGAGAACAATTTCCACATTTAAAGTTTGAGTAAAAATCATCTTCGATTTTTTCTACGTTGTTCATTGAAATTTCTTCAATATTACTATCTTCGACGACGGTTTCCTCACAAACATCTGCGCTATTATGATTTTCTTTGATCTTGATGGAACGTATAGTTAAATCGGACTGAATGCACATAATTTTGAATGTATAGGAAGAGCGTAAACGAGAAATACATCTATTGCATATCTTTGAGGAAAATCCGTCACTTTCGCTTACCTAATTCAAAATTACGGAGTAACAATGACAAACTTTGCATTTCAATTTAATTTGTTTACCTGTACGGAAGTACAACTGTGCAGCATTTCGGAAATCTTTGGTAAGTCGTCCTTTAGGTCTTGAAAAATCGAAATCATTGATTCTTCTTGTGATAAACAGCCACGGCATGTTTTATTTAAATCTAAGTGATGAGATGAATACATATTGATAGGATCACGGATAGGATAAACTTCTTAGACAAACTTCAACTTATTTGCTTTTTAGGTTAGGTATTTAAATCTTCACAAACAAGTCTCATTCGACAGCGCTTCTCAAACTTTTTTCTAGGACTTTTAGATCTCTCGAAAAAAGTGTTGGATTTCAACACAGTAGAAGACGAGAATATCCTGGACAAATCATAATATAATGATATCCTAGGAATATAGTAGATCCTGAGATTAAACTTATTGTAATATGTGGGTAGGTACCGTAATTTGTATTACCCTTATTTTATTCAATTACCTTAAGGTTACCGAAAATTTTTTGAATTTCAAGGTCAACGCGGTTTAAGAAAAGTTGTATTATCGTATTATATGGTATTATCGCACAGCCACACGCCAGGGGCGAATGGGCTATCAAAATTTATGGTCGGTGCTCGGTCAGTGGGCCAAAAATGCAATGGTCACGGGGGGAAAATGCCTTTATTGGGGACCCCTCTCCCCCTTTGAAAAAAAAATTATTACATGTACCCTGCGTTCGAGGAGAAGCTACTTTCGCTACCAAACATTTGGTCCCAAATCGGGACATTTTTGCGTCCCGACTTAGGTTAAAAAAAATCGGGATAGCAGTGTAAAAGAAAGGACTGTCCCGACCAAATCGGGACGTCTGGTAACCTTAAATTACTTACATTTTGTTCTCATCAACACAATGATTAAAAATAATAATGAAATATTTGAAATGATAAACATTCCGAACAGAATCAAATTCCCTTTCCGGGCGCACTTTAATATTGTTTATACACTCCCGGGACTTAAATTGCAATTTTAGTCTCAGTTTCTTTTTAAGAAGAAACTCTCTCTCGTTAAGAAGGGCCTATAGAGATAGCATAATATAACTATATCGCACTCTTTTAGAATCTACATAGTTACCATTTGGCAGAAAAGAAAATTCAAGCTATGTTGTTGAATATTTCAAATAATTTTGATGATTTCTATATCGCTATATATTTTAAAGTATTCAGGCCCAGTTTATCAATTTTTAAATTAATGTCCCAAGTAAATTTATCTGACAAGTAAATTTTAAAGGTCCTAAAAGGACCTTTTAAAAGGCTTAATTAAGGCCCTTAAAATTTACTTATCAGATAAATATACTTGGGACACTAACTATTAGAGATTGATAAACTGGGCCTCAATGAAATAGCTTCAATTTTCTTTACCGCTAATTATTGGTAGGTAACTATGTAAATTCCAAAATAGAAAAAAAATTCTGAAAATTTTTTATGGTTTAGGAAAAAACTCTGCCACCAACTAAGGTTGGTTCACCTATCTTGCGCCACGACTGCAAAAGAGTGCGATATAATAGTTTCATGCTATCTCTATTAGGCTATTTTTTATGAATTACCCACGATCTAGTAATCGATCTAGATCGTAGAATTACCTATAATTTAGTATAATGGGAGAACCCCGCTAGAACAAGCCTACATTTTAATTTCGAAAAATTTACTTTTGTAACTTTGGAATAAATTTTCATTTACATAAATCTGATATCGTATTTTAATTAATTACATTTTATAATTTCATAATTTTTAAAATATACCTACTAATAGTATTTATGCTTTTACAATCTACAAACTTGATAAATTTTAAAAATTCAAAATGCACTACGATAATTTATATAATTTTATAATTTATAACAGAACAAACGCCTTTTGAAATATATAAGATTATAAAGTTATGTGAAAATAAACTTGTAGGGTTGGTACGTAACTACGGCGCGATGTAGTTTTCAGCCAATCACGTGTTACTTTTAGCTCAGTTGTGAGATACGCGAAATACGTAACTTTTGGACTTGTCCGGGAAATCCCGGACGTCTGGCAACGAAACGTTAAGTACACCAGATAACGATAATTACTTGTTACATTGCAACTTACACTTTGTTACTTTAACAAATATAATCCAGAGATAAAAGACACATTGTTTTAATTGCTTAAAAATCTTAAAAAAATAATATTTATTAGCTCTATTCGCGGTAGCACTCCTGGACGCGTTTTATCCTACTGCGTCTGCGGTTTTATACTTTTTATCATCGAATTTGAGCTTTAATGACAATTTTATTATAAATCCGCAGACGCAGTAGGATAAAACTTATCCAGGATTGTTACCGCGAATAGAGCTATTATAACGTAGAAAAGAAGCTATATTTTAAAGCTTTTAAGAGCTCACTAGAAAACGTAAAGGTCCCATGGTGTAATGGTTAGCACTCTGGACTTTGAATCCAGCGATCCGAGTTCAAATCTCGGTGGGACCTCGTTTTTTTATTTTCAAATTTTTTGAATAATTTTGTATTTTGAATAATATAATATTTTATTTAGAACTAAAATGGTAAATTCATTGATTACTAATTGGCAGGTAGTTATTAGTAATGATTACAATACGATTTGTCACTTCATCATCGTACATAGTTAAAAACGATATTCATTCTGTTTGTGGTCATAAAAAAGAGAAGGGATAACGTGGTGGGCAAAGAAAAAAGTAATAATGTTGAGTTTAACCGTAATTTATTTGATCATTTTGTTTTATTCGGCGATTGAATAAACATCAAGTGTAATTGTCCTCGTGTCGTAAGTTCGCAGCTGGTCGCGTTTGCGCCTAAGAGCAGTGGATTAAACTGCCAGTGATACACATAGCAGTAGGGTACGGGCTAGTGGGGTTAGGTACGCGTTGGGTCGTGTGCTTTGCACGACGTTCAATTTTATATTCGAACGAATTTAAATAGTTAACCGACATTGTTTAATTTATTGTGCTTTTTTTTTAAATAAAGTAAGATGATGGCTACCGATTACAATAATATCGATTACGGGAACGATTACATGGAACAAGAAGAAGAATGGGAACGCGAAGGACTACTCGATCCTGCCTGGGAGAAGCAACAAAAGAAGGTAGGTAACTTCACTAGATTTATTCTAAGCAATCAGTGGCGTAACTAATTTTTACTCAAACCCTTAAAAGTAAAAATAGACTTGAATCCGAGAGTTGCGAGAGTTCCCCAAATTTCGTTTCATTTAAATATGTCAAGTTGAAGATAAAATTAATTATTAACGTAACTTTATCCACACTTGGCCGACTATTTTTGGCTGCAATAACATCGTTCGTCGGCGCCCAGTTGAAAAATTTTAAATATTTTGGATACGGCAGTTACTTAACCATTTGTTTTAACCGTTGTTCGAAAATACAGCATACGTACATTCAAACCAGATGTTTGTAACATACATTTTTATAGGAAATATGAATCATTTGGTGCCAATAATAATTTTTGCATGTGCAACACGTAACTTGCATTCCTATGCACCTTACTATTATATTATTAAATAAAACCAATACGCAAAGTTGTAAAATCGTAAATTTAATTTAATTTCGTTACCAGGCCGGCCTGTCGTTCGTTTTACGATATTTTCATGCAAGAATAGTAAGCACAGCTGCGCGCAGCATTTTAGAAAATGATGGAAAATCCTTGTTTTTGTGGGTGGAAATGAGATAGATACACCAGCGTCGAATTTCCCGACGCCCATTACCAAACAAGGATTCGACGTGCGATACACCGATTTCATAAACAAATGGCTAAAACAATTTTCTTGCATTAATTTTTTCAATGAAACTAATATAACTCTTCTAATTTTATCCTTATCGCCCTCTTTTATTGTTATTATTGTTTATTTTGATTGATAGTGCTAACGATATTCATGCTTCGTATCACATATCGCGTGAATTATTGCGGTTACGCTTCTTAGCAAAGCATCGGGGAAAACTGAAATCGAAGATATTTTCACTTTTTATCAATTTACATAGCAACGGCGACGTTGTGGTTGCTAAATTTAGGTCGATACGCCAAACATTGCTACCGTTTTGCACCGAATTTTATAATTTGCTAGGCATATGAGCTCTTTGATGTCTCTCCAAGTTCTATTACCTCTGCAGGGCATAGTTTAATGTTGCCAGTAAAGAAAAAACAGGATAATATTCAGATGGATCTATCGCGGTAATGCCGGTTGAAAATATTTGGTTCTTGGTTATAAGTAAATGGAAAATAGTTTTGATTCGTAGCCATTAGAGACATCGACTTTTGTTAAACTTGATGGAGGATCCATCCCAAAAAGATTTGATCATTAGCGGGTGTTGTATTCCTTTGTTTATTCAAATACGCCAATATTGATCAAATTCTAGAAATTTGGATCGAGGAATATATTTTTTGTTGCGTCTTGTTTGTCGGTGCACTAGTAATTTTCAATTCTTCCTCTTTATCTTTAGATAGCTGTTGCCCGCGACTTCGTCCGCGTGGAATTCACTTTTTTGCGCGCGAACCTTTTTCCTTCCGTATCTATATTCTATTCTCTACTCCATCGGTCTCTCTCTCCTGGGATCTATCACTTTTATTTATTAATTTCTAAAAGTTTATTCTTTTCCTTTCTAAAGAAAATTCCATGCTTCTGGACAGTAGGACCCACCGGTTTAGGCTGTGCTTTGGAAACTTGAAGGACGTCGACAGTGGGAATCTCGTTAATCCATTCGCACGCGTCACCACTAATTAGATATTAGGTGATAAATCCCATATTTATGGTTATTTTTGTTTATAAAGAAAATCCCGTGCTTCTAAACGTAGACCCACCGGTTTAGGCTGTCTTTTGGAAAATTGAGGGACGTCGACAGTGGGCATCTCGTTAGTCCATTCCTGCGCGTCACCACTAATTAGATAATAGGTGATAAATCCCTTTTGGATAGGATTTTCATAAAATCCTTTCTTAGTGCTCGCCTACGTGATAACAGGAACCTCTGTGCAAAATTTCATCGCTAAGGACCCAGTAGTTTGGGCTGTGCGTTGATATATCAGTCAGTCAGTCAATCAGTCAGTCAGTCAGTCAGTTTATTATTTTATATATATAGATTCGTTGGATTAGTGCTGATGACATTGAAAACTTTCGGTCGTAGTTTCGATAGATTAATCAGACTCATCAGGTCATCAGTAGGGTAGACCGGAGACAGTTGAAACACTTTCGACACAATCACTGCCTATAACAACAATAATTTGAACTGATGAGTGTATTTGACAGTACCTATGCTTTAATTGAACCTTTAGTTCTCAGACTACTAATTGATTAGGTTATTGTGACAATATATGCATTACAAAAAACACCACAGGGCAATTTAAAAAATCAGAGAAATTGTTTGAACTGTCCCCATAGATGGGTCAGTTGTAACAGTGATTGGAGTCAGTTGTAGCACTAGCAGTAGAATAAAGAAACTAATGTTGTTACATACTTATTTATTAAGACAAAATTACAGATACTATGGTCATTTATCGATATTACTAAATTTAAAATCAAAATTTCTTGATATTACAAAGACACCTCCTCTTCTGTCTTAAAACAAACTCTCTGGTGTGCCGCAGCGACTCCACTCGGCTAAAAGTGTGCCGTTACCAAGAAAAGGTTGGAAACCACTGGAGTAGGCAATAACAATAGATTATTAAAAAGATGATTGCACAGTGAAACCACTGGGAACAAAAGGGTTAAGGCAAAGATTAAAAATGTTGTCGTGCTAGTTCAATACTATAACAAGTAAAAATTATTTTAGACTTATTGTGGTTTTTGATTCCTTTCTCAACTTTTAGCAGTACAATAATGCACATAAACTGAAAGGAAATACCGCAATGAGCTTTGTTTACGTTTTTAACTGATTAAATCGTCCCCTTCCTGTGAAAAGTTACTAACTGCATTTTTAGTCAAATTTCATTAACTGTACCTTAGAGGTAAATATAATGTAGTAAATAACTATGTTGAAAATTTCAGTTTTTTAAGGGAGGTTAACCCTTAAATCAAAAATTCTCAAAATTAATAATAATACTGAAATATAAACACATTCTTGAACGTTTAAATATGTCAAATTATCGCCCCATTTCAATTCTGTCTGTTATACAGAAGATATTTGAGAGGGCCTGGTACTCGATGCGATCTCTTCTGATGTTTTGAATCTCGTAGTTCCTGAACAGCATGGATTTCTACGGTGAAGGTCGCCGTTAACAAATCTCATGGTATACGAGGACTACATTTTTAAGTGTTTGAGGACCATTTTCAAGTTGATTCTATTTATACGAATTTCTGTAAGGGTCTTATAATCAACTTCTTCTGAATATTAGTAAGCGCCGTGTGATGAAGTTCTATCCTTTTATCGGGTCGAGTCGTCCAGTTTTCTTCCAGTATACATTGGAGAGTGACGTTCTTCGATCATGAATGAACAACAGGAATTACAGGATATTGGATACGCACAAAGAAACAAGTATACTGTCGGTCGACGTTTCGGCTTTATTTACTAATAGCCATCTTCAGGACTACAAGAAGAAAAATATAATCATAGAAACGTTACAAATTGTAAAAAGTGTCACTCTCACCTAACAGTTAACGATGGAATGTGTTTCGGTGTAACAAAAATGTCAGAAAACCATGGCAGATTGGGCAACATCTCCAACCAAGTCACAATTAATAAGATAAAATGTAAAAACATCTAATTAAAATTTAACAATCAAAAATTTTAATTAACTGGACAACAGACAAAGATATTCACATAACCTGAATAAAAATGTGGAGATAAGTATTGCCCAATATAGCCAACCTAGAGATTTCAAAAGGAAATCCTACAAATTAATATTGGTAACAATAAATACAAAAATACACAACTTCCATCGCACAAAAACATGATATAAATGTATAACCGTAGAAAACGGTAGGGTAGAGAGTAAACACTACCGACAAGGCATAAGGAATATCGATATCAAAACAGAAGCTAAAAAATTTCATGTCCAGTAGCACCAAATTATAACACACGACATCATCGCAAGTCATTAAAAACATCATTGTTCCTCAATCAGTTGACACAACAGGTGATTTGGGGGTGGTTTTTGATGCTAAGCTGACCTTTAAGAGTCAAACCAATGAGAATGTTGGGCTCTGTACACAGAAACACTCGCAATTTAAAAATCATTTATACTCTAAAGTAGAGAAGAATGGGATTTCAATTTAGTCCCGCGCGGGACGGGATGTCAATTAAGAGGAATCCTTAAAGTTGGAAAATACACTTTCGTAATTCAATGATATCTTGCTTCAAGTCAAGAAAATTGCACAAAAGTATATATTTTTTAAATAAACGCTAATAAACGTTTTCTAGTAGTAACAAATTTTGCTTAACCAATAATTGTCTATAGGGCTGTTACTTCAAGACCGGTCTGTTGTGCATAAGTGCATATAAATCAGGACCCGCGGGATTTGCGGGACCCGCGGGACGGGGCGGGACTACAAAACGAAGCGGCTCTGCGGGACGGGACGAGAAAAAGTAGTCCCGCATTCTTCTCTACTCTAAAGAGTTTGTATACGACTTTAATTAGATAGCTTTTGGGGTACGCCTTGCTCTCTTTTTTATGCGGTAGATTCGAGTCTTATTGTGAGGATTCAGAATAAGTTTTTGCACTTGGTCGGATATAGACTTGATTTGGGGAGTGACGTGTGCGTCAAAGAGTTCGTACGAGCTCTATTATGTTTGTCAACTTTGCATGATCGAAGGGTTGTAGCCGATTTAACTTGTTTGTTTAAGATTGTAAATGGCAGTTATTGTGCTGAACTTCTTGAAAAGATTAACTTTTGAATTTTCCGGTGTGGAGTTAGGCTTGGTACCATAGAAACTTGGTACTTTGTTTTTGGTCGATTTTGCTTCTATCAACTATAGCTATAACGCTCCCACAAATAAAATCCAGAGATTGGGTAATATGCACTTGGGTGGGGCCTGTGTGGGTCTGTTTAATTTCTCCCTGCTGCGTGTATATAGGTACAAGATTTTTGAGACAGAAATTCAATAGTGACCTCATGTTGGGCCAAGTTTTGGTTTTGTGTAGCTTTGTGTTTTTTCCTTGTATTTAGTTGAATTGTATCATGTATAGTATAATTATTATAATAATTTTTGTAATTAAAGAAATATCAGCATATTACGCATTTTGCTGATGAGAAAGTCATTTTGCACGACTCCCCAGGTTACAGAATTCACCTTTGGTTCATTCCTTAAACTGCTTTTTGTTTTAGTACAATGAAACTGTTCAAGTTTAGTACATAATTACTACGTTTATGTACATATATTGCAAAACAATTCAGGGCTTTGCAGAATTTCAAAGTTTAAAGCGGCGTCGGCGTTCACAATGAAGTGGGGTCTTGCCTTCCTTCGGTAGAAAACTGGCAAGCGCCAATTAGATTAAAGTATTTTCTTGTATCCTTTTCTATGATTAAGAAATTGTTCATTTTGATTGACTCTTGGCTAGCTTTCTACCAAAGCAAGGCAAGACCCCCATTTCATTGTGAACGCCACTTAACAGATGGAGGTTTAGGAACCTATTTAAATTACCTAAATAGTTAAATATTGAGGGATGTAATATTCTGAAAATATATTACATGATTAAAAATTCAAATAGGAAATCTCCACATCTCCAGTTTCCCCATACATGCAAGCGATTTTAAATTTATAAAGGCCCATTCAGACGATCAATATATATATTGTCAATATATTGATATTGTCAATATTATTGAACGTGTGAGGGTCAATCAATATTTATCGTGTGAATCAAATGCACTGTGTCAATATTGATTGACAGTATTGACAATATTTTATTGACAATATATTATATTGATCGTCTGAAGGGGCCTTCACAATAATTATGTGATGGCTGCTTTTAGAACCATTATTGTGATATTTTTTTTGTTTTTTAAAAAGGTTTATAATTACGTTATTGGAATGCATTCTTTCGACAGATTTGTTTTGCAAGGCTGACGACGACGCCCATGGGTTACGTATGAATGCGTCGGCGTCGTTAGCTGGCGCTATTTTAAACAAATCGCCCACACATTTCTATCTAAATTTGTTATATTTTTATTTTGTTTGTAAGTACAAATTTTTGAGTTGTTAAATGAGAAAAGCAATTTGGCGAACTTTTTCATCTCGATTTTATTTCACCATTACAAATCCCTTTTTTGTTTTTTAATTTACCCACGAAAATTTGAAATTAAATTATTTGTTATTGAGGACTTGGGAACAATTTGGAGTTAGTTTTCAAACACACGCTGTAATTTTGTTAATCATTTTCTGAATGAAGAATTCTAGCAGGCTAGAGGAGATATATCATCATTTAGCATTATTTACATAATAATATATAACAAACAAATTTAATAGAAGCACAACTTCGACTGTGCCACATACTTCCTAAATTAATTATTAAACCTATATTGAATGATCATTAAACATTTTTTACATTATTATTGTATACTTTTGAATAAAAAATGTTAAAAATTTGAGTTGCGGTAATATGCAAACATTCTGTCACGATTAATCTTGTCTAAATATAAAGTTGGTACTTGGTGGATGCGTTGATCATAAAATTTAGGATAAATAAATGAAAAGTTCAATAATCTGAATATAAATTTAAGATTTTCCGATTTCTTAGCCAAAAAATATCCCACCGATGAACAATTTCTTTAAAATAGATTTAGATTGAAAGACGATTTTGTTTTAAATTAATTATTTTTGGATTGTGTCTATATTAAACGTAATCAAGATGAATATGGAGAGAACATCAATGTTAAATTAAGCCTTTGTTTATGGTTTAAACTGTTAATAGAAGATTAGGTTTACTTAATAATATTATTTTTTCAAGATTCTATTTTATTAATTTTGTACGTATGTTAATTACAACTTTACCAAATTTTTTGACGATTGCTTTAGTTGTAAGTTGTTGGAAACTATTTACGTAGGTATGATGATAATTATTTTGTATATTATTTCGTGGGGCCAGGCAAGTAATGATGCATCGTGCATTTTTCTTGAGTGTCTTATTGTTGGTAAATTTGTTAATAATGATGAGTCGAACATAAATAAATAATGAATACTACAAACATTTTACTATGAGTAATTATCATGATTAAGAAGAGTAGTTAGTTAATAATAAATTAATAATACCGTGAATTTTCTTTATCACCTCATAAAATTTAGAAATTAAATACAGTGAAACCTGTATAAACCGGAGCCGCTTGAGACCAAAAAATATTAGGCAAAATTTTCCAATGTTCGGTTTATACAGGTTTCACTAGATGTATTTTGAAATATAGAAGTATTCCTTTGGAAACCCAAAAATAGTGTTAACGCTACAACATAAAGTGACGCACGATCTGCAGCAAAGTTGCTTCCGATAAGACAGAACTTTCGAAATTCTTAAAATGTTTGTTGATTGAAACATAAGTATTATTCTTTACTTTCTCGTTAGATCATTTTTAAATGACCAAAGATGTTTACTACATAAATCCGATTTTTCACGGGTTCTTCTGCGGTGCCACTCGAAAATAATAATGAAATTTCGTAATTCTTGCAAACATTTTTATATGGGGGTTGTTTATTAGTGAATCCACCCTGTCAAAATTGAACCAATGATATTTATGGACAGTTTCAAATAATGTAACTAATGAAAACGTAACAGCTTGAACAGTTGCTGAAAATACTGAAATTGCGACGATAAAAACATGTTTTCAATATAGTATTGATTATTATCTTCTACAGATTTTGTAAAATTTTCACCTTCTTGATTCATAATTCTGCAGCAGTAATAATGTTGACGAAGATGTATTACACTTTGGACCTGATTCTCACGCATTATTCTTTTACCTTTTTCTCAGCTATTATCCTTTGTTGAATCGATGTTCTTCCAGAAATACATGGCATCATGTTAACGGCATTAATTACAAATGATCTTTTAATTCAGAATTTCGGTTTTGCAAAAGTGTTTACCATTTTGTTTCCGAACCTTTTAGAAAAATCATTATTATATCAGTCGCGTTTAAATGGAAGCGACCAGTCTATTTGTATTAAATACTTTAATTTTCTGTTAACTACTCATAACCGTAATTTATTACAGGTTAAATTATAATATAATATTTTTGATACTCATGTAGGTACTTTTAATAACTGCTCATTTTGAATTATTCTCTTACTGACCTATACCCATACATAATAATATTGTTAAGACAAATTTCAGTTGAAATTATATTATATTGATAGTAATATTATTTTGATATTGACCTTCATTTAGATGCAATCTATGTCAATGCTAATGTGTAGTGTCTTAATTTTGTGTTTTATCCGGCTTTCTCCACAAAATTTGTAATCTTCGTAATTATTATTAAAGAAATTAATTAATACACCAAACAAATTAATATACCTACTTTTGAATTTTTTTATTATGGATTGGCTTACAATGAATTATAATAATAATTATATCTTTTATAAGTACGTAATTGTATTATAATAATACCATTGAAACTTGTGTAAACCGCATACTGGAAAATCCGGAATCTTTCTTGTCCATCACAGAAATTTTTCGTGGTCCTAAATTTATAAAAGTAACTTAAAATTATCTGATTAAGCCGGAACCTGCATAAAACATAATAATTTTCTGTCCCAAGTGGGTCCGGCTTATACAGGTTTCACTATATATATATACGAATATTATGCATTAGGCTATTAGGGCTAACAAATAAAACCCCACCCCTCTCAGGAATCTGGGGATTTTGAATTTATGGGATTTTCATCAAAAATAAATTTTTTTTCATCAATCTTATTGAATTCATTTTCATAATTTTTGGGACAGTTTATGTCATTTCTATAAATTAATTTTAATATTATCGTAATACTGATATTTCTTAATGTATTTGTTGAATAAAATTCATAAATTATCCAAGTTTGCGTTTAATGTCTTATTAATTAGCTTATAAATGTTTAAATACCTTTCTTAATTTGTAAATAGCGTAGAAAGTCACGTCAAGACCTTGACGAATTTTTCAATAATTTAGATATTTGCTGCTAGTAAAATAATTCAAGAGCGTTAAAATCTAAAAGGTTTAATGAACTTACTTTTGCAAGAAAAATGAGCTCGTTTTGGGGAAAAAATATCGTACAGAAGATGAAAATCATCAAACGAGTAGAATTAAAAACGGTTTGAGGTAGTTGCAAGATTGGTTTTGGCCTTTTTGTATTGACCAAATGTATTCTGATAAATAATCAAATGGAAGTAGATTTAATGATAATAATCTTTATCCAATACCTGCAAGTAAAATAACTTTTACATTGACATTTTCAAGCAACCAAAGTGGAATTTTATTCATTGAATAAAATGAGTAAAATCGCAGTATTTTATTAAAATTCAACCAAAACTGATTACTGTCACAAGCAAGCAATATAATTATGTATGTATTGTATAAGCAATAATATTATGCGTTGCCTCTTGTGCTATCTTCCGTTTGTGGATAAAAATTATCTTGACTCTCTAGTCCCATAAATTACTATTATTTACTCACAAATAAAATCATAATAATTAGAAACTAAAATTACAACACAAGTAAAAAAAAGTAAAAAAAAAAGAAACAAAAAAATGGGCGTAATTCAAAACTACAGTATGATGGCTAGCTAAGTCTTGGCCCTTGGGACTTAGTGGAGGAAGTCAGTGTGGCCCTAGGATAAAAGATTTTGAGATCCTTTCTATAGAAGGTTCTATGGAATCTGTTGAGAGTCCAACGGTTTTATAAGTTCGCAGAGCGGATGATTGAGCGATTTAACATTAATCCACTTTATATTGGAATAATAAGTTCATTATTATATTATTTATTATTAATTTTGATTTTAATAAATACAGCTTATTTTGTGAATTAATTTACCTCGAATAATTTTATGACGCTTTTTTATTAATTAAATTTCTAATTTAATATTGACATCCACATCGGCATTCACATCTTTGATATGCTCATACCCCCTCATGGACATCTACACGCACGTCCGTACTATGTTTGTACCTTTACGTAACTTTTTTTAACATGTTATTCTCTCAACTCGTAAAACGAAAACCATGGCTTTTAAGGGAGGACAACCAGTTAGAACAAAGATAGTTGTAGAATAAATTCTTAATATCTAATAAATATTCTTGAGAGATACCAAGGCATATAAAAGAGAGGACATAATCAGAAACGAAGATATTAGAGAAAAACTACATGTATATCATATATAAGGAACAAGTTCAAATTAAGAACAACAATAAAAGATGGAATTATCACCTGGAGCAAATGACAAAAACAGCTGCAACTATCAGCCCGAAGATACAGAAGCATAGGCAGACCGAGGAATAGATGGGTGCCGGAACAGGCAACATAGCCTAATCCATGGAGTGAAGAAGAAGATTAGTTATTTTATTCCTTATATCTGATAGTTGTACCTACATCTTTCATGTCAATTTGGTTTGGCGTAACTTTATTTGAATCGTGAAATGTGAAAAGGTAAGTACTATACAAATTCAATATTTGGAGATACTCAATTTAAAGTGTCTGGTGTGTGTAAAACTGATCTTCAAAAATGTTTTTTTCACAATCATTTAGAAATATATTTTCCTTATTTGAAACGGGAAAAAAATACAATTTTGAGATCAACTTTACACACAGGAGACAGTTTAAATCCAGTATCTCGAAATATTGAATTTGTGGTACTTACCTTTTCGCACTTCACGATTCATTTATTAGAAGGTACACGGTGTCTACGTAGGTACTTATAAAGAACTCACAATAAACAAATAAATTAGTAAACTGTGTTTACATTTTATGATTAATAACGCTCATCCAAATTTAAAGGTAATGTATCATTTGATGACTAAATGGGTTAGATATAATTATCTTTTTTTCATCAAGGTATGTTTATTTTATGTTGATGACCCAACGCTATTGTTGAGTTGAATGAAATAGGAAGTGTTTTATATTAATAGAATTGAAAATACATAATTCATAATTTACAAAATAAAAATGTTTGCTTATGTTGTACGAGTGGTGTTTCCAAATTATTATGGTTATAAATATTTCACTCAATTTTTGATGTTGTTAGCTACGTGGTCCTTTGAAATTTGCCTTCTAAATATAATATAGGATTTGGGTGGACTTGGGTCATTGGTGGGTAATAAATTGGATACAAGCTAACTTTTCCAATTCAAAATTCTGCTGAAATAGATCTTATTTGTCGTGTTTTCACGTTTTGTTGCACATTAGTGGAATCTCGTGCATAATCTTTGTTTGAATTGATACGAGATATATTGGGAATAAAAGAGACGAAATTATCATAAAATTTACAATTTGTAAAAAAATTACAATTTTTATTTTTATTCAAAATATTTGGAAAGTGAATTATAAATTTGACAAACAATTAACTAAATGATATCGGCAAATAACTTCTGGTGTTAATAAACTATATAATATTATAAAGTGTTATCATATTAATAACATTTGTAATAATAATATATAATAATAAACGTTACAGATTATTGCAAAAGCTGTGTTTTTGAATTGGAACGAGGACAAACTTAACAATTAGGTACTGATTTTAATTCATGTTCAAGGATAGGGTGTGCAATTGGTTGAAGTTGTGTGATGAATGAGCAGGCTTAAATAAATACAATCATTGTTTTACTAGTTCGAATTTTTATTCCAAACATACATAAATCGTTCGATTTGGCTGTTCTTAAATTAACCTGCTAATAATTTCTAGTAATTTAGTAATAAACACAATAAAGGTGGTTTTGCACAAAAATGTCGTATAAATAAAAATGAGAAAATTTCTTTTCCAAAGATTTTGGTACTCTGAAAAATGTGCTCTATTCAAATCTGCAAGGAAAACTTATAAGGATTGCCATTTAAAAAACTGACGTCATTACTCGAAAACAAATAACGGTGGACAATTAAATTTGATATAAAATTAAATCGACATTCCCGAGGATTTTTTTCAAAAATATTTTCATTTCAATTTTAACGTATTCGTTCCAAACCTTATACGAGCTCATTATACAATGTAGGTTTATAAGCCTCCCTAAATGATCCTCGGCTTGTTCTATAGGGATTTTTTAATATCCTCAAGATATTGCCAGCATAGCGTGAGGTAAATACGGCCGTAAATAGGAACTTTTTGAGCATATAAACTACGAAGAGCTCTTTTTCTCTATTCGCTGGGTGCGTGACATCTGGCCACATTTTTTGCACAATTTGTCCGCAGCGAACGCTGGCGTCGTTTTTAATACCCCCATTATGCATTTCGCACCCAGCCACGTTTTTTTCACAATTTGTCTGCAGCGGACGCTGGCGTCGTTTTTAATACCCCCACTATGCATTTCGCACCCAGCGAATAGGAAAGTCATACTATATTAACAAAATTTACATGTGTTTCGCCATTGTCTTTGCGATTGTACCGATTTTTCGCATTTCCGCACTTGATACCCATCGATCAGTGAAGGCTATCGGGAATCCTCAAGTCTGTAAGTTGGTAATGCATTTTTACTTAAACTAATTCTAAAAAACATTACGTCTGCCCTTTAGGGACTTCAGTCCCTCTGTATGAGGTTCTGTCCAGGCTATAACTGTCCGCCGGCCGAATAAATGGCATACTTTTCTCCCTACCACAGAAGGAAACCCCTGAAAGTGCTAATTTATTATTTACTTATAATACATGTAGATTATCCTCTATTGCAGGGGTGGCGAACCTTTATGTATCAAAGTGCCATTTTTTCTAAAGAAATGTTTAATGAGGCCATAGACGTGCCATCAAATAATTAAATATAATATTTAATAGTGTATTTTTTGATCGGTGGCGTGCCCAAAATATTGTGTCGCGTGCCATCAATGGCACGCGTGCCATAGGTTCGCCATCCCTGCTCTATTGGAATACAAGCAAATAACAAATTAGTCATTTTCATTAATGTCTATCTGTGTGGCACTGATGATGTGATCTATAGCAAGATCAAAACATGCACATTATATTGTCAGAATTCCTGGTGATGACTTTAAATGCGAATTCTTGTATTTCCACGATGTTTGTGCTATATCGATTGATTAATTAAGAAGCACTACATGTACCTACTATTATAATTCTTAATTGCAACAGCACTCTGTATTTCTATGCGAATAAATTTTAGATTATTAATTTATTAATTAATAAATTAGTATAGATTAGAATGTGTGAACAATTATTTTTAATATTGCCGGTTTACTTGGTAGAATAACTAAAACGACAGATGATCGATTCCATAACTTTTTTTATATCTACCTACTGGAACGTCAGCTGACTAATGTAACTTGTTCGCAAAGTACCTATTTAAAAGAATGTAATGTTCCGTTAATTTGAATTATTTATGTAAATGTAGCAATTTTTCAAGGTAACAATAATCCAGTTCTTGAATAAATAAAATAAGTTTACTCCAAGCCCCCAACGCCATACTTCTATCTGAAACTCACAACTTGAAGGTTGGCTTGACAGATAATACGAAAACTAAAGTATTCATTGTGGAAAAAATAGTAAAAACTAATTGAGAATTTATAAAGGTAAAATTCTTGCAAGACGCAACTGTTAAACAAGTTTTGCAATGGTTTAAACATTATTATAGCAATTATGGGAACGTATAATTTTGTTTAATACCTTAAAATGCGTTTGCCTATATGTATAGTTTAAATAATAATTTTTTTAAATTTCAACGAATTGCATATTACTTATAATAAAAATTTTTTATTGTTATAAAGTTGTCTATATTTGTTTAGTAATAGTTGGCATCATAAAATGCGTTCCACTTTTTTATATAGCTGATTATACAGAGTTGGACTAAAATTTTCCGGTCAAACCGGAAGTCATATAAAATCTACTCTCGTAAGATTTTTATGCAGAACTTGTTCATATATTTTTCATGAATATACATTTTATATCAATATTAATCTGTAACAATATAATAGTTTAATTAATAGTAATGCTGTTCATTCAAATGTTAAGAAACCAGGTCAAGTAGTAAAAGGTTTGACAAAAGGAGTAACAAGCTCATTTTCTTTGAATTAGTACTACTAACTTTTTTTTTATTTAAAACAGGCGCTTTTCCTTATATAAATACAATTTTGTTCACAAATAACAAATTTTTGTATTGACTCTTGAGAAAAAATTGCTTTTTAAATTTTATCACTATATTTTCGATTTCGAATCGACCTCATAATTTGCTATTTATTTGGCAAGGTTTTCCTTGCTAACAATAAACAACAATAGAATGTTATTTTCGAAAGCTAACGAGTGTTTATTCACAAAGAAAAACTTTCAAGTACACAGACACTATTAAATAAGGAGTAAAAATTTTACTTTAGATATTTAATATCTTCCTATATCGGAGTTTTGCACAATTTCAAGATGAGCTAGAATTTATGGTTAATATAATCACACTTTTGAAATGAAACTCTAAAATTTGTCGCGGGCAGTTTGGTTAGTTTGATTAATTTGCAAGGCCATAGTTTTTCCTTGTTGGTAGTCAATGTTTAATCTCTTGAATTTATCATGTGCTGGGCCACAACAGCAAAACTTGGAAAATTAAAATGTTAGAAATAAAACTGAAATTAATGATAAGATAAAATTTGTAATAAAGAATTGAAGTATTTTGGATTCAAGACGTGGAAATAATAAGATAAAAGAAGATATAGTTAAGAAAATTATGGAAGAAAACACTAAATATAAATAATTAAAGGCTAATAGAAAAATTACGAGATGTAGAAGATGGCCGAATTAAAATAGAATTTCGTTGATTTCAAATTTTCCAATATACTACTTATCTAATTTTTCGGAGCTTGTCGAGTCCTAACCCTTTTTTTCTTCTTTGCTTTCTAATTAACGCTCGTTTTTATTTTGTTTTTATCATTGTAATGTACGAGTATGTGCGTCGTTTTATTGCAGATAGAACACCCTTATAATAGTATATTATACTACAAGGGAGTAAAGTTACTCTTTTCAGTCCCGAGACAATTTTGTACCGAGGCCGTAGGCCGAGGTGCAATAAGCAGTCGAGGGACGAAAAGCAACTTTACTCCCACGTTGTATATACTATTTTTCACAATTGCGATGAAAAATTCTATTTCTAATGCAAATATATAGAAATAAATAATTTTACTAGAATAACGGATTTTAATTTTTACACCCCGCTGCGGGGTGTAAAATCCATTTTTACGACCTGCACCGGGGTGTAAAAAAATAAAATCATTTTTTCGACCTACTGCAGGTCGTAAAATGCATGTTGAATGCAGGCTTAGAATGCAGGTATAAAAAACGCCCCTTTACACCCGCAAATGCGGGGCTAAATTGCACTTTAGAGTATCGCAATTGTGAAAAAATTGTTGTTTTGTAGATTTGAGTTACTTACATTATTATGTACATATTTGGTTTTTATTCATGGAACAACATTGTTTCATGTAGGTATTGCTTTATGCTTTATCCAATGTAAACATTTTAAATGGGAACATTAGAAAAGCGTTGAAAGTATTATTATTTATCGTTGTGCCTTACATTGGACCGTTTTTATTTTAATTAATGAATCTATGTTAGGTAAATTTTCTAATTGTGTTGATACATTTTCAAATACTATTTTATTAAATGTAATCAGAATTTTTAGGTTAGTTTTTGACAATTTTGGCAATGTCGGTAGCCTATTAATATAAATTTTCCGATTTATGGAAAAATCTAAATGTTTTTTAATTGACCACACATTATATCGTAAACTAAAAAACGTTTTGCTTTATCCTGATAGAGATGAAATTAATTCTAAGGTAGGATTATAATTAAAAATGGAATATTTTACGAATGCATAAATGACGTTTTCTTCTTATGAATCAAATTTTTTAGATGTACAGTTTACTGGCCGGTAGTAGTAAATGAGTGACTCACGAGAAAATATGTCTATTGGCTGTCATCCAAATTATTTTTACAATCTACCAAGGTTTGCAATATTGGTCCCGTTATTTCTATTATTAATTTATTTTTCACAGAACATTACTCCTCTGATGTAACTTGTAATTAAATTTTTGCAGTAAGTTGTGGAAATGCAAGTTTATTTTTATTATAAATATTATCGTACCTATATAATACATTATTTTTATGACTCTAGGCAATATTTCAAATAAGACCGCGAAAATATGTGGTATGACCAAATTAGTCTAATTGCCAGTTAATTCGACCATTCGTCGTGCAATTTTTTGAACCTATCGATTTTGGTGCATCGTAACATATTGATTATTATGTAAACTGGTACCTATATTATGTAGTACTATCTATAACACATACATACTTAGCATTGGACTTGACCTTACTCAAACTAGGAAGTACGAATGCGAGTTTATCTTTTAATATGCAGAATAAATTAAATAATAATATAGGAGCAGATTTTCTTTGAGGAAAATTATAAACTTGGTTGTTTGAATCTCTGTTTATAAACGTAAAGAACTTTTAGTTTTTTTTTAGTCGAAAATTGAAGGAGTGCAAATTTGAAGATTATATTTTATAATTACCGAATTGCTACGCACGTAACAGAAAAACTAAAATTTTATAAATGAAAACTAACCGAACCGACTGTCGAGTTTTACATCCTTTCAACTAAAATCATTATTTGCTAATCGCATTTAATCCATTGTATAATTTTTATTATTAGCTGAATTTACTGTTCATTCAGAACAAACTTTAAAAGAGCACCTAAATGGTTTCTCTTTAACTTTATGAAGAAATTAAGTAGCACATCTAATTAAGTGCCAAATTTATTTAAAAATTTTAAAATTACATAATGGTTTTGTTTATTAATAATAATTCACGTATTATATAGTACAATAAAAATAAATTAAAACCGCTAAGGTCTGTTGCCTACCAACTGCTGTGTGTAATGTATGGTAAATGTTACACAAAATTATTGTATTTACCCATCTAAATTTATTTTTTTGGAAAGTTGACGTAGTTACATCTTTGCATACAACTGCTAGATGCATCGTTTGTTGTATTGTTTTTTCTATCTGCAAGATATTGTATTATCTTCTAATAGCTATGTTACAAATTTAGTAACCTACATTTTAAACTGGTAGTCTCGGCTCCACTGGCATAAATTTAATTTTGTCATTCTATTATTAATTTTCCTTTTTTGCTTAGCTGCTTAATTTGTCGAAAAGAAAATGTTAAAGATTACGAAACCGCGTAGGTACTAAATGGCACAAGCAGCTGTTGTTGGTTGTTTTAACACTTGACATTGTACGAAAATTCGAAAAGTAAAAAAAATATTCCTAAAAGTAAATACTTTTTAAATCATTTATTTTTAAGAGTTTTATGTTACTTGTTTATTGTGGTACCAAGCCAAGAGTCAATAATTTATTATTAACCAAGGTCGAGGCCGTGTACCCGTTGATAATTTACCGAGCACCCTGTATGTGTAAAATGTCGAAGTTACAAATTATTAAATTAATAGCCGCAAAAGCAAACTGTTGAAATTTTATTGTTTCAAGTTGGGGTCATTGTAATTGCAAACTAACCGTTTGAACTGGTATAGAACTTGACTAGTTAATAAAAACGAATTAAATGTGATATAATTGATCGAGGGTTTAGATTATTGAATGATAAGGACAACCAAAAATTATATGGTTATATTGTAGATCTTATTAATTTATTACCATGATTAAAATTACTACCGCTAATTGTAATAACTCAAAATGTGTTAGGTTAATATTATTAATAATTAGTATTACAACAATAAACAACGTTTTTAATACGTTTCTGAATTATTATTAGTAATTATTACTTAAGAGGAATCCTCCGAGTTGGAAAACACACTTTAAAAAATATAAAATATAAAAGTATTCGCAGGCTGTGCGAAAAATAATGGTATACAAATATTTGTAAGCACATGATGTATTATCTTTACTTATATCAGTTAAAAATTAAAGTACCGATCTAATTATTAATTTTTGTTGAAATTTATAATTTTCCAATGCATAATAATAAAATACTTGGTTATGTACTATAGATAGATAATACATACTAACATCATAATCTTTAAAATTATTTTTTAAGTTAATTTTTATAGTAAAAATAATCCACGATACTATTAAAAATAAGCCTCATGTCTCAAGTGGAATTAAACTACTGTTTTCAAGTTGAGCGGATTTGATTAAAACTTCCGAAACGATTATTAATTTGAAGAGTTTCTTATTTTTTCTTCTTCAAAAGGTCTAAAGTTTTTTAAATTATTTCCAATTGCATTCTTGTAAAATGTTGAAATTTAAGCACATGAACTGTGCAATGGATGTACTTTTCCGATCAGGTCGTAATGATCGGAATGAATCGGTTATTGATTAATGATTAATGAACCCTTAGCCTTAGGCTCATGCGATTTGTGCAAACTGGCTGGTGCAAGTCAATAAATAACAATACAAACTATTGTTACCTATATTACATATATTGGCTTGCACCAGCCAAATTGTATGAGCGTGAAAACGCACCTTAGATCATATTAATATGGATGGTGTTCTGCAACAATGATCTAACCCACACTTTGTTTACTTTTGATTTTTCCATTTTAAAATGTTCCCAATGATGTCTTCTACTACAAGCAAAAATGATCTAGCCTACTTTTGGGCTTTTACTGCCATCTATGTTTGCAAAACGCCAATTTATTGCAGTATTTCAAACATTTTTGTTAATTTGTGAAGAACTAGATGCATTGTTGCTAAACACCATCCATATGTATTACATGTAATATTACCTATATACTATAGTATGTATATTAAAATTGGTTTATTATTAATTCGTGAAATTAAATATGTTTTATTTTTAATAAATTACGAATTAAGGAAGTAGTATTAAAAGTTATATTTTAAGCTTTTGATCATGCATTTAGATCTTCTTCAGAAAATTACAAATAATGATGTATTTATTAGTATTATAATATAAAGTTTTTAATATATTATATAAATTAATATAATTAAAAACATTTCTAGGTTGGCACTGATTAAAATCTAATCAGATCGAAACCTATCTACCAATGTTGGAATCTCTTATGGTTAAAAACAGGGGTGGGCAAAATACATGAAAATATGTATTTGAAATACAAATTACAAAATACATTTGTTTTGGGTATTTGAAATTCAAAATACAAAATACATTTGTTTCGAGTATTTGAAATACAAAATACAAGATACTGTATTTCAAATACAAGATACAGTATTTCAAATACAAAATACATTACATTTTCAGATTTTTATGTTTTTGAGGTATTTACAAACAAGAGCAATTCTTTATTAAACATGATTATGTATTTAAAATACATTATATTGGAGTATTTAATTATATTTCTTAAATATAAAAAAAATTTGAAAAATTGTCCGCTAAATTTGCACGTGTTTTAAACTGCCTCTGCGTAGGTCTGTTTTTTTAAGTATCTTGATAAATCGATTTAGATTTACAATTTAATTAATAATGACGTCTTTCATTGGTTGAAAAGAATGAAAGAAAAATTTCAGTAGTTTCATAAGGCGCATCTTTTGAAATCATGCAAATTATGGTCGAAGCGAGACTTCATTTATAACACTTACAATTCTTTAAATTTAAACAATTTCAATTAAATGCGCGTTTTTGATATAAAATCGCTAATTAACATAATCAAAATATTAACCCGTTATCAAAACAAAATTAAATGGAAATTTTTTTCAAAAGTCAATAACCTTATCGATTTTAAAGTATTTTGTACAGTATTTTTTAAATTGTATTTGAAATCGAAAATACAAAATACATTTGTTTTGGGTATTTGAAATACAAAATACAAATACATTGAAAATATGTATTTGAAATACAAATTACAAAATACAAAATGTATTTCAAATACATGTATTTGAGATACTGCCCAGCCCTGGTTAAAAATAACTGATATCTTTAAAATTTTCCATTTTTCTTGAGTATTGTATGCATTCTAACAGTTGAAGTGGTTTGCGTTGATGAGCTTGCATGCACAGCTGTTATTTCCTACGATATTATTTTGTAAGGGGAAAATAACGATTTATTTGTGTTTTACAACAAAAAATGAACAATAATAATTTAAATTTACCAAATTCTTCCAGTTGGAACAATACCCCAGACTATTGTATTGTTTTTATTTTCAGACATTCACTGCATGGTGTAACAGTCACTTACGTAAAGCTGGCACAGCAATTGACAATATAGAAGAAGATTTTCGAAATGGCCTCAAACTTATGCTTTTGTTGGAGGTCATTTCTGGAGAAACTTTACCAAAGCCCGATCGCGGCAAGATGCGATTTCATAAAATTGCAAACGTCAATAAAGCGTTGGATTTTATTGCAAGCAAAGGTGTCAAGCTTGTATCAATTGGTGCAGAAGGTGAGTGCTAATCTTTTTTACGTGTACCTATAAGCTTTCTCATAAAATTATTTTTCTTTAACAGAAATTGTGGACGGTAACTTGAAAATGACATTGGGTATGATTTGGACGATCATTCTACGTTTCGCCATTCAAGACATCTCGGTAGAAGAAATGACCGCGAAGGAAGGTTTATTATTGTGGTGTCAACGTAAGACGGCACCATACAAGAACGTAAACGTCCAGAACTTCCACCTTTCGTTCAAGGATGGTTTGGCTTTCTGCGCTCTCATCCATCGTCATCGCCCAGATCTCATCGATTACAACAAATTATCCAAAGATAATCCTTTAGAAAATCTAAACACTGCCTTTGACGTTGCCGAGAAGTACCTCGACATTCCTAGGATGTTAGATCCTGACGGTACGTTCAGTTTACTACTTGACTACGGTACATTCACAAAAGAAATCTGAAAATGGATTGAGTATTCGTAAAATATGAACGTGGGTCAATATTTGCAGATTTAATCAACACTCCTAAGCCTGACGAACGTGCCATAATGACTTACGTGTCATGTTATTATCATGCTTTCCAAGGGGCACAACAGGTATCCCATTACACGCAATATTGCGCCTTTTTAACACCAATAATTGTGGATTTTAATTTTTGTGCAATGTTTTTTTTAACATGATGGGTGCATTTATTGCATTTCAATAAGAAACTTAAAAGAATTATAAGTTCAAGTAAAAAAAAATTGATGGGAAAACAACTTTATGTTTTCTTGATTTATAACATTTCTTTGATATGTTTTTTTTTTAATACCAAAAGTGTTGGATAACATCAGGTTTTTGCTATTTTTGAAATTGTTTTATTTTTATTGTTGTTTAACTGTGTTGTTTGCATGCAGACTTACAGAATACCGCCATGCCAGACGAAAGAGCGGTTATGACGTATGTCTCTTCCTACTACCATTGCTTCTCAGGCGCTCAAAAGGTGATCTTTTTATTAAAAATAACATAATTAATGCAGCTTTTGCTAAATGATTGAGTTTACATTTTTCTGATTTACTTGTTTTTTTGTAAGAATTAGTCTATTACGCATTACAGGCCGAAACTGCTGCTAATAGGATCTGTAAAGTTTTGAAAGTTAATCAAGAAAATGAAAGACTTATGGAGGAATATGAACGTTTAGCGAGCGATGTAAGTATTTTTGTTACCTACTGTAAGTTATAATAATTATTGCATATATTAATTCAATTGTTATTTCTCATTATTTTAAAATTAGTTATTCAAAATTAATTTATTTCAGTTAGTATAATCAGTGCCGGATTAACACAGTAGCAAATGCTATGGGCCCCGCGCCAGGCAGAAAAGTGTTTTTATTTTAAGGAAAGGCTAGTAAAAAAGGCTTTTTTCTGTTTTCTGCCTCGGAAAAAGAGCATTTTTAGTTAGGAAAGGGTAAAAAAAAGTCAAAAAAATAGGAGAACCCCGCAACAACATTTGCTACGGGCCCCACACTGGCTTAATCCGGCACTGAGTATAATATACAAGATTTCTTTTTTTCTTTATTTTTATTCAGAGTAACCCATTGATAACTACTGATTCTTTCATGGCGTCCTTAATTGAGTCACTTCATAATAATCAAATATGGCAAACTAAAGTGTAATTCGTCAGCCTACCCTTATTAATTTAGTACAAATTAGATTACAAGATTACGCATATCTATATTATAGTAAAATTAAATAGAGAACGATGGGCGTAGCCAAATATCTGCGTGTAAACGGACCAGACGGATTTTAATTACTGCACATTAACTCCTTCCATCGTTCTCTATTTAATTCTACTCTACTTAAAATAAAGGCTATCAATCAACCAGATCAATTTTTCGTTATGCGGGCATAACTGTAACAAGTTGAAATCCAACATTGCAGCAGGAATTTTTGAGAATTGCTATGTAGGTATTATGTTTTTAGATAGATCATAATTATTATTTTTATAGTAAATTCACAATTTATAATAAATTGTTTTTATATATTTTTTTTTTTAATTTCACGCCATCAAAGAATTCGCAGTAAGTGCACCACCCTGCGTAATTTTAATAGTAATTTCAAATATATCGGAACAAACTTGAAATACTTTTTAGAAAATAAAGATTTCCAATATTCAAATTACACGATTTTGTTTAATTTTAATATGGAGTAACTAAAATGAAACCATTGGTGACCATGGGTTGCTCCTATGTTTTATTTTGAGAAATTTATGGTTTCAAAGTTTTTTTCTTAATTGTAATTTGTACCAAGTTTATTTAATATCGAAAAATAGTTACTAGAATGGATTCGTCGTACAATGCCGTGGCTGAATTCACGTCAAACCGATAATTCTCTAGCAGGCTGCCAAAGAAAATTGGAGGAGTATCGAACGTATCGTCGTAAGCATAAGCCACCACGTGTGGAACAAAAAGCGAAATTGGAAACCAATTTCAATACCTTGCAAACTAAGCTTAGGTTGTCTAATAGACCTGCGTATATGCCAACAGAAGGAAAGATGGTATCTGTATGTTGCGTGAAATGTTGTAGTTTTTCGTGTTGAAATGTATTTTTAAGGATATTGCAAATGCGTGGAAAGGACTTGAAAGTGCCGAGAAGGCGTTCGAAGATTGGTTGCTGTCGGAAATGATGCGCCTCGAGCGCCTCGAACATCTTGCAGAGAAGTTTAGACGTAAGGCTGACGCGCATGAAGAATGGACACGCGGCAAAGAAGAAATGCTTCAAAGTCAAGATTTTAGACAGTGTCGCCTTAACGAATTAAAAGCTCTTAAAAAGAAACACGAAGCTTTTGAATCTGATTTGGCTGCTCATCAAGATCGCGTTGAACAAATTGCTGCTATTGCACAAGAGCTTAAGTAAGATTTGCATTAATTTTTAATTCTTAAAGCCTAAGCTTGAGCAAGACAAGATAGATAAGCTAGATAAGATAGAAATGCATTTAAATACTTTTTTTTTCAGCACTTTGGATTATCACGATAGCGTAAGCGTTAATGCTCGTTGTCAACGTATTTGTGATCAATGGGATCGCCTCGGAGCTTTGACTCAACGTCGTCGTCAAGCGTTAGATGATGCAGAAAGGATCCTCGAAAAGATCGATATTTTGCATCTTGAGTTCGCCAAACGTGCCGCACCATTTAATAATTGGCTCGATGGCACCAGGGAAGACTTGGTCGATATTTTCATTGTACATACAGTCGAGGAAATTCAAGGTCTAATCGATGCTCATGCTCATTTTAAGGTGTGCTATTTATTATATTTTTAGAATTTACTGTTTATTGAACTAACGTCTTTTTTTGTAGGCCACTTTAGGAGAGGCCGATAAAGAATATCAAACAATTGTGGGTTTGGTAAGGGAAGTGGAAACCATCGTCAAGCAACACCAAATTCCTGGAGGATTAGAAAATCCATACACCACTCTTACAGCACACGTAAGATTTATTTATATTATTTTTACATGTTGATATATTATACAAAAATGTGGACGAATTTTTTCGTTATGTTTGCCTTGTTTGTGGCTGTCAAGGAAGGAAGTGCCTGTGGGCTTAAGGTAAAATTGCAATAAATGGCGTAAATTATAATTACATTCACAGTTTTTCGGCATTACATTATGTATTTCCTTTAAGGATTTGACCAGAAAATGGTCTGATGTTAGACAATTGGTGCCACAGAGAGATGCTACCTTACAAGACGAATTACGAAAACAACAGAGTATCCTTTTACAAATTAATCGATAAATATTACTCGAAAATATTTTGTATGGTTCCTTAATCGTTTCTCAGATAATGAAATGTTGCGTCGACAATTTGCCGAAAAGGCCAACACAGTTGGTCCTTGGATCGAGCGACAAATGGATGCCGTAACTGCAATTGGAATGGGCTTACATGGAACTTTAGAAGACCAATTACATCGCTTGAAAGAATACGAACAAGGAGTTTATGCATTTAAACCCAATATCGAAGAATTGGAGAAGATTCATCAAGCTGTTCAAGAGAGCATGATCTTTGAAAACAGGTAAATAAGTTATTATCATAGAAAGTTGTGTTTAGTGTAGTTTTTTTACTTCAATGGTGTGTATTATTTGATATTTAAAATATTTTTGGGAAGCATTATTTAGTTAATAATAATAATTAAGGTTTATAAAGGTGTACTTAATTAGCTTTGTTCACTTGTCTTGTAGTACAAGACTGACAAATATTAAGTGGGAAAACATATTCCCATGGATCCATTTTTAACAATTTCGGCACTGGGAATACGTCTTCCCTCGGCTCATAAAAGGGTTAAAATGATTGTGAAATGTTGATTTTGTGCATTAATTACTTGTGAAAACAAGAATCAATTTTAAACGAAAATAAATAAAATTTGAATTTTGTTTATCTTACAGGTACACCCAATACACAATGGATACGTTACGAGTGGGTTGGGAACAATTGCTAACTTCTATTAATCGTAACATAAACGAAGTAGAAAATCAAATTTTGACGCGCGACTCTAAGGGAATTACTCAGCAACAACTCAACGAATTCAGGTCTTCCTTTAATCATTTCGACAAAAATAGAACTGGTCGCTTGACGCCCGAAGAATTTAAATCATGTTTAGTGTCTTTGGGTTACTCTATTGGTAAAGACAGGCAAGGGGATATTGATTTCCAAAGAATTTTGGCCGTGGTCGATCCTAATAGTACGGGCTATGTTCATTTTGATGCATTCTTGGACTTCATGACTAGGGAAAGCACCGATACAGACACTGCGGAACAAGTAATCGACAGTTTTCGTATTTTGGCGGCCGACAAGGTTTGTTTCGTAGATGATTGATTAAATTTAATTTATTTTACTTTTTTATTTTTGCTTCTTTTAGCCTTACATATTGCCCGATGAGTTGCGCAGAGAATTACCTCCTGATCAAGCAGAATATTGTATTCAACGTATGCCACCGTTTAAAGGAGCGGGTGGCGTGCCAGGAGCACTCGACTACATGTCATTTTCCACGGCTTTGTATGGACAATCAGATCTGTAAACCATACGATTATAAGGAGAGTGAAGAGAGGCAGTGGAAATGTCATCAAAATGTCATCATATCGCATTGCCTTACCCCACCGTTATTCAAAATTTTGTTTTAAAAATATTTTTCTTTTGTGTTTAATTAATAGCCAGTTAAGTCTAAAAATATAATTTGTAAAGTTGCGTTACTTTTTGGGTTTTCTGGTCTATTTTTGCGACAATGAAAACGACAACTTCAATAATAATTATTGGGGTTGAAATTTTATTTAAAAACCATTTAAGTAATTGTTTTTAAGTATTTATTCGTAAGGGAAATATTTGTTCAATCTTGAAATTTAAATTTTACTTTCCCTCTGATTGTATGTACATAGGTAAACGAAAGTAAAGAAGTAAATTATTCTTTTGGCCATATCAAACAAATATTTTGAATGTGAAAGTTAAGTTTGCAAGAATTGAATTTATTATTTGTGGAAACGGATATACTTACCTAGTACTTGCTTATTGAAAATATACTAATATATCGTATACAAGTAAACAGTGAGTATTTTAAATTATTTTGTTTTTCAGATAGAGTTTTCTTCTATGTAGTCTTGACGGCTCTTTTACCGTCTTTAGATTTCTAGAAATTACTCTATTATAATCAGAACTTTATATTTCTTAAATTATATTGCTATGTGAATATATTTAATTTTAAACATTTATTTTTTATTTTATGTCCATTCAAATCCTACTCTTTCTCTAATCCACTCTACATCTTCTTCATTCTCATAGTCATAATTTCGATCTGAATAATTATTTTCAACAATGAGATAGAACTACTTTCCCATTTCTTCATAAATGCTTTCAAATTTGCATACTTATTAATTGAATCGATGATTGTTGAAAGGGTATTAAGTCCATAAAAGTAACTTCTTTAAAGCAGCAGTTAAGTGTTAAACCTATGGTTAAACCACCATTTGTGGTTCTCTCATTTGCAATTTATTACACGTGAGTTTTAATATTTCCGTTTAACTAAATTCATTTCAACACCAAACTATGAGTGACACAGTTTTGAAAAATAATATATTAATATATCACAATAAACTGAATTAATTTAAAAAGCGCACTTCATACCCTTTCAACAATCATTGACTCAATTAAACTTGCAATCTTATTCTGAAAAAGCATTTCAACCAGTTAAATTTGCGTTTTTCGCACTCTATACATCTTAAATAATCTACAATTTATTTATTATAAAACGGACAAGTTTTGTTATGTGTTTTATAAAAAATTCAAAGGTTTTTCAACCCAATTTTTTTCAACCCAAAATAATATGTATACAGGGTGTCCCCGCACTCACTTTACATAACTTAGGTGGTGATAGAGGACACTTTTCTAAGAACAATTTTTAACAAAAATTTTTTTCTAAATTCAAACCCTCGAAAGTTAGGCCTCTTTAAAGCATTTTCTTTTATTTCCACCTTCACGTGGCCATAGCCCCGAAAGTATTGATTTTTCAGTAAAAATGGTTTAGTGATTTTTTAAAGAGCGTGAAATAATCTACAAACTAGATTCAAACCTTTTCTTGTCTGAAATCAACGGCTTTCGAGTTATGAATTAAAGTAAGTTAAAAAATGTCGAAAAATTTGAGCTTTCTTTTTTTCTGGTTTTTTTCAAGACCCTGTATCTTTTAAACGAAACATTTTACAAAAAATCTGACGCCCCATTCCGGATAGGAAATTTAACGGACTACAACTTTTGTCTAGTAAAAATTTTTGAGAAACCAATACATTTCACAGAAAATAACAAACGAGGCAGCTACAAAACATAAAATTTAATTCACAAAATTTTTATTTTTTTTGAAAAATTATTTTATTAATTAATTTTAAACTATTAGATTATTTAAGTAAATGTTGAAAATGACCACCCTCATTTTTAATACACAGTCGTGCTCGTTTTAAAATATGCTTTATAGTATTATTTATAAAATTTCCTTTTTTTTTTAAATCCATTATAGCAGGGGTGGTCAACAAGATCGAGGGATTGACCGGTCGATCACGAAGCCAATTTTGGTCAATCCGTGAATGTGAAAAGTGTAAAAAATTCGAATTTTTGCGATTAAAAGTGTCGAAAAATCGCCTTTTTTCGATTTGTTTCGACAAACATCTTTTAAAACAATCACAACTGTGTATTGAAAATGAGGATGGTCATTTTCAACAATTACTTTATTAATGTAATAAGTAATTTAAAATTAATTAATAAAATAATTTTTCAAAAAAAATAAAAATTTTGTGAATTAAATTTTATGTTTTGTAGCTGCCATGTTTGTTATTTTCTGATTTTCTGTGAAATGGATTGGTTTTTCAAAAATTTTTACTAGACCAAAGTTGTAGTCCGGTAAATTTCCTATCCGGAAATGGGGCGTCAGATTTTATGTAAAATCTTTCGTTTAAAAGATACAGGGTTTTGAAAAAACCCAAAAAAAAGAAAGCTCAAATTTTTCGACATTTTTTAACTTACTTTAATTCATAACTCGAAAGCCGTTGATTTTTATTATTATTATTATTATTAATTAAAAGCTTTTATTCAGGTCACTCATCTGACGTTTGTACCAAAAAGATGGCGATTGGACGTATGTGCAGTACACCAAAGTTCACTTTTTACTTTTTTACATAAAACTTTTACTTAAAAATTTAAAAGGAAAAGTTACATTTACGCCCACGTATGTATTTAACCGCAATCTTTCAAAATCCTAATCTCTTACACGCTCCACTCATTAAAAAATATCAGTAAACATTTTTATTATACATCTTAATTACTACCGTGGTGGAATAATCCAACCTAGTGCACCCGCTGGGCGTGTCTACAAAACAATACGCAACAATTTCACCAAAGTGACATTTACATTTCTTGAACATTTATTTACATTTTAATACTATTCCTTATTTTTTTTTACATTCCATTTCATCAATATTATTATTATTATTTATAAACTCTCACTGGGCCCAAACCGTTTCCTTCTCACATTTTTATAAATAAATATTTATAACCTTACAATTCCCGGTAATTACATACTAATAGGATGTTAGGCCGTTATAGCCCTCTCATCTATAATATTTCATTACGTATGTTCAACAGTTACTCAATAACAACATTTTCATGAAATGCAGGATAAAACTTTGAAAAACCTAAAATTTACATTACTTCATAATTCACACAGACGAAAAACCTTTTCCTTTTCAAATATGTTACTCTACATCTTCATACATATCACAATTACAATCACATTTAAAACCTCTCACAAACCATACATTTTTTGCGTTTCACCTTTTTGTACTGTATATCTGTTCTACAATTAACTTTAAAAAAATTTAATTTAACAACTCCTACAGGAGAAAAACCTTTTCCTTTTCACATTTACAACTATATAATGTGCTCAACAATACACTTTCAATATACATTTAGCCCCACGCTTTTGTTGATGTTTTATAATAATACATACTAATATCACACCTAGGGAATAGGGAATTCCCTAACTGTTAAGGAATCGTAAGGAACAGTAAAATTTGGCTTACACTGGCAATTGAATTAAATACAACCGCAAATCCGGTAATGTAATGGGTGGAAAGGAAAGTAAACGATTGTTAACGAATAACGATTCGTTAAGAGTAAATCAATAGGGTTGTTATTTTGTAAATGTATGAGATTTATTATTATATTAATGGTTTTTCACCAGTGCCAAATCTTTTATACATTGCATATTGTGACTTTAAATAATTTTTATTCATATTAGTGTTTAACTCTTTAGTACTCATCCATACACTAATCACAGTTTTCTAAGGTGTAAATACCTCCTATTTGTATAACAAATGAAAGCGACGAAAAACCATTAATGTACGACAATTATTTTTAACTCTTATTTCAATAAAGCATTATTTTAATTAATATTAATTAACAAAACGATGGAAGATTTAAAATTAAACACCAAATCTATTAAATATACGCAATAAAACTCAATATATTGTAATCACCTGATTTACCAATTGCATTTCAATCTAAATTGCGTTTTACTCAAAACTACGCTTTCTAACTTAAGCCCTTCTTACTAATCACCGGAGATTTATTTCCCGAAGGTCATGCATGTGTTGTTTTAAGTGGAGTTACATCGCTACATCGTCTTCAAATTTAACAAATTCATTGCACCATTAAAAATACATTAAAGTTAAATTAAAGTTAAAATAAAATCATTACATATTTAACCCTACACTGCTCCATTTTTTATTTCTACTCAAAAAAATATGACAACTGTGTATTAAGTCATAACTAAGGTTTGTTCGTTTGTATGAACTAACTTGCTCGGTTTAAGTTAGTGCAAATGAACTGTGTTCGTTTGGCTGCTCAGTTCATGCCCGAACATGAATTTCGTGCTCGACCTCCATATGAGGAGTAGGCAGTGCAAGTTAGAACACTATCTAACTTTTGTGGTGGGAGTATTTTGATCTCGAAAGATAACCCAGTTCAAGTTAGTTCATACAAACAAACAAACCTATAGAATGATGGAAAAATATTTTGGACGGCTCCTTTGTCTGTTATTTTTAAATTTTGTTAATTTAATGGCAATTATTTAAGGCAATTTAATTGCCTTACCTAGCATAAAAACACACAGAGCCGCAAAACAACTTAAAAAAAATTATTTTAAACAGTCTAATGGCTCAAACATACAATTTTATTATATTTTATTTCAGAAAAAAACAGTTTATAACGATAAGACTAAATATGCACAAACATACACTCCCGCCATTATGTGATAGCAACCAACTAAATTTCTTCATTATGGTTATAATGCTAATGCCAGTCTAAGGGCCGATCTATTCATCTCTTCGCAAAGCGCATCGTAATTACGAGCCAAATAAGTTTACAAGTGCCCTGCAAAAAATTTGGGTATATTCATTTTGTCGTATCTTGTTCTTAGGTATTGCGAACTTACTAAACAGGACGATGTTTTCTTCTAGTTGGTATATGACAGAGTAGGATAGCGCTATAATATATTGTTATGAGAGAAAGAGATAAAATAGTTTTGGTCCAGGTCATTAGAAATGCAAGAAACCACGTCGAAAAACTACCTGAAACTACCCTCCCACAATCGCCTCGATTTCAACCCCGAGCATCCTTCCATATGTGCAATTTGTACATTTTAACAGTTTATTTATCCAAAGGAGTAAAGTGGATTTTAAAGAAATCATAATTAAACAACAAAACTTTTGTTAAATCACTTTGTTAAAAAAGTGATTACATTTTTACAGTCCCGACAATTTAAATTATCCTATTACTGAACTCTGTTTTCGTCTTGGATAAAATTAATATTATCTAAAAGATTCGTTTTGATCAATTATTTATCAAAAATTAAATTTCTCATAATCATAAATACAACACTCATAATTCTAGTAATTTTAAGTTAAAATCTGATTTGTAAAACATATTTGCCGCTTCAAAGGGCTCTTAAATTTATGTTAGCCGTAACCCATATTTACAAGGCAATAGTGGCTATTGGGATGTGAATAAACGTTTACGAACTGCTACCTTACCCGTAACGCTAATAGCTACTTTACGAAGAGATGAATAGATCGGCCCTAAATATCTTAACATTATAATATAGCTGGTACCTTACAGATACGATACACACCGATTTTAGCATACTATTATTTGAACATTATATTTAATGCATCGATTTTTAATATATCTCATATATGATACAATGAGCAGTGTGGGGTTAAATATGAACTGAAATCTTTAAAATTATTTAATCTTTAAAAACATTATTTTTTTATTTTCTGACTAAAAAGTATAAAATAAAAAAAAATTATTAAAAAATACTTTTTAAAAAAAAGCTTTTATTAAAAAACGATTTTACTAAAAGTAAAAAATAATTTAATCTTAAATAAAAAGTAATTAAATCTTAAAAAATGGACTAAAAAGTAAAAAATAATTAATTTTTATTAATAACCCTAGGGAATAGGGGTGTAGGTGTGATATTCGTATGAATTTTAGAATTATAAAACATCAATAAAAGCGTGGGGCTAATAATTTCATCCACTAAGAGCGCCCCACGCTTTTATTGATGTTTTATAATTCTAAAATTCATACGAATATCACACCTACACCCCTATTCCCTAGGGTTATTAATAAAAATTAATTATTTTTTACTTTTTAGTCCATTTTTTAAGATTTAATTACTTTTTATTTAAGATTAAATTATTTTTTACTTTTAGTAAAATCGTTTTTTAATAAAAGCTTTTTTTTAAAAAGTATTTTTTAATTGGCACTCAAAATACACAAAATTTGCATAGATTTACCGGGTGTATTCCGATAGGGGATCGAAAAATCCATTATTTTTGCGATATCTCTTACCGTTTTCGAGATAATCGACATTTTCCGATTTTAGTCTTTTTGGCACTCAAAATACACAAAATTTTTTAAGATTTTTTTTTTTTTCAATTTAGGACATTCAGCACTTGTTTTTTATATTTGGAAGCATTGATTTAACGGGTGTATTCCGATAGGGGATCGAAAAATCCATTATTTTTGCGATATCTCTTACCGTTTTCGAGATAATCGACATTTTCCGATTTTAGTCTTTTTGGCACTCAAAATACACAAAATTTGCATAGATTTATCGGGTGTATTCCGATAGGGGATCGAAAAATCCATTATTTTTGCGATATCTCTTACCGTTTTCGAGATAATCGACATTTTCCGATTTTAGTCTTTTTGGCACTCAAAATACACAAAATTTTTTAAGATTTTTTTTTTTTTCAATTTAGGACATTCAGCACTTGTTTTTTATATTTGGAAGCATAGATTTACCGGGTGTTTTCCGATAGGGGATCGAAAAATCCATTATTTTTGCGATATCTCTTACCGTTTTCGAGATAATCGACATTTTCCGATTTTAGTCTTTTTGGCACTCAAAATACACAAAATTTGCAAAGATTTATCGGGTGTATTCCGATAGGGGATCGAAAAATCCATTATTTTTGCGATATCTCTTACCGTTTTCGAGATAATCGACATTTTCCGATTTTAGTCTTTTTGGCACTCAAAATACACAAAATTTTTTAAGATTTTTTTTTTTTTCAATTTAGGACATTCAGCACTTGTTTTTTATATTTGGAAGCATAGATTTACCGGGTGTATTCCGATAGGGGATCGAAAAATCCATTATTTTTGCGATATCTCTTACCGTTTTCGAGATAATCGACATTTTCCGATTTTAGTCTTTTTGGCACTCAAAATACACAAAATTTGCATAGATTTACCGGGTGTATTCCGATAGGGGATCGAAAAATTCATTATTTTTGCGATATCTCTTACCGTTTTCGAGATAATCGACATTTTCCGATTTTAGTCTTTTTGGCACTCAAAATATCACAAAATTTTTTAAGATTTTTTTTTTTTTCAATTTAGGACATTCAGCACTTGTTTTTTATATTTGGAAGCATAGATTTACCGGGTGTATTCCGATAGGGGATCGAAAAATCCATTATTTTTGCGATATCTCTTACCGTTTTCGAGATAATCGACATTTTCCGATTTTAGTCTTTTTGGCACTCAAAATACACAAAATTTGCATAGATTTACCGGGTGTATTCCGATAGGGGATCGAAAATTCCATTATTTTTGCGATATCTCTTACCGTTTTCGAGATAATCGACATTTTCCGATTTTAGTCTTTTTGGCACTCAAAATACACAAAATTTTTTAAGATTTTTTTTTTTTTCAATTTAGGACATTCAGCACTTGTTTTTTATATTTGGAAGCATAGATTTACCGGGTGTATTCCGATAGGGGATCGAAAAATCCATTATTTTTGCGATATCTCTTACCGTTTTCGAGATAATCGACATTTTCCGATTTTAGTCTTTTTGGCACTCAAAATACACAAAATTTGCATAGTTTTACCGGGTGTATTCCGATAGGGGATCGAAAAATCCATTATTTTTGCGATATCTCTTACCGTTTTCGAGATAATCGACATTTTCCGATTTTAGTCTTTTTGGCACTCAAAATACACAAAATTTGCATAGATTTACCGGGTGTATTCCGATAGGGGATCGAAAAATCCATTATTTTTGCGATATCTCTTACCGTTTTCGAGATAATCGACATTTTCCGATTTTAGTCTCTTTGGCACTCAAAATACACAAAATTTTTTAAGATCTTTTTTTTTTCAATTTAGGACATTCAGCGCTTGTTTTTTATATTTGGAAGCATAGATTTACCGGGTGTATTCCGATAGGGGATCGAAAAATCCATTATTTTTGCGATATCTCTTACCGTTTTCGAGATAATCGACATTTTCCGATTTTAGTCTTTTTGGCACTCAAAATACACAAAATTTGCATAGATTTACCGGGTGTATTCCGATAGGGGATCGAAAAATCCATTATTTTTGCGATATCTCTTACCGTTTTCGAGATAATCGACATTTTCCGATTTTAGTCTTTTTGGCACTCAAAATACACAAAATTTGCATAGATTTACCGGGTGTATTCCGATAGGGGATCGAAAATTCCATTATTTTTGCGATATCTCTTACCGTTTTCGAGATAATCGACATTTTCCGATTTTAGTCTTTTTGGCACTCAAAATACACAAAATTTGCATAGATTTACCGGGTGTATTCCAATAGGGGATCGGAAAATCCATTATTTTTGCGATATCTCTTACCGTTTTCGAGATAATCGACATTTTCCGATTTTAGCCTTTTGGCACTCAAAATACACAAAATTTTTTAAGATTTTTTTTTTTCAATTTAGGACATTCAGCACTTGTTTTTTATATTTGGAAGCATAGATTTACCGGGTGTATTCCGATAGGGGATCGAAAAATCCATTATTTTTGCGATATCTCTTACCGTTTTCGAGATAATCGACATTTTCCGATTTTAGTCTTTTTGGCACTCAAAATACACAAAATTTGCATAGATTTATCGGGTGTATTCCGATAGGGGATCGAAAAATCCATTATTTTTGCGATATCTCTTACCGTTTTCGAGATAATCGACATTTTCCGATTTTAGTCTTTTTGGCACTCAAAATACACAAAATTTTTTAAGATTTTTTTTTTTTTCAATTTAGGACATTCAGCACTTGTTTTTTATATTTGGAAGCATAGATTTACCGGGTGTATTCCGATAGGGGATCGAAAAATCAATTATTTTTGCGATATCTCTTACCGTTTTCGAGATAATCGACATTTTCCGATTTTAGTCTTTTTGGCACTCAAAATACACAAAATTTTTTAAGATTTTTTTTTTTTCAATTTAGGACATTCAGCACTTGTTTTTTATATTTGGAAGCATAGATTTACCGGGTGTATTCCGATAGGGGATCGAAAAATCCATTATTTTTGCGATATCTCTTACCGTTTTCGAGATAATCGACATTTTCCGATTTTAGTCTTTTTGGCACTCAAAATACACAAAATTTGCATAGTTTTACCGGGTGTATTCCGATAGGGGATCGAAAATTCCATTATTTTTGCGATATCTCTTACCGTTTTCGAGATAATCGACATTTTCCGATTTTAGTCTTTTTGGCACTCAAAATACACAAAATTTTTTAAGATTTTTTTTTTTTTCAATTTAGGACATTCAGCACTTGTTTTTTATATTTGGAAGCATAGATTTACCGGGTGTATTCCGATAGGGGATCGAAAAATCCATTATTTTTGCGATATCTCTTACCGTTTTCGAGATAATCGACATTTTCCGATTTTAGTCTTTTTGGCACTCAAAATACACAAAATTTGCATAGTTTTACCGGGTGTATTCCGATAGGGGATCGAAAAATCCATTATTTTTGCGATATCTCTTACCGTTTTCGAGATAATCGACATTTTCCGATTTTAGTCTTTTTGGCACTCAAAATACACAAAATTTGCATAGATTTACCGGGTGTATTCCGATAGGGGATCGAAAAATCCATTATTTTTGCGATATCTCTTACCGTTTTCGAGATAATCGACATTTTCCGATTTTAGTCTCTTTGGCACTCAAAATACACAAAATTTTTTAAGATCTTTTTTTTTTCAATTTAGGACATTCAGCGCTTGTTTTTTATATTTGGAAGCATAGATTTACCGGGTGTATTCCGATAGGGGATCGAAAAATCCATTATTTTTGCGATATCTCTTACCGTTTTCGAGATAATCGACATTTTCCGATTTTAGTCTTTTTGGCACTCAAAATACACAAAATTTGCATAGATTTACCGGGTGTATTCCGATAGGGGATCGAAAAATCCATTATTTTTGCGATATCTCTTACCGTTTTCGAGATAATCGACATTTTCCGATTTTAGTCTTTTTGGCACTCAAAATACACAAAATTTGCATAGATTTACCGGGTGTATTCCGATAGGGGATCGAAAATTCCATTATTTTTGCGATATCTCTTACCGTTTTCGAGATAATCGACATTTTCCGATTTTAGTCTTTTTGGCACTCAAAATACACAAAATTTGCATAGATTTACCGGGTGTATTCCAATAGGGGATCGGAAAATCCATTATTTTTGCGATATCTCTTACCGTTTTCGAGATAATCGACATTTTCCGATTTTAGCCTTTTGGCACTCAAAATACACAAAATTTTTTAAGATTTTTTTTTTTCAATTTAGGACATTCAGCACTTGTTTTTTATATTTGGAAGCATAGATTTACCGGGTGTATTCCGATAGGGGATCGAAAAATCCATTATTTTTGCGATATCTCTTACCGTTTTCGAGATAATCGACATTTTCCGATTTTAGTCTTTTTGGCACTCAAAATACACAAAATTTGCATAGATTTATCGGGTGTATTCCGATAGGGGATCGAAAAATCCATTATTTTTGCGATATCTCTTACCGTTTTCGAGATAATCGACATTTTCCGATTTTAGTCTTTTTGGCACTCAAAATACACAAAATTTTTTAAGATTTTTTTTTTTTTCAATTTAGGACATTCAGCACTTGTTTTTTATATTTGGAAGCATAGATTTACCGGGTGTATTCCGATAGGGGATCGAAAAATCAATTATTTTTGCGATATCTCTTACCGTTTTCGAGATAATCGACATTTTCCGATTTTAGTCTTTTTGGCACTCAAAATACACAAAATTTTTTAAGATTTTTTTTTTTTCAATTTAGGACATTCAGCACTTGTTTTTTATATTTGGAAGCATAGATTTACCGGGTGTATTCCGATAGGGGATCGAAAAATCCATTATTTTTGCGATATCTCTTACCGTTTTCGAGATAATCGACATTTTCCGATTTTAGTCTTTTTGGCACTCAAAATACACAAAATTTGCATAGATTTACCGGGTGTATTCCGATAGGGGATCGAAAATTCCATTATTTTTGCGATATCTCTTACCGTTTTCGAGATAATCGACATTTTCCGATTTTAGCCTTTTGGCACTCAAAATACACAAAATTTTTTAAGATTTTTTTTTTTCAATTTAGGACATTCAGCACTTGTTTTTTATATCTGGAAGCATAGATTTACCGGGTGTATTCCGATAGGGGATCGAAAAATCCATTATTTTTGCGATATCTCTTACCGTTTTCGAGATAATCGACATTTTCCGATTTTAGTCTTTTTGGCACTCAAAATACACAAAATTTGCATAGATTTATCGGGTGTATTCCGATAGGGGATCGAAAAATCCATTATTTTTGCGATATCTCTTACCGTTTTCGAGATAATCGACATTTTCCGATTTTAGTCTTTTTGGCACTCAAAATACACAAAATTTTTTAAGATTTTTTTTTTTTTCAATTTAGGACATTCAGCACTTGTTTTTTTATATTTGGAAGCATAGATTTACCGGGTGTATTCCGATAGGGGATCGAAAAATCAATTATTTTTGCGATATCTCTTACCGTTTTCGAGATAATCGACATTTTCCGATTTTAGTCTTTTTGGCACTCAAAATACACAAAATTTTTTAAGATTTTTTTTTTTTCAATTTAGGACATTCAGCACTTGTTTTTTATATTTGGAAGCATAGATTTACCGGGTGTATTCCGATAGGGGATCGAAAAATCCATTATTTTTGCGATATCTCTTACCGTTTTCGAGATAATCGACATTTTCCGATTTTAGTCTTTTTGGCACTCAAAATACACAAAATTTGCATAGATTTACCGGGTGTATTCCGATAGGGGATCGAAAATTCCATTATTTTTGCGATATCTCTTACCGTTTTCGAGATAATCGACATTTTCCGATTTTAGTCTTTTTGGCACTCAAAATACACAAAATTTGCATAGATTTATCGGGTGTATTCCGATAGGGGATCGAAAAATCCATTATTTTTGCGATATCTCTTACCGTTTTCGAGATAATCGACATTTTCCGATTTTAGTCTTTTTGGCACTCAAAATACACAAAATTTTTTAAGATTTTTTTTTTTTTCAATTTAGGACATTCAGCACTTGTTTTTTATATTTGGAAGCATAGATTTACCGGGTGTATTCCGATAGGGGATCGAAAAATCCATTATTTTTGCGATATCTCTTACCGTTTTCGAGATAATCGACATTTTCCGATTTTAGTCTTTTTGGCACTCAAAATACACAAAATTTGCATAGTTTTACCGGGTGTATTCCGATAGGGGATCGAAAAATCCATTATTTTTGCGATATCTCTTACCGTTTTCGAGATAATCGACATTTTCCGATTTTAGTCTTTTTGGCACTCAAAATACACAAAATTTGCATAGATTTACCGGGTGTATTCCGATAGGGGATCGAAAAATCCATTATTTTTGCGATATCTCTTACCGTTTTCGAGATAATCGACATTTTCCGATTTTAGTCTCTTTGGCACTCAAAATACACAAAATTTTTTAAGATCTTTTTTTTTTCAATTTAGGACATTCAGCGCTTGTTTTTTATATTTGGAAGCATAGATTTACCGGGTGTATTCCGATAGGGGATCGAAAAATCCATTATTTTTGCGATATCTCTTACCGTTTTCGAGATAATCGACATTTTCCGATTTTAGTCTTTTTGGCACTCAAAATACACAAAATTTGCATAGATTTACCGGGTGTATTCCGATAGGGGATCGAAAAATCCATTATTTTTGCGATATCTCTTACCGTTTTCGAGATAATCGACATTTTCCGATTTTAGTCTTTTTGGCACTCAAAATACACAAAATTTGCATAGATTTACCGGGTGTATTCCGATAGGGGATCGAAAATTCCATTATTTTTGCGATATCTCTTACCGTTTTCGAGATAATCGACATTTTCCGATTTTAGTCTTTTTGGCACTCAAAATACACAAAATTTGCATAGATTTACCGGGTGTATTCCAATAGGGGATCGGAAAATCCATTATTTTTGCGATATCTCTTACCGTTTTCGAGATAATCGACATTTTCCGATTTTAGCCTTTTGGCACTCAAAATACACAAAATTTTTTAAGATTTTTTTTTTTCAATTTAGGACATTCAGCACTTGTTTTTCATATTTGGAAGCATAGATTTACCGGGTGTATTCCGATAGGGGATCGAAAAATCCATTATTTTTGCGATATCTCTTACCGTTTTCGAGATAATCGACATTTTCCGATTTTAGTCTTTTTGGCACTCAAAATACACAAAATTTGCATAGATTTATCGGGTGTATTCCGATAGGGGATCGAAAAATCCATTATTTTTGCGATATCTCTTACCGTTTTCGAGATAATCGACATTTTCCGATTTTAGTCTTTTTGGCACTCAAAATACACAAAATTTTTTAAGATTTTTTTTTTTTTCAATTTAGGACATTCAGCACTTGTTTTTTATATTTGGAAGCATAGATTTACCGGGTGTATTCCGATAGGGGATCGAAAAATCAATTATTTTTGCGATATCTCTTACCGTTTTCGAGATAATCGACATTTTCCGATTTTAGTCTTTTTGGCACTCAAAATACACAAAATTTTTTAAGATTTTTTTTTTTTCAATTTAGGACATTCAGCACTTGTTTTTTATATTTGGAAGCATAGATTTACCGGGTGTATTCCGATAGGGGATCGAAAAATCCATTATTTTTGCGATATCTCTTACCGTTTTCGAGATAATCGACATTTTCCGATTTTAGTCTTTTTGGCACTCAAAATACACAAAATTTGCATAGATTTACCGGGTGTATTCCGATAGGGGATCGAAAATTCCATTATTTTTGCGATATCTCTTACCGTTTTCGAGATAATCGACATTTTCCGATTTTAGCCTTTTGGCACTCAAAATACACAAAATTTTTTAAGATTTTTTTTTTTCAATTTAGGACATTCAGCACTTGTTTTTTATATCTGGAAGCATAGATTTACCGGGTGTATTCCGATAGGGGATCGAAAAATCCATTATTTTTGCGATATCTCTTACCGTTTTCGAGATAATCGACATTTTCCGATTTTAGTCTTTTTGGCACTCAAAATACACAAAATTTGCATAGATTTATCGGGTGTATTCCGATAGGGGATCGAAAAATCCATTATTTTTGCGATATCTCTTACCGTTTTCGAGATAATCGACATTTTCCGATTTTAGTCTTTTTGGCACTCAAAATACACAAAATTTTTTAAGATTTTTTTTTTTTTCAATTTAGGACATTCAGCACTTGTTTTTTTATATTTGGAAGCATAGATTTACCGGGTGTATTCCGATAGGGGATCGAAAAATCAATTATTTTTGCGATATCTCTTACCGTTTTCGAGATAATCGACATTTTCCGATTTTAGTCTTTTTGGCACTCAAAATACACAAAATTTTTTAAGATTTTTTTTTTTTCAATTTAGGACATTCAGCACTTGTTTTTTATATTTGGAAGCATAGATTTACCGGGTGTATTCCGATAGGGGATCGAAAAATCCATTATTTTTGCGATATCTCTTACCGTTTTCGAGATAATCGACATTTTCCGATTTTAGTCTTTTTGGCACTCAAAATACACAAAATTTGCATAGATTTACCGGGTGTATTCCGATAGGGGATCGAAAATTCCATTATTTTTGCGATATCTCTTACCGTTTTCGAGATAATCGACATTTTCCGATTTTAGTCTTTTTGGCACTCAAAATACACAAAATTTGCATAGATTTATCGGGTGTATTCCGATAGGGGATCGAAAAATCCATTATTTTTGCGATATCTCTTACCGTTTTCGAGATAATCGACATTTTCCGATTTTAGTCTTTTTGGCACTCAAAATACACAAAATTTTTTTAGATTTTTTTTTTTTCTATTTAGGACATTCAGCACTTGTTTTTTATATTTGGAAGCATAGATTTACCGGGTGTATTCCGATAGGGGATCGAAAAATCAATTATTTTTGCGATATCTCTTACCGTTTTCGAGATAATCGACATTTTCCGATTTTAGTCTTTTTGGCACTCAAAATACACAAAATTTGCATAGATTTACCGGGTGTATTCCGATAGGGGATCGAAAAATCCATTATTTTTGCGATATCTCTTACCGTTTTCGAGATAATCGACATTTTCCGATTTTAGTCTTTTTGGCACTCAAAATACACAAAATTTTTTAAGATTTTTTTTTTTTCAATTTAGGACATTCAGCACTTGTTTTTTATATTTGGAAGCATAGATTTACCGGGTGTATTCCGATAGGGGATCGAAAAATCCATTATTTTTGCGATATCTCTTACCGTTTTCGAGATAATCGACATTTTCCGATTTTAGTCTTTTTGGCACTCAAAATACACAAAATTTTTTAAGATTTTTTTTTTTTTCAATTTAGGACATTCAGCACTTGTTTTTTATATTTGGAAGCATAGATTTACCGGGTGTAGCCCGATAGGGGATCGAAAAATCCATTATTTTTGCGATATCTCTTACCGTTTTCGAGATAATCGACATTTTCCGATTTTAGTCTTTTTGGCACTCAAAATACACAAAATTTGCATAGATTTATCGGGTGGATTCCGATAGGGGATCGAAAAATCCATTATTTTTGCGATATCTCTTACCGTTTTCGAGATAATCGACATTTTCCGATTTTAGTCTTTTTGGCACTCAAAATACACAAAATTTTTTTAGATTTTTTTTTTTTTCTATTTAGGACATTCAGCACTTGTTTTTTATATTTGGAAGCATAGATTTACCGGGTGTATTCCGATAGGGGATCGAAAAATCAATTATTTTTGCGATATCTCTTACCGTTTTCGAGATAATCGACATTTTCCGATTTTAGTCTTTTTGGCACTCAAAATACACAAAATTTGCATAGATTTACCGGGTGTATTCCGATAGGGGATCGAAAAATCCATTATTTTTGCGATATCTCTTACCGTTTTCGAGATAATCGACATTTTCCGATTTTAGTCTTTTTGGCACTCAAAATACACAAAATTTTTTAAGATTTTTTTTTTTTCAATTTAGGACATTCAGCACTTGTTTTTTATATTTGGAAGCATAGATTTACCGGGTGTATTCCGATAGGGGATCGAAAAATCCATTATTTTTGCGATATCTCTTACCGTTTTCGAGATAATCGACATTTTCCGATTTTAGTCTTTTTGGCACTCAAAATACACAAAATTTTTTAAGATTTTTTTTTTTTTCAATTTAGGACATTCAGCACTTGTTTTTTATATTTGGAAGCATAGATTTACCGGGTGTAGCCCGATAGGGGATCGAAAAATCCATTATTTTTGCGATATCTCTTACCGTTTTCGAGATAATCGACATTTTCCGATTTTAGTCTTTTTGGCACTCAAAATACACAAAATTTGCATAGATTTATCGGGTGTATTCCGATAGGGGATCGAAAAATCCATTATTTTTGCGATATCTCTTACCGTTTTCGAGATAATCGACATTTTCCGATTTTAGTCTTTTTGGCACTCAAAATACACAAAATTTTTTTAGATTTTTTTTTTTTTCTATTTAGGACATTCAGCACTTGTTTTTTATATTTGGAAGCATAGATTTACCGGGTGTGTTCCGATAGGGGATCGAAAAATCAATTATTTTTGCGATATCTCTTACCGTTTTCGAGATAATCGACATTTTCCGATTTTAGTCTTTTTGGCACTCAAAATACACAAAATTTGCATAGATTTACCGGGTGTATTCCGATAGGGGATCGAAAAATCCATTATTTTTGCGATATCTCTTACCGTTTTCGAGATAATCGACATTTTCCGATTTTAGTCTTTTTGGCACTCAAAATACACAAAATTTTTTAAGATTTTTTTTTTTTCAATTTAGGACATTCAGCACTTGTTTTTTATATTTGGAAGCATAGATTTACCGGGTGTATTCCGATAGGGGATCGAAAAATCCATTATTTTTGCGATATCTCTTACCGTTTTCGAGATAATCGACATTTTCCGATTTTAGTCTTTTTGGCACTCAAAATACACAAAATTTGCATAAATTTACCGGGTGTATTCCGATAGGGGATCGAAAAATCCATTATTTTTGCGATATCTCTTACCGTTTTCGAGATAATCGACATTTTCCGATTTTAGTCTTTTTGGCACTCAAAATACACAAAATTTTTTAAGATTTTTTTTTTTTCAATTTAGGACATTCAGCACTTGTTTTTTATATTTGGAAGCATAGATTTACCGGGTGTATTCCGATAGGGGATCAAAAAATCCATTATTTTTGCGATATCTCTTACCGTTTTCGAGATAATCGACATTTTCCGATTTTAGTCTTTTTGGCACTCAAAATACACAAAATTTGCATAGATTTACCGGGTGTATTCCGATAGGGGATCGAAAAATCCATTATTTGTGCGATATCTCTTACCGTTTTCGAGATAATCGACATTTTCCGATTTTAGTCTTTTTGGCACTCAAAATACACAAAATTTTTGAAGATTTTTTTTTTTTTCAATTTAGGACATTCAGCACTTGTTTTTTATATTTGGAAGCATAGATTTACCGGGTGTATTCCGATAGGGGATCGAAAAATCCATTATTTTTGCGATATCTCTTACCGGTTTCGAGATAATCGACATTTTCCGATTTTAGTCTTTTTGGCACTCAAAATACACAAAATTTGCATAGATTTACCGGGTGTATTCCGATAGGGGATCGAAAAATCCATTATTTTTGCGATATCTCTTACCGTTTTCGAGATAATCGACATTTTCCGATTTTAGTCTTTTTGGCACTAAAAATACACAAAATTTTTTAAGATGTTTTTTTTTTTCAATTTAGGACATTCAGCACTTGTTTTTTATATTTGGAAGCATAGATTTACCGGGTGTATTCCGATAGGGGATCGAAAAATCCATTATTTTTGCGATATCTCTTACCGTTTTCGAGATAATCGACATTTTCCGATTTTAGTCTTTTTGGCACTCAAAATACACAAAATTTTTTAAGATTTTTTTTTTTTTCAATTTAGGACATTCAGCACTTGTTTTTTATATTTGGAAGCATAGATTTACCAGGTGTATTCCGATAGGGGATCAAAAAATCCATTATTTTTGCGATATCTCTTACCGTTTTCGAGATAATCGACATTTTCCGATTTTAGTCTTTTTGGCACTCAAAATACACAAAATTTGCATAGATTTACCGGGTGTATTCCGATAGGGGATCGAAAAATCCATTATTTTTGCGATATCTCTTACCGTTTTCGAGATAATCGACATTTTCCGATTTTAGTCTTTTTGGCGCTAAAAATACACAAAATTTTTAAGATGTTTTTTTTTTTCAATTTAGGACATTCAGCACTTGTTTTTTATATTTGGAAGCATAGATTTACCGGGTGTATTCCGATAGGGGATCGAAAAATCCATTATTTTTGCGATATCTCTTACCGTTTTCGAGATAATCGACATTTTCCGATTTTAGTCTTTTTGGCACTCAAAATACACAAAATTTTTTAAGATTTTTTTTTTTTTCAATTTAGGACATTCAGCACTTGTTTTTTATCTTTGGAAGCATAGATTTACCGGGTGTATTCCGATAGGGGATCGAAAAATCCATTATTTTTGCGATATCTCTTACCGTTTTCGAGATAATCGACATTTTCCGATTTTAGTCTTTTTGGCACTCAAAATACACAAAATTTTTTAAGATTTTTTTTTTTTCAATTTAGGACATTCAGCACTTGTTTTTTATATTTGGAAGCATAGATTTACCGGGTGTATTCCGATAGGGGATCGAAAAATCCATTATTTTTGCGATATCTCTTACCGTTTTCGAGATAATCGACATTTTCCGATTTTAGTCTTTTTGGCACTCAAAATACACAAAATTTGCATAGATTTATCGGGTGCATTCCGATAGGGGATCGAAAAATCCATTATTTTTGCGATATCTCTTACCGTTTTCGAGATAATCGACATTTTCCGATTTTAGTCTTTTTGGCACTCAAAATACACAAAATTTTTTTAGATTTTTTTTTTTTTCTATTTAGGACATTCAGCACTTGTTTTTTATATTTGGAAGCATAGATTTACCGGGTGTATTCCGATAGGGGATCGAAAAATCCATTATTTTTGCGATATCTCTTACCGTTTTCGAGATAATCGACATTTTCCGATTTTAGTCTTTTTGGCACTCAAAATACACAAAATTTGCATAGATTTACCGGGTGTATTCCGATAGGGGATCGAAAAATCCATTATTTTTGCGATATCTCTTACCGTTTTCGAGATAATCGACATTTTCCGATTTTAGTCTTTTTGGCACTCAAAATACACAAAATTTTTTAAGATTTTTTTTTTTTTCAATTTAGGACATTCAGCACTTGTTTTTTATATTTGGAAGCATAGATTTACCGGGTGTATTCCGATAGGGGATCGAAAAATCAATTATTTTTGCGATATCTCTTACCGTTTTCGAGATAATCGACATTTTCCGATTTTAGTCTTTTTGGCACTCAAAATACACAAAATTTGCATAGATTTACCGGGTGTATTCCGATAGGGGATCGAAAAATCCATTATTTTTGCGATATCTCTTACCGTTTTCGAGATAATCGACATTTTCCGATTTTAGTCTTTTTGGCACTCAAAATACACAAAATTTTTTAAGATTTTTTTTTTTTCAATTGAGGACATTCAGCACTTGTTTTTTATATTTGGAAGCATAGATTTACCGCGTGTATTCCGATAGGGGATCGAAAAATCCATTATTTTTGCGATATCTCTTACCGTTTTCGAGATAATCGACATTTTCCGATTTTAGTCTTTTTGGCACTCAAAATACACAAAATTTTTTAAGATTTTTTTTTTTTCAATTTAGGACATTCAGCACTTGTTTTTTATATTTGGAAGCATAGATTTACCGGGTGTATTCCGATAGGGGATCGAAAAATCCATTATTTTTGCGATATCTCTTACCGTTTTCGAGATAATCGACATTTTCCGATTTTAGTCTTTTTGGCACTCAAAATACACAAAATTTGCATAGATTTACCGGGTGTATTCCGATAGGGGATCGAAAAATCCATTATTTTTGCGATATCTCTTACCGTTTTCGAGATAATCGACATTTTCCGATTTTAGTCTTTTTGGCACTCAAAATACACAAAATTTTTTAAGATTTTTTTTTTTTTCAATTTAGGACATTCAGCACTTGTTTTTTATATTTGGAAGCATAGATTTACCGGGTGTATTCCGATAGGGGATCGAAAAATCCATTATTTTTGCGATATCTCTTACCGTTTTCGAGATAATCGACATTTTCCGATTTTAGTCTTTTTGGCACTCAAAATACACAAAATTTTTTAAGATTTTTTCTTTTTTCAATTTAGGACATTCAGCACTTGTTTTTTATATTTGGAAGCATAGATTTACCCGGTGTATTCCGATAGGGGATCGAAAAATCCATTATTTTTGCGATATCTCTTACCGTTTTCGAGATAATCGACATTTTCCGATTTTAGTCTTTTTGGCACTCAAAATACACAAAATTTGCATAGATTTACCGGGTGTATTCCGATAGGGGATCGAAAAATCCATTATTTTTGCGATATCTCTTACCGTTTTCGAGATAATCGACATTTTCCGATTTTAGTCTTTTTGGCGCTAAAAATACACAAAATTTTTAAGATGTTTTTTTTTTTCAATTTAGGACATTCAGCACTTGTTTTTTATATTTGGAAGCATAGATTTACCGGGTGTATTCCGATAGGGGATCGAAAAATCCATTATTTTTGCGATATCTCTTACCGTTTTCGAGATAATCGACATTTTCCGATTTTAGTCTTTTTGGCACTCAAAATACACAAAATTTTTTAAGATTTTTTTTTTTTTCAATTTAGGACATTCAGCACTTGTTTTTTATCTTTGGAAGCATAGATTTACCGGGTGTATTCCGATAGGGGATCGAAAAATCCATTATTTTTGCGATATCTCTTACCGTTTTCGAGATAATCGACATTTTCCGATTTTAGTCTTTTTGGCACTCAAAATACACAAAATTTTTTAAGATTTTTTTTTTTTCAATTTAGGACATTCAGCACTTGTTTTTTATATTTGGAAGCATAGATTTACCGGGTGTATTCCGATAGGGGATCGAAAAATCCATTATTTTTGCGATATCTCTTACCGTTTTCGAGATAATCGACATTTTCCGATTTTAGTCTTTTTGGCACTCAAAATACACAAAATTTGCATAGATTTATCGGGTGTATTCCGATAGGGGATCGAAAAATCCATTATTTTTGCGATATCTCTTACCGTTTTCGAGATAATCGACATTTTCCGATTTTAGTCTTTTTGGCACTCAAAATACACAAAATTTTTTTAGATTTTTTTTTTTTTCTATTTAGGACATTCAGCACTTGTTTTTTATATTTGGAAGCATAGATTTACCGGGTGTATTCCGATAGGGGATCGAAAAATCCATTATTTTTGCGATATCTCTTACCGTTTTCGAGATAATCGACATTTTCCGATTTTAGTCTTTTTGGCACTCAAAATACACAAAATTTGCATAGATTTACCGGGTGTATTCCGATAGGGGATCGAAAAATCCATTATTTTTGCGATATCTCTTACCGTTTTCGAGATAATCGACATTTTCCGATTTTAGTCTTTTTGGCACTCAAAATACACAAAATTTTTTAAGATTTTTTTTTTTTTCAATTTAGGACATTCAGCACTTGTTTTTTATATTTGGAAGCATAGATTTACCGGGTGTATTCCGATAGGGGATCGAAAAATCAATTATTTTTGCGATATCTCTTACCGTTTTCGAGATAATCGACATTTTCCGATTTTAGTCTTTTTGGCACTCAAAATACACAAAATTTGCATAGATTTACCGGGTGTATTCCGATAGGGGATCGAAAAATCCATTATTTTTGCGATATCTCTTACCGTTTTCGAGATAATCGACATTTTCCGATTTTAGTCTTTTTGGCACTCAAAATACACAAAATTTTTTAAGATTTTTTTTTTTTCAATTGAGGACATTCAGCACTTGTTTTTTATATTTGGAAGCATAGATTTACCGCGTGTATTCCGATAGGGGATCGAAAAATCCATTATTTTTGCGATATCTCTTACCGTTTTCGAGATAATCGACATTTTCCGATTTTAGTCTTTTTGGCACTCAAAATACACAAAATTTTTTAAGATTTTTTTTTTTTCAATTTAGGACATTCAGCACTTGTTTTTTATATTTGGAAGCATAGATTTACCGGGTGTATTCCGATAGGGGATCGAAAAATCCATTATTTTTGCGATATCTCTTACCGTTTTCGAGATAATCGACATTTTCCGATTTTAGTCTTTTTGGCACTCAAAATACACAAAATTTGCATAGATTTACCGGGTGTATTCCGATAGGGGATCGAAAAATCCATTATTTTTGCGATATCTCTTACCGTTTTCGAGATAATCGACATTTTCCGATTTTAGTCTTTTTGGCACTCAAAATACACAAAATTTTTTAAGATTTTTTTTTTTTTCAATTTAGGACATTCAGCACTTGTTTTTTATATTTGGAAGCATAGATTTACCGGGTGTATTCCGATAGGGGATCGAAAAATCCATTATTTTTGCGATATCTCTTACCGTTTTCGAGATAATCGACATTTTCCGATTTTAGTCTTTTTGGCACTCAAAATACACAAAATTTTTTAAGATTTTTTCTTTTTTCAATTTAGGACATTCAGCACTTGTTTTTTATATTTGGAAGCATAGATTTACCCGGTGTATTCCGATAGGGGATCGAAAAATCCATTATTTTTGCGATATCTCTTACCGTTTTCGAGATAATCGACATTTTCCGATTTTAGTCTTTTTGGCACTCAAAATACACAAAATTTGCATAGATTTACCGGGTGTATTCCGATAGGGGATCGAAAAATCCATTATTTTTGCGATATCTCTTACCGTTTTCGAGATAATCGACATTTTCCGATTTTAGTCTTTTTGGCGCTAAAAATACACAAAATTTTTAAGATGTTTTTTTTTTTCAATTTAGGACATTCAGCACTTGTTTTTTATATTTGGAAGCATAGATTTACCGGGTGTATTCCGATAGGGGATCGAAAAATCCATTATTTTTGCGATATCTCTTACCGTTTTCGAGATAATCGACATTTTCCGATTTTAGTCTTTTTGGCACTCAAAATACACAAAATTTTTTAAGATTTTTTTTTTTTTCAATTTAGGACATTCAGCACTTGTTTTTTATCTTTGGAAGCATAGATTTACCGGGTGTATTCCGATAGGGGATCGAAAAATCCATTATTTTTGCGATATCTCTTACCGTTTTCGAGATAATCGACATTTTCCGATTTTAGTCTTTTTGGCACTCAAAATACACAAAATTTTTTAAGATTTTTTTTTTTTCAATTTAGGACATTCAGCACTTGTTTTTTATATTTGGAAGCATAGATTTACCGGGTGTATTCCGATAGGGGATCGAAAAATCCATTATTTTTGCGATATCTCTTACCGTTTTCGAGATAATCGACATTTTCCGATTTTAGTCTTTTTGGCACTCAAAATACACAAAATTTGCATAGATTTATCGGGTGTATTCCGATAGGGGATCGAAAAATCCATTATTTTTGCGATATCTCTTACCGTTTTCGAGATAATCGACATTTTCCGATTTTAGTCTTTTTGGCACTCAAAATACACAAAATTTTTTTAGATTTTTTTTTTTTTCTATTTAGGACATTCAGCACTTGTTTTTTATATTTGGAAGCATAGATTTACCGGGTGTATTCCGATAGGGGATCGAAAAATCCATTATTTTTGCGATATCTCTTACCGTTTTCGAGATAATCGACATTTTCCGATTTTAGTCTTTTTGGCACTCAAAATACACAAAATTTGCATAGATTTACCGGGTGTATTCCGATAGGGGATCGAAAAATCCATTATTTTTGCGATATCTCTTACCGTTTTCGAGATAATCGACATTTTCCGATTTTAGTCTTTTTGGCACTCAAAATACACAAAATTTTTTAAGATTTTTTTTTTTTTCAATTTAGGACATTCAGCACTTGTTTTTTATATTTGGAAGCATAGATTTACCGGGTGTATTCCGATAGGGGATCGAAAAATCAATTATTTTTGCGATATCTCTTACCGTTTTCGAGATAATCGACATTTTCCGATTTTAGTCTTTTTGGCACTCAAAATACACAAAATTTGCATAGATTTACCGGGTGTATTCCGATAGGGGATCGAAAAATCCATTATTTTTGCGATATCTCTTACCGTTTTCGAGATAATCGACATTTTCCGATTTTAGTCTTTTTGGCACTCAAAATACACAAAATTTTTTAAGATTTTTTTTTTTTCAATTGAGGACATTCAGCACTTGTTTTTTATATTTGGAAGCATAGATTTACCGCGTGTATTCCGATAGGGGATCGAAAAATCCATTATTTTTGCGATATCTCTTACCGTTTTCGAGATAATCGACATTTTCCGAATTTAGTCGTTTTGGCACTCAAAATACACAAAATTTTTTAAGATTTTTTTTTTTTCAATTTAGGACATTCAGCACTTGTTTTTTATATTTGGAAGCATAGATTTACCGGGTGTATTCCGATAGGGGATCGAAAAATCCATTATTTTTGCGATATCTCTTACCGTTTTCGAGATAATCGACATTTTCCGATTTTAGTCTTTTTGGCACTCAAAATACACAAAATTTGCATAGATTTACCGGGTGTATTCCGATAGGGGATCGAAAAATCCATTATTTTTGCGATATCTCTTACCGTTTTCGAGATAATCGACATTTTCCGATTTTAGTCTTTTTGGCACTCAAAATACACAAAATTTTTTAAGATTTTTTTTTTTTCAATTTAGGACATTCAGCACTTGTTTTTTATATTTGGAAGCATAGATTTACCGGGTGTATTCCGATAGGGGATCAAAAAATCCATTATTTTTGCGATATCTCTTACCGTTTTCGAGATAATCGACATTTTCCGATTTTAGTCTTTTTGGCACTAAAAATACACAAAATTTTTTAAGATGTTTTTTTTTTTCAATTTAGGACATTCAGCACTTGTTTTTTATATTTGGAAGCATAGATTTACCGGGTGTATTCCGATAGGGGATCGAAAAATCCATTATTTTTGCGATATCTCTTACCGTTTTCGAGATAATCGACATTTTCCGATTTTAGTCTTTTTGGCACTCAAAATACACAAAATTTTTTAAGATTTTTTTTTTTTTCAATTTAGGACATTCAGCACTTGTTTTTTATATTTGGAAGCATAGATTTACCGGGTGTATTCCGATAGGGGATCGAAAAATCCATTATTTTTGCGATATCTCTTACCGTTTTCGAGATAATCGACATTTTCCGATTTTAGTCTTTTTGGCACTCAAAATACACAAAATTTGCATAGATTTACCGGGTGTATTCCGATAGGGGATCGAAAAATCCATTATTTTTGCGATATCTCTTACCGTTTTCGAGATAATCGACATTTTCCGATTTTAGTCTTTTTCAAAATACACAAAATTTTTTAAGATTTTTTTTTTTTTCAATTTAGGACATTCAGCACTTGTTTTTTATATTTGGAAGCATAGATTTACCGGGTGTATTCCGATAGGGGATCGAAAAATCCATTATTTTTGCGATATCTCTTACCGTTTTCGAGATAATCGACATTTTCCGATTTTAGTCTTTTTGGCACTCAAAATACACAAAATTTTTTAAGATTTTTTTTTTTTTCAATTTAGGACATTCAGCACTTGTTTTTTATATTTGGAAGCATAGATTTACCGGGTGTATTCCGATAGGGGAACCGAAAATCCATTATTTTTGCGATATCTCTTACCGTTTTCGAGATAATCGACATTTTCCGATTTTAGTCTTTTTGGCACTCAAAATACACAAAATTTGCATAGATTTACCGGGTGTATTCCGATAGGGGATCGAAAAATCCATTATTTTTGCGATATCTCTTACCGTTTTCGAGATAATCGACATTTTCCGATTTTAGTCTTTTTGGCACTCAAAATACACAAAATTTTTTAAGATTTTTTTTTTTTTCAATTTAGGACATTCAGCACTTGTTTTTTATATTTGGAAGCATAGATTTACCGGGTGTATTCCGATAGGGGATCGAAAAATCCATTATTTTTGCGATATCTCTTACCGTTTTCGAGATAATCGACATTTTCCGATTTTAGTCTTTTTGGCACTCAAAATACACAAAATTTTTTAAGATTTTTTTTTTTTTCAATTTAGGACATTCAGCACTTGTTTTTTATATTTGGAAGCATAGATTTACCGGGTGTATTTCGATAGGGGATCGAAAAATCCATTATTTTTGCGATATCTCTTACCGTTTTCGAGATAATCGACATTTTCCGATTTTAGTCTTTTTGGCACTCAAAATACACAAAATTTTTTAAGATTTTTTTTTTTTTCAATTTAGGACATTCAGCACTTGTTTTTTATATTTGGAAGCATAGATTTACCGGGTGTATTCCGATAGGGGATCGAAAAATCCATTATTTTTGCGATATCTCTTACCGTTTTCGAGATAATCGACATTTTCCGATTTTAGTCTTTTTGGCACTCAAAATACACAAAATTTTTTAAGATTTTTTTTTTTTTCAATTTAGGACATTCAGCACTTGTTTTTTATATTTGGAAGCATAGATTTACCGGGTGTATTCCGATAGGGGATCGAAAAATCCATTATTTTTGCGATATCTCTTACCGTTTTCGAGATAATCGACATTTTCCGATTTTAGTCTTTTTGGCACTCAAAATACACAAAATTTTTTAAGATTTTTTTTTTTTCAATTTAGGACATTCAGCACTTGTTTTTTATATTTGGAAGCATAGATTTACCGGGTGTATTCCGATAGGGGATCGAAAAATCTATTATTTTTGCGATATCTCTTACCGTTTTCGAGATAATCGACATTTTCCGATTTTAGTCTTTTTGGCACTCAAAATACACAAAATTTGCATAGATTTACCGGGTGTATTCCGATAGGGGATCGAAAATTCCATTATTTTTGCGATATCTCTTACCGTTTTCGAGATAATCGGCATTTTCCGATTTTAGTCTTTTTGGCACTCAAAATACACAAAATTTTTTAGGAATTTTTTTTTTTTCAATTTAGGACATTCAGCACTAGTTTTTTATATTTGGAAGCATAGATTTACAGGTTGTATTCCGATAGGGGATCGAAAAATCAATTATTTTTGCGATATCTCTTACCGTTTTCGAGATAATCGACATTTTCCGATTTTAGTCTTTTTGGCACTCAAACTACACAAAATTTTTTAAGATTTTTTTTTTTTCAATTTAGGACATTCAGCACTTGTTTTTTATATTTGGAAGCATAGATTTACCGGGTGTATTCCGATAGGGGATCGAAAAATCTATTATTTTTGCGATATCTCTTACCGTTTTCGAGATAATCGACATTTTCCGATTTTAGTCTTTTTGGCACTCAAAATACACAAAATTTGCATAGATTTACCGGGTGTATTCCGATAGGGGATCGAAAATTCCATTATTTTTGCGATATCTCTTACCGTTTTCGAGATAATCGGCATTTTCCGATTTTAGTCTTTTTGGCACTCAAAATACACAAAATTTTTTAGGAATTTTTTTTTTTTCAATTTAGGACATTCAGCACTAGTTTTTTATATTTGGAAGCATAGATTTACCGGCTGTATTCCGATAGGGGATCGAAAAATCCATTATTTTTGCGATATCTCTTACCGTTTTCGAGATAATCGACATTTTCCGATTTTAGTCTTTTTGGCACTCAAAATACACAAAATTTTTTAAGATTTTTTTTTTTCAATTTAGGACATTCAGCATTTGTTTTTTATATTTGGAAGCATAGATTTACAGGTTGTATTCCGATAGGGGATCGAAAAATCAATTATTTTTGCGATATCTCTTACCGTTTTCGAGATAATCGACATTTTCCGATTTTAGTCTTTTTGGCACTCAAACTACACAAAATTTTTTAAGATTTTTTTTTTTTCAATTTAGGACATTCAGCACTTGTTTTTTATATTTGGAAGCATAGATTTACCGGGTGTATTCCGATAGGGGATCGAAAAATCTATTATTTTTGCGATATCTCTTACCGTTTTCGAGATAATCGACATTTTCCGATTTTAGTCTTTTTGGCACTCAAAATACACAAAATTTGCATAGATTTACCGGGTGTATTCCGATAGGGGATCGAAAATTCCATTATTTTTGCGATATCTCTTACCGTTTTCGAGATAATCGGCATTTTCCGATTTTAGTCTTTTTGGCACTCAAAATACACAAAATTTTTTAGGAATTTTTTTTTTTTCAATTTAGGACATTCAGCACTAGTTTTTTATATTTGGAAGCATAGATTTACCGGCTGTATTCCGATAGGGGATCGAAAAATCCATTATTTTTGCGATATCTCTTACCGTTTTCGAGATAATCGACATTTTCCGATTTTAGTCTTTTTGGCACTCAAAATACACAAAATTTTTTAAGATTTTTTTTTTTCAATTTAGGACATTCAGCATTTGTTTTTTATATTTGGAAGCATAGATTTACCGGGTGTATTCCGATAGGGGATCAAAAAATCCATTATTTTTGCGATATCTCTTACCGTTTTCGAGATAATCGACATTTTCCGATTTTAGTCTTTTTGGCACTCAAAATACACAAAATTTGCATAGATTTACCGGGTATATTCCGATAGGGGATCGAAAAATCCATTATTTTTGCGATATCTCTAACCGTTTTCGAGATAATCGACATTTTCCGATTTTAGTCTTTTTGGCACTCAAAATACACAAAATTTTTTAAGATTTTTTTTTTTTTCAATTTAGGACATTCAGCACTTGTTTTTTATATTTGGAAGCATAGATTTACCGGGTGTATTCCGATAGGGGATCGAAAAATCCATTATTTTTGCGATATCTCTTACCGGTTTCGAGATAATCGACATTTTCCGATTTTAGTCTTTTTGGCACTCAAAATACACAAAATTTGCATAGATTTACCGGGTGTATTCCGATAGGGGATCGAAAAATCCATTATTTTTGCGATATCTCTTACCGTTTTCGAGATAATCGACATTTTCCGATTTTAGTCTTTTTGGCACTCAAAATACACAAAATTTTTTAAGATTTTTTTTTTTTTCAATTTAGGACATTCAGCACTTGTTTTTTATATTTGGAAGCATAGATTTACCGGGTGTATTCCGATAGGGGATCGAAAAATCCATTATTTTTGCGATATCTCTTACCGTTTTCGAGATAATCGACATTTTCCGATTTTAGTCTTTTTGGCACTCAAAATACACAAAATTTTTTAAGATTTTTTTTTTTTTCAATTTAGGACATTCAGCACTTGTTTTTTATATTTGGAAGCATAGATTTACCGGGTGTATTCCGATAGGGGATCGAAAAATCCATTATTTTTGCGATATCTCTTACCGTTTTCGAGATAATCGACATTTTCCGATTTTAGTCTTTTTGGCACTCAAAATACACAAAATTTTTTAAGATTTTTTTTTTTTTCAATTTAGGACATTCAGCACTTGTTTTTTATATTTGGAAGCATAGATTTACCGGGTGTATTCCGATAGGGGATCGAAAAATCCATTATTTTTGCGATATCTCTTACCGTTTTCGAGATAATCGACATTTTCCGATTTTAGTCTTTTTGGCACTCAAAATACACAAAATTTTTTAAGATTTTTTTTTTTTCAATTTAGGACATTCAGCACTTGTTTTTTATATTTGGAAGCATAGATTTACAGGGTGTATTCCGATAGGGGATCGAAAAATCAATTATTTTTGCGATATCTCTTACCGTTTTCGAGATAATCGACATTTTCCGATTTTAGTCTTTTTGGCACTCAAACTACACAAAATTTTTTAAGATTTTTTTTTTTTCAATTTAGGACATTCAGCACTTGTTTTTTATATTTGGAAGCATAGATTTACCGGGTGTATTCCGATAGGGGATCGAAAAATCTATTATTTTTGCGATATCTCTTACCGTTTTCGAGATAATCGACATTTTCCGATTTTAGTCTTTTTGGCACTCAAAATACACAAAATTTGCATAGATTTACCGGGTGTATTCCGATAGGGGATCGAAAATTCCATTATTTTTGCGATATCTCTTACCGTTTTCGAGATAATCGGCATTTTCCGATTTTAGTCTTTTTGGCACTCAAAATACACAAAATTTTTTAGGAATTTTTTTTTTTTCAATTTAGGACATTCAGCACTAGTTTTTTATATTTGGAAGCATAGATTTACCGGCTGTATTCCGATAGGGGATCGAAAAATCCATTATTTTTGCGATATCTCTTACCGTTTTCGAGATAATCGACATTTTCCGATTTTAGTCTTTTTGGCACTCAAAATACACAAAATTTTTTAAGATTTTTTTTTTTCAATTTAGGACATTCAGCATTTGTTTTTTATATTTGGAAGCATAGATTTACCGGGTGTATTCCGATAGGGGATCAAAAAATCCATTATTTTTGCGATATCTCTTACCGTTTTCGAGATAATCGACATTTTCCGATTTTAGTCTTTTTGGCACTCAAAATACACAAAATTTGCATAGATTTACCGGGTGTATTCCGATAGGGGATCGAAAAATCCATTATTTTTGCGATATCTCTAACCGTTTTCGAGATAATCGACATTTTCCGATTTTAGTCTTTTTGGCACTCAAAATACACAAAATTTTTTAAGATTTTTTTTTTTTTCAATTTAGGACATTCAGCACTTGTTTTTTATATTTGGAAGCATAGATTTACCGGGTGTATTCCGATAGGGGATCGAAAAATCCATTATTTTTGCGATATCTCTTACCGGTTTCGAGATAATCGACATTTTCCGATTTTAGTCTTTTTGGCACTCAAAATACACAAAATTTGCATAGATTTACCGGGTGTATTCCGATAGGGGATCGAAAAATCCATTATTTTTGCGATATCTCTTACCGTTTTCGAGATAATCGACATTTTCCGATTTTAGTCTTTTTGGCGCTAAAAATACACAAAATTTGCATAGATTTACCGGGTGTATTCCGATAGGGGATCGAAAAATCCATTATTTTTGCGATATCTCTTACCGTTTTCGAGATAATCGACATTTTCCGATTTTAGTCTTTTTGGCACTCAAAATACACAAAATTTTTTAAGATTTTTTTTTTTTTCAATTTAGGACATTCAGCACTTGTTTTTTATATTTGGAAGCATAGATTTACCGGGTGTATTCCGATAGGGGATCGAAAAATCCATTATTTTTGCGATATCTCTTACCGTTTTCGAGATAATCGACATTTTCCGATTTTAGTCTTTTTGGCACTCAAAATACACAAAATTTTTTAAGATTTTTTTTTTTTTCAATTTAGGACATTCAGCACTTGTTTTTTATATTTGGAAGCATAGATTTACCGGGTGTATTCCGATAGGGGATCGAAAAATCCATTATTTTTGCGATATCTCTTACCGTTTTCGAGATAATCGACATTTTCCGATTTTAGTCTTTTTGGCACTCAAAATACACAAAATTTTTTAAGATTTTTTTTTTTTCAATTTAGGACATTCAGCACTTGTTTTTTATATTTGGAAGCATAGATTTACCGGGTGTATTCCGATAGGGGATCGAAAAATCCATTATTTTTGCGATATCTCTTACCGTTTTCGAGATAATCGACATTTTCCGATTTTAGTCTTTTTGGCACTCAAAATACACAAAATTTGCATAGATTTATCGGGTGTATTCCGATAGGGGATCGAAAAATCCATTATTTTTGCGATATCTCTTACCGTTTTCGAGATAATCGACATTTTCCGATTTTAGTCTTTTTGGCACTCAAAATACACAAAATTTTTTTAGATTTTTTTTTTTTTCTATTTAGGACATTCAGCACTTGTTTTTTATATTTGGAAGCATAGATTTACCGGGTGTATTCCGATAGGGGATCGAAAAATCAATTATTTTTGCGATATCTCTTACCGTTTTCGAGATAATCGACATTTTCCGATTTTAGTCTTTTTGGCACTCAAAATACACAAAATTTGCATAGATTTACCGGGTGTATTCCGATAGGGGATCGAAAAATCCATTATTTTTGCGATATCTCTTACCGTTTTCGAGATAATCGACATTTTCCGATTTTAGTCTTTTTGGCACTCAAAATACACAAAATTTTTTAAGATTTTTTTTTTTTCAATTGAGGACATTCAGCACTTGTTTTTTATATTTGGAAGCATAGATTTACCGCGTGTATTCCGATAGGGGATCGAAAAATCCATTATTTTTGCGATATCTCTTACCGTTTTCGAGATAATCGACATTTTCCGAATTTAGTCTTTTTGGCACTCAAAATACACAAAATTTTTTAAGATTTTTTTTTTTTCAATTTAGGACATTCAGCACTTGTTTTTTATATTTGGAAGCATAGATTTACCGGGTGTATTCCGATAGGGGATCGAAAAATCCATTATTTTTGCGATATCTCTTACCGTTTTCGAGATAATCGACATTTTCCGATTTTAGTCTTTTTGGCACTCAAAATACACAAAATTTGCATAGATTTACCGGGTGTATTCCGATAGGGGATCGAAAAATCCATTATTTTTGCGATATCTCTTACCGTTTTCGAGATAATCGACATTTTCCGATTTTAGTCTTTTTGGCACTCAAAATACACAAAATTTTTTAAGATTTTTTTTTTTTCAATTTAGGACATTCAGCACTTGTTTTTTATATTTGGAAGCATAGATTTACCGGGTGTATTCCGATAGGGGATCAAAAAATCCATTATTTTTGCGATATCTCTTACCGTTTTCGAGATAATCGACATTTTCCGATTTTAGTCTTTTTGGCACTAAAAATACACAAAATTTTTTAAGATGTTTTTTTTTTTCAATTTAGGACATTCAGCACTTGTTTTTTATATTTGGAAGCATAGATTTACCGGGTGTATTCCGATAGGGGATCGAAAAATCCATTATTTTTGCGATATCTCTTACCGTTTTCGAGATAATCGACATTTTCCGATTTTAGTCTTTTTGGCACTCAAAATACACAAAATTTTTTAAGATTTTTTTTTTTTTCAATTTAGGACATTCAGCACTTGTTTTTTATATTTGGAAGCATAGATTTACCGGGTGTATTCCGATAGGGGATCGAAAAATCCATTATTTTTGCGATATCTCTTACCGTTTTCGAGATAATCGACATTTTCCGATTTTAGTCTTTTTGGCACTCAAAATACACAAAATTTGCATAGATTTACCGGGTGTATTCCGATAGGGGATCGAAAAATCCATTATTTTTGCGATATCTCTTACCGTTTTCGAGATAATCGACATTTTCCGATTTTAGTCTTTTTCAAAATACACAAAATTTTTTAAGATTTTTTTTTTTTTCAATTTAGGACATTCAGCACTTGTTTTTTATATTTGGAAGCATAGATTTACCGGGTGTATTCCGATAGGGGATCGAAAAATCCATTATTTTTGCGATATCTCTTACCGTTTTCGAGATAATCGACATTTTCCGATTTTAGTCTTTTTGGCACTCAAAATACACAAAATTTTTTAAGATTTTTTTTTTTTTCAATTTAGGACATTCAGCACTTGTTTTTTATATTTGGAAGCATAGATTTACCGGGTGTATTCCGATAGGGGAACCGAAAATCCATTATTTTTGCGATATCTCTTACCGTTTTCGAGATAATCGACATTTTCCGATTTTAGTCTTTTTGGCACTCAAAATACACAAAATTTGCATAGATTTACCGGGTGTATTCCGATAGGGGATCGAAAAATCCATTATTTTTGCGATATCTCTTACCGTTTTCGAGATAATCGACATTTTCCGATTTTAGTCTTTTTGGCACTCAAAATACACAAAATTTTTTAAGATTTTTTTTTTTTTCAATTTAGGACATTCAGCACTTGTTTTTTATATTTGGAAGCATAGATTTACCGGGTGTATTCCGATAGGGGATCGAAAAATCCATTATTTTTGCGATATCTCTTACCGTTTTCGAGATAATCGACATTTTCCGATTTTAGTCTTTTTGGCACTCAAAATACACAAAATTTTTTAAGATTTTTTTTTTTTCAATTTAGGACATTCAGCACTTGTTTTTTATATTTGGAAGCATAGATTTACCGGGTGTATTCCGATAGGGGATCGAAAAATCCATTATTTTTGCGATATCTCTTACCGTTTTCGAGATAATCGACATTTTCCGATTTTAGTCTTTTTGGCACTCAAAATACACAAAATTTGCATAGATTTATCGGGTGTATTCCGATAGGGGATCGAAAAATCCATTATTTTTGCGATATCTCTTACCGTTTTCGAGATAATCGACATTTTCCGATTTTAGTCTTTTTGGCACTCAAAATACACAAAATTTTTTTAGATTTTTTTTTTTTTCTATTTAGGACATTCAGCACTTGTTTTTTATATTTGGAAGCATAGATTTACCGGGTGTATTCCGATAGGGGATCGAAAAATCAATTATTTTTGCGATATCTCTTACCGTTTTCGAGATAATCGACATTTTCCGATTTTAGTCTTTTTGGCACTCAAAATACACAAAATTTGCATAGATTTACCGGGTGTATTCCGATAGGGGATCGAAAAATCCATTATTTTTGCGATATCTCTTACCGTTTTCGAGATAATCGACATTTTCCGATTTTAGTCTTTTTGGCACTCAAAATACACAAAATTTTTTAAGATTTTTTTTTTTTCAATTGAGGACATTCAGCACTTGTTTTTTATATTTGGAAGCATAGATTTACCGCGTGTATTCCGATAGGGGATCGAAAAATCCATTATTTTTGCGATATCTCTTACCGTTTTCGAGATAATCGACATTTTCCGAATTTAGTCTTTTTGGCACTCAAAATACACAAAATTTTTTAAGATTTTTTTTTTTTCAATTTAGGACATTCAGCACTTGTTTTTTATATTTGGAAGCATAGATTTACCGGGTGTATTCCGATAGGGGATCGAAAAATCCATTATTTTTGCGATATCTCTTACCGTTTTCGAGATAATCGACATTTTCCGATTTTAGTCTTTTTGGCACTCAAAATACACAAAATTTGCATAGATTTACCGGGTGTATTCCGATAGGGGATCGAAAAATCCATTATTTTTGCGATATCTCTTACCGTTTTCGAGATAATCGACATTTTCCGATTTTAGTCTTTTTGGCACTCAAAATACACAAAATTTTTTAAGATTTTTTTTTTTTCAATTTAGGACATTCAGCACTTGTTTTTTATATTTGGAAGCATAGATTTACCGGGTGTATTCCGATAGGGGATCAAAAAATCCATTATTTTTGCGATATCTCTTACCGTTTTCGAGATAATCGACATTTTCCGATTTTAGTCTTTTTGGCACTAAAAATACACAAAATTTTTTAAGATGTTTTTTTTTTTCAATTTAGGACATTCAGCACTTGTTTTTTATATTTGGAAGCATAGATTTACCGGGTGTATTCCGATAGGGGATCGAAAAATCCATTATTTTTGCGATATCTCTTACCGTTTTCGAGATAATCGACATTTTCCGATTTTAGTCTTTTTGGCACTCAAAATACACAAAATTTTTTAAGATTTTTTTTTTTTTCAATTTAGGACATTCAGCACTTGTTTTTTATATTTGGAAGCATAGATTTACCGGGTGTATTCCGATAGGGGATCGAAAAATCCATTATTTTTGCGATATCTCTTACCGTTTTCGAGATAATCGACATTTTCCGATTTTAGTCTTTTTGGCACTCAAAATACACAAAATTTGCATAGATTTACCGGGTGTATTCCGATAGGGGATCGAAAAATCCATTATTTTTGCGATATCTCTTACCGTTTTCGAGATAATCGACATTTTCCGATTTTAGTCTTTTTCAAAATACACAAAATTTTTTAAGATTTTTTTTTTTTTCAATTTAGGACATTCAGCACTTGTTTTTTATATTTGGAAGCATAGATTTACCGGGTGTATTCCGATAGGGGATCGAAAAATCCATTATTTTTGCGATATCTCTTACCGTTTTCGAGATAATCGACATTTTCCGATTTTAGTCTTTTTGGCACTCAAAATACACAAAATTTTTTAAGATTTTTTTTTTTTTCAATTTAGGACATTCAGCACTTGTTTTTTATATTTGGAAGCATAGATTTACCGGGTGTATTCCGATAGGGGAACCGAAAATCCATTATTTTTGCGATATCTCTTACCGTTTTCGAGATAATCGACATTTTCCGATTTTAGTCTTTTTGGCACTCAAAATACACAAAATTTGCATAGATTTACCGGGTGTATTCCGATAGGGGATCGAAAAATCCATTATTTTTGCGATATCTCTTACCGTTTTCGAGATAATCGACATTTTCCGATTTTAGTCTTTTTGGCACTCAAAATACACAAAATTTTTTAAGATTTTTTTTTTTTTCAATTTAGGACATTCAGCACTTGTTTTTTATATTTGGAAGCATAGATTTACCGGGTGTATTCCGATAGGGGATCGAAAAATCCATTATTTTTGCGATATCTCTTACCGTTTTCGAGATAATCGACATTTTCCGATTTTAGTCTTTTTGGCACTCAAAATACACAAAATTTTTTAAGATTTTTTTTTTTTTCAATTTAGGACATTCAGCACTTGTTTTTTATATTTGGAAGCATAGATTTACCGGGTGTATTTCGATAGGGGATCGAAAAATCCATTATTTTTGCGATATCTCTTACCGTTTTCGAGATAATCGACATTTTCCGATTTTAGTCTTTTTGGCACTCAAAATACACAAAATTTTTTAAGATTTTTTTTTTTTTCAATTTAGGACATTCAGCACTTGTTTTTTATATTTGGAAGCATAGATTTACCGGGTGTATTCCGATAGGGGATCGAAAAATCCATTATTTTTGCGATATCTCTTACCGTTTTCGAGATAATCGACATTTTCCGATTTTAGTCTTTTTGGCACTCAAAATACACAAAATTTTTTAAGATTTTTTTTTTTTTCAATTTAGGACATTCAGCACTTGTTTTTTATATTTGGAAGCATAGATTTACCGGGTGTATTCCGATAGGGGATCGAAAAATCCATTATTTTTGCGATATCTCTTACCGTTTTCGAGATAATCGACATTTTCCGATTTTAGTCTTTTTGGCACTCAAAATACACAAAATTTTTTAAGATTTTTTTTTTTTCAATTTAGGACATTCAGCACTTGTTTTTTATATTTGGAAGCATAGATTTACCGGGTGTATTCCGATAGGGGATCGAAAAATCTATTATTTTTGCGATATCTCTTACCGTTTTCGAGATAATCGACATTTTCCGATTTTAGTCTTTTTGGCACTCAAAATACACAAAATTTGCATAGATTTACCGGGTGTATTCCGATAGGGGATCGAAAATTCCATTATTTTTGCGATATCTCTTACCGTTTTCGAGATAATCGGCATTTTCCGATTTTAGTCTTTTTGGCACTCAAAATACACAAAATTTTTTAGGAATTTTTTTTTTTTCAATTTAGGACATTCAGCACTAGTTTTTTATATTTGGAAGCATAGATTTACAGGTTGTATTCCGATAGGGGATCGAAAAATCAATTATTTTTGCGATATCTCTTACCGTTTTCGAGATAATCGACATTTTCCGATTTTAGTCTTTTTGGCACTCAAACTACACAAAATTTTTTAAGATTTTTTTTTTTTCAATTTAGGACATTCAGCACTTGTTTTTTATATTTGGAAGCATAGATTTACCGGGTGTATTCCGATAGGGGATCGAAAAATCTATTATTTTTGCGATATCTCTTACCGTTTTCGAGATAATCGACATTTTCCGATTTTAGTCTTTTTGGCACTCAAAATACACAAAATTTGCATAGATTTACCGGGTGTATTCCGATAGGGGATCGAAAATTCCATTATTTTTGCGATATCTCTTACCGTTTTCGAGATAATCGGCATTTTCCGATTTTAGTCTTTTTGGCACTCAAAATACACAAAATTTTTTAGGAATTTTTTTTTTTTCAATTTAGGACATTCAGCACTAGTTTTTTATATTTGGAAGCATAGATTTACCGGCTGTATTCCGATAGGGGATCGAAAAATCCATTATTTTTGCGATATCTCTTACCGTTTTCGAGATAATCGACATTTTCCGATTTTAGTCTTTTTGGCACTCAAAATACACAAAATTTTTTAAGATTTTTTTTTTTCAATTTAGGACATTCAGCATTTGTTTTTTATATTTGGAAGCATAGATTTACAGGTTGTATTCCGATAGGGGATCGAAAAATCAATTATTTTTGCGATATCTCTTACCGTTTTCGAGATAATCGACATTTTCCGATTTTAGTCTTTTTGGCACTCAAACTACACAAAATTTTTTAAGATTTTTTTTTTTTCAATTTAGGACATTCAGCACTTGTTTTTTATATTTGGAAGCATAGATTTACCGGGTGTATTCCGATAGGGGATCGAAAAATCTATTATTTTTGCGATATCTCTTACCGTTTTCGAGATAATCGACATTTTCCGATTTTAGTCTTTTTGGCACTCAAAATACACAAAATTTGCATAGATTTACCGGGTGTATTCCGATAGGGGATCGAAAATTCCATTATTTTTGCGATATCTCTTACCGTTTTCGAGATAATCGGCATTTTCCGATTTTAGTCTTTTTGGCACTCAAAATACACAAAATTTTTTAGGAATTTTTTTTTTTTCAATTTAGGACATTCAGCACTAGTTTTTTATATTTGGAAGCATAGATTTACCGGCTGTATTCCGATAGGGGATCGAAAAATCCATTATTTTTGCGATATCTCTTACCGTTTTCGAGATAATCGACATTTTCCGATTTTAGTCTTTTTGGCACTCAAAATACACAAAATTTTTTAAGATTTTTTTTTTTCAATTTAGGACATTCAGCATTTGTTTTTTATATTTGGAAGCATAGATTTACCGGGTGTATTCCGATAGGGGATCAAAAAATCCATTATTTTTGCGATATCTCTTACCGTTTTCGAGATAATCGACATTTTCCGATTTTAGTCTTTTTGGCACTCAAAATACACAAAATTTGCATAGATTTACCGGGTATATTCCGATAGGGGATCGAAAAATCCATTATTTTTGCGATATCTCTAACCGTTTTCGAGATAATCGACATTTTCCGATTTTAGTCTTTTTGGCACTCAAAATACACAAAATTTTTTAAGATTTTTTTTTTTTTCAATTTAGGACATTCAGCACTTGTTTTTTATATTTGGAAGCATAGATTTACCGGGTGTATTCCGATAGGGGATCGAAAAATCCATTATTTTTGCGATATCTCTTACCGGTTTCGAGATAATCGACATTTTCCGATTTTAGTCTTTTTGGCACTCAAAATACACAAAATTTGCATAGATTTACCGGGTGTATTCCGATAGGGGATCGAAAAATCCATTATTTTTGCGATATCTCTTACCGTTTTCGAGATAATCGACATTTTCCGATTTTAGTCTTTTTGGCACTCAAAATACACAAAATTTTTTAAGATTTTTTTTTTTTTCAATTTAGGACATTCAGCACTTGTTTTTTATATTTGGAAGCATAGATTTACCGGGTGTATTCCGATAGGGGATCGAAAAATCCATTATTTTTGCGATATCTCTTACCGTTTTCGAGATAATCGACATTTTCCGATTTTAGTCTTTTTGGCACTCAAAATACACAAAATTTTTTAAGATTTTTTTTTTTTTCAATTTAGGACATTCAGCACTTGTTTTTTATATTTGGAAGCATAGATTTACCGGGTGTATTCCGATAGGGGATCGAAAAATCCATTATTTTTGCGATATCTCTTACCGTTTTCGAGATAATCGACATTTTCCGATTTTAGTCTTTTTGGCACTCAAAATACACAAAATTTTTTAAGATTTTTTTTTTTTTCAATTTAGGACATTCAGCACTTGTTTTTTATATTTGGAAGCATAGATTTACCGGGTGTATTCCGATAGGGGATCGAAAAATCCATTATTTTTGCGATATCTCTTACCGTTTTCGAGATAATCGACATTTTCCGATTTTAGTCTTTTTGGCACTCAAAATACACAAAATTTTTTAAGATTTTTTTTTTTTCAATTTAGGACATTCAGCACTTGTTTTTTATATTTGGAAGCATAGATTTACAGGGTGTATTCCGATAGGGGATCGAAAAATCAATTATTTTTGCGATATCTCTTACCGTTTTCGAGATAATCGACATTTTCCGATTTTAGTCTTTTTGGCACTCAAACTACACAAAATTTTTTAAGATTTTTTTTTTTTCAATTTAGGACATTCAGCACTTGTTTTTTATATTTGGAAGCATAGATTTACCGGGTGTATTCCGATAGGGGATCGAAAAATCTATTATTTTTGCGATATCTCTTACCGTTTTCGAGATAATCGACATTTTCCGATTTTAGTCTTTTTGGCACTCAAAATACACAAAATTTGCATAGATTTACCGGGTGTATTCCGATAGGGGATCGAAAATTCCATTATTTTTGCGATATCTCTTACCGTTTTCGAGATAATCGGCATTTTCCGATTTTAGTCTTTTTGGCACTCAAAATACACAAAATTTTTTAGGAATTTTTTTTTTTTCAATTTAGGACATTCAGCACTAGTTTTTTATATTTGGAAGCATAGATTTACCGGCTGTATTCCGATAGGGGATCGAAAAATCCATTATTTTTGCGATATCTCTTACCGTTTTCGAGATAATCGACATTTTCCGATTTTAGTCTTTTTGGCACTCAAAATACACAAAATTTTTTAAGATTTTTTTTTTTCAATTTAGGACATTCAGCATTTGTTTTTTATATTTGGAAGCATAGATTTACCGGGTGTATTCCGATAGGGGATCAAAAAATCCATTATTTTTGCGATATCTCTTACCGTTTTCGAGATAATCGACATTTTCCGATTTTAGTCTTTTTGGCACTCAAAATACACAAAATTTGCATAGATTTACCGGGTGTATTCCGATAGGGGATCGAAAAATCCATTATTTTTGCGATATCTCTAACCGTTTTCGAGATAATCGACATTTTCCGATTTTAGTCTTTTTGGCACTCAAAATACACAAAATTTTTTAAGATTTTTTTTTTTTTCAATTTAGGACATTCAGCACTTGTTTTTTATATTTGGAAGCATAGATTTACCGGGTGTATTCCGATAGGGGATCGAAAAATCCATTATTTTTGCGATATCTCTTACCGGTTTCGAGATAATCGACATTTTCCGATTTTAGTCTTTTTGGCACTCAAAATACACAAAATTTGCATAGATTTACCGGGTGTATTCCGATAGGGGATCGAAAAATCCATTATTTTTGCGATATCTCTTACCGTTTTCGAGATAATCGACATTTTCCGATTTTAGTCTTTTTGGCGCTAAAAATACACAAAATTTGCATAGATTTACCGGGTGTATTCCGATAGGGGATCGAAAAATCCATTATTTTTGCGATATCTCTTACCGTTTTCGAGATAATCGACATTTTCCGATTTTAGTCTTTTTGGCACTCAAAATACACAAAATTTTTTAAGATTTTTTTTTTTTTCAATTTAGGACATTCAGCACTTGTTTTTTATATTTGGAAGCATAGATTTACCGGGTGTATTCCGATAGGGGATCGAAAAATCCATTATTTTTGCGATATCTCTTACCGTTTTCGAGATAATCGACATTTTCCGATTTTAGTCTTTTTGGCACTCAAAATACACAAAATTTTTTAAGATTTTTTTTTTTTTCAATTTAGGACATTCAGCACTTGTTTTTTATATTTGGAAGCATAGATTTACCGGGTGTATTCCGATAGGGGATCGAAAAATCAATTATTTTTGCGATATCTCTTACCGTTTTCGAGATAATCGACATTTTCCGATTTTAGTCTTTTTGGCACTCAAACTACACAAAATTTTTTAAGATTTTTTTTTTTTCAATTTAGGACATTCAGCACTTGTTTTTTATATTTGGAAGCATAGATTTACCGGGTGTATTCCGATAGGGGATCGAAAAATCTATTATTTTTGCGATATCTCTTACCGTTTTCGAGATAATCGACATTTTCCGATTTTAGTCTTTTTGGCACTCAAAATACACAAAATTTGCATAGATTTACCGGGTGTATTCCGATAGGGGATCGAAAATTCCATTATTTTTGCGATATCTCTTACCGTTTTCGAGATAATCGGCATTTTCCGATTTTAGTCTTTTTGGCACTCAAAATACACAAAATTTTTTAGGAATTTTTTTTTTTTCAATTTAGGACATTCAGCACTAGTTTTTTATATTTGGAAGCATAGATTTACCGGCTGTATTCCGATTGGGGATCGAAAAATCCATTATTTTTGCGATATCTCTTACCGTTTTCGAGATAATCGACATTTTCCGATTTTAGTCTTTTTGGCACTCAAAATACACAAAATTTTTTAAGATTTTTTTTTTTCAATTTAGGACATTCAGCATTTGTTTTTTATATTTGGAAGCATAGATTTACCGGGTGTATTCCGATAGGGGATCAAAAAATCCATTATTTTTGCGATATCTCTTACCGTTTTCGAGATAATCGACATTTTCCGATTTTAGTCTTTTTGGCACTCAAAATACACAAAATTTGCATAGATTTACCGGGTGTATTCCGATAGGGGATCGAAAAATCCATTATTTTTGCGATATCTCTAACCGTTTTCGAGATAATCGACATTTTCCGATTTTAGTCTTTTTGGCACTCAAAATACACAAAATTTTTTAAGATTTTTTTTTTTTTCAATTTAGGACATTCAGCACTTGTTTTTTATATTTGGAAGCATAGATTTACCGGGTGTATTCCGATAGGGGATCGAAAAATCCATTATTTTTGCGATATCTCTTACCGGTTTCGAGATAATCGACATTTTCCGATTTTAGTCTTTTTGGCACTCAAAATACACAAAATTTGCATAGATTTACCGGGTGTATTCCGATAGGGGATCGAAAAATCCATTATTTTTGCGATATCTCTTACCGTTTTCGAGATAATCGACATTTTCCGATTTTAGTCTTTTTGGCGCTAAAAATACACAAAATTTGCATAGATTTACCGGGTGTATTCCGATAGGGGATCGAAAAATCCATTATTTTTGCGATATCTCTTACCGTTTTCGAGATAATCGACATTTTCCGATTTTAGTCTTTTTGGCACTCAAAATACACAAAATTTTTTAAGATTTTTTTTTTTTTCAATTTAGGACATTCAGCACTTGTTTTTTATATTTGGAAGCATAGATTTACCGGGTGTATTCCGATAGGGGATCGAAAAATCCATTATTTTTGCGATATCTCTTACCGTTTTCGAGATAATCGACATTTTCCGATTTTAGTCTTTTTGGCACTCAAAATACACAAAATTTTTTAAGATTTTTTTTTTTTTCAATTTAGGACATTCAGCACTTGTTTTTTATATTTGGAAGCATAGATTTACCGGGTGTATTCCGATAGGGGATCGAAAAATCCATTATTTTTGCGATATCTCTTACCGTTTTCGAGATAATCGACATTTTCCGATTTTAGTCTTTTTGGCACTCAAAATACACAAAATTTTTTAAGATTTTTTTTTTTTCAATTTAGGACATTCAGCACTTGTTTTTTATATTTGGAAGCATAGATTTACCGGGTGTATTCCGATAGGGGATCGAAAAATCCATTATTTTTGCGATATCTCTTACCGTTTTCGAGATAATCGACATTTTCCGATTTTAGTCTTTTTGGCACTCAAAATACACAAAATTTGCATAGATTTATCGGGTGTATTCCGATAGGGGATCGAAAAATCCATTATTTTTGCGATATCTCTTACCGTTTTCGAGATAATCGACATTTTCCGATTTTAGTCTTTTTGGCACTCAAAATACACAAAATTTTTTTAGATTTTTTTTTTTTTCTATTTAGGACATTCAGCACTTGTTTTTTATATTTGGAAGCATAGATTTACCGGGTGTATTCCGATAGGGGATCGAAAAATCCATTATTTTTGCGATATCTCTTACCGTTTTCGAGATAATCGACATTTTCCGATTTTAGTCTTTTTGGCACTCAAAATACACAAAATTTGCATAGATTTACCGGGTGTATTCCGATAGGGGATCGAAAAATCCATTATTTTTGCGATATCTCTTACCGTTTTCGAGATAATCGACATTTTCCGATTTTAGTCTTTTTGGCACTCAAAATACACAAAATTTTTTAAGATTTTTTTTTTTTTCAATTTAGGACATTCAGCACTTGTTTTTTATATTTGGAAGCATAGATTTACCGGGTGTATTCCGATAGGGGATCGAAAAATCAATAATTTTTGCGATATCTCTTACCGTTTTCGAGATAATCGACATTTTCCGATTTTAGTCTTTTTGGCACTCAAAATACACAAAATTTGCATAGATTTACCGGGTGTATTCCGATAGGGGATCGAAAAATCCATTATTTTTGCGATATCTCTTACCGTTTTCGAGATAATCGACATTTTCCGATTTTAGTCTTTTTGGCACTCAAAATACACAAAATTTTTTAAGATTTTTTTTTTTTCAATTGAGGACATTCAGCACTTGTTTTTTATATTTGGAAGCATAGATTTACCGCGTGTATTCCGATAGGGGATCGAAAAATCCATTATTTTTGCGATATCTCTTACCGTTTTCGAGATAATCGACATTTTCCGATTTTAGTCTTTTTGGCACTCAAAATACACAAAATTTTTTAAGATTTTTTTTTTTTCAATTTAGGACATTCAGCACTTGTTTTTTATATTTGGAAGCATAGATTTACCGGGTGTATTCCGATAGGGGATCGAAAAATCCATTATTTTTGCGATATCTCTTACCGTTTTCGAGATAATCGACATTTTCCGATTTTAGTCTTTTTGGCACTCAAAATACACAAAATTTGCATAAATTTACCGGGTGTATTCCGATAGGGGATCGAAAAATCCATTATTTTTGCGATATCTCTTACCGTTTTCGAGATAATCGACATTTTCCGATTTTAGTCTTTTTGGCACTCAAAATACACAAAATTTTTTAAGATTTTTTTTTTTTTCAATTTAGGACATTCAGCACTTGTTTTTTATATTTGGAAGCATAGATTTACCGGGTGTATTCCGATAGGGGATCGAAAAATCCATTATTTTTGCGATATCTCTTACCGTTTTCGAGATAATCGACATTTTCCGATTTTAGTCTTTTTGGCACTCAAAATACACAAAATTTGCATAGATTTACCGGGTGTATTCCGATAGGGGATCGAAAAATCCATTATTTTTGCGATATCTCTTACCGTTTTCGAGATAATCGACATTTTCCGATTTTAGTCTTTTTGGCACTCAAAATACACAAAATTTTTTAAGATTTTTTTTTTTTTCAATTTAGGACATTCAGCACTTGTTTTTTATATTTGGAAGCATAGATTTACCGGGTGTATTCCGATAGGGGATCGAAAAATCCATTATTTTTGCGATATCTCTTACCGTTTTCGAGATAATCGACATTTTCCGATTTTAGTCTTTTTGGCACTCAAAATACACAAAATTTTTTAAGATTTTTTTTTTTTTCAATTTAGGACATTCAGCACTTGTTTTTTATATTTGGAAGCATAGATTTACCGGGTGTATTCCGATAGGGGAACCGAAAATCCATTATTTTTGCGATATCTCTTACCGTTTTCGAGATAATCGACATTTTCCGATTTTAGTCTTTTTGGCACTCAAAATACACAAAATTTGCATAGATTTACCGGGTGTATTCCGATAGGGGATCGAAAAATCCATTATTTTTGCGATATCTCTTACCGTTTTCGAGATAATCGACATTTTCCGATTTTAGTCTTTTTGGCACTCAAAATACACAAAATTTTTTAAGATTTTTTTTTTTTTCAATTTAGGACATTCAGCACTTGTTTTTTATATTTGGAAGCATAGATTTACCGGGTGTATTCCGATAGGGGATCGAAAAATCCATTATTTTTGCGATATCTCTTACCGTTTTCGAGATAATCGACATTTTCCGATTTTAGTCTTTTTGGCACTCAAAATACACAAAATTTTTTAAGATTTTTTTTTTTTTCAATTTAGGACATTCAGCACTTGTTTTTTATATTTGGAAGCATAGATTTACCGGGTGTATTTCGATAGGGGATCGAAAAATCCATTATTTTTGCGATATCTCTTACCGTTTTCGAGATAATCGACATTTTCCGATTTTAGTCTTTTTGGCACTCAAAATACACAAAATTTTTTAAGATTTTTTTTTTTTTCAATTTAGGACATTCAGCACTTGTTTTTTATATTTGGAAGCATAGATTTACCGGGTGTATTCCGATAGGGGATCGAAAAATCCATTATTTTTGCGATATCTCTTACCGTTTTCGAGATAATCGACATTTTCCGATTTTAGTCTTTTTGGCACTCAAAATACACAAAATTTTTTAAGATTTTTTTTTTTTTCAATTTAGGACATTCAGCACTTGTTTTTTATATTTGGAAGCATAGATTTACCGGGTGTATTCCGATAGGGGATCGAAAAATCCATTATTTTTGCGATATCTCTTACCGTTTTCGAGATAATCGACATTTTCCGATTTTAGTCTTTTTGGCACTCAAAATACACAAAATTTTTTAAGATTTTTTTTTTTTCAATTTAGGACATTCAGCACTTGTTTTTTATATTTGGAAGCATAGATTTACAGGTTGTATTCCGATAGGGGATCGAAAAATCAATTATTTTTGCGATATCTCTTACCGTTTTCGAGATAATCGACATTTTCCGATTTTAGTCTTTTTGGCACTCAAACTACACAAAATTTTTTAAGATTTTTTTTTTTTCAATTTAGGACATTCAGCACTTGTTTTTTATATTTGGAAGCATAGATTTACCGGGTGTATTCCGATAGGGGATCGAAAAATCTATTATTTTTGCGATATCTCTTACCGTTTTCGAGATAATCGACATTTTCCGATTTTAGTCTTTTTGGCACTCAAAATACACAAAATTTGCATAGATTTACCGGGTGTATTCCGATAGGGGATCGAAAATTCCATTATTTTTGCGATATCTCTTACCGTTTTCGAGATAATCGGCATTTTCCGATTTTAGTCTTTTTGGCACTCAAAATACACAAAATTTTTTAGGAATTTTTTTTTTTTCAATTTAGGACATTCAGCACTAGTTTTTTATATTTGGAAGCATAGATTTACCGGCTGTATTCCGATAGGGGATCGAAAAATCCATTATTTTTGCGATATCTCTTACCGTTTTCGAGATAATCGACATTTTCCGATTTTAGTCTTTTTGGCACTCAAAATACACAAAATTTTTTAAGATTTTTTTTTTTCAATTTAGGACATTCAGCATTTGTTTTTTATATTTGGAAGCATAGATTTACAGGTTGTATTCCGATAGGGGATCGAAAAATCAATTATTTTTGCGATATCTCTTACCGTTTTCGAGATAATCGACATTTTCCGATTTTAGTCTTTTTGGCACTCAAACTACACAAAATTTTTTAAGATTTTTTTTTTTTCAATTTAGGACATTCAGCACTTGTTTTTTATATTTGGAAGCATAGATTTACCGGGTGTATTCCGATAGGGGATCGAAAAATCTATTATTTTTGCGATATCTCTTACCGTTTTCGAGATAATCGACATTTTCCGATTTTAGTCTTTTTGGCACTCAAAATACACAAAATTTGCATAGATTTACCGGGTGTATTCCGATAGGGGATCGAAAATTCCATTATTTTTGCGATATCTCTTACCGTTTTCGAGATAATCGGCATTTTCCGATTTTAGTCTTTTTGGCACTCAAAATACACAAAATTTTTTAGGAATTTTTTTTTTTTCAATTTAGGACATTCAGCACTAGTTTTTTATATTTGGAAGCATAGATTTACCGGCTGTATTCCGATAGGGGATCGAAAAATCCATTATTTTTGCGATATCTCTTACCGTTTTCGAGATAATCGACATTTTCCGATTTTAGTCTTTTTGGCACTCAAAATACACAAAATTTTTTAAGATTTTTTTTTTTCAATTTAGGACATTCAGCATTTGTTTTTTATATTTGGAAGCATAGATTTACCGGGTGTATTCCGATAGGGGATCAAAAAATCCATTATTTTTGCGATATCTCTTACCGTTTTCGAGATAATCGACATTTTCCGATTTTAGTCTTTTTGGCACTCAAAATACACAAAATTTGCATAGATTTACCGGGTGTATTCCGATAGGGGATCGAAAAATCCATTATTTTTGCGATATCTCTAACCGTTTTCGAGATAATCGACATTTTCCGATTTTAGTCTTTTTGGCACTCAAAATACACAAAATTTTTTAAGATTTTTTTTTTTTTCAATTTAGGACATTCAGCACTTGTTTTTTATATTTGGAAGCATAGATTTACCGGGTGTATTCCGATAGGGGATCGAAAAATCCATTATTTTTGCGATATCTCTTACCGGTTTCGAGATAATCGACATTTTCCGATTTTAGTCTTTTTGGCACTCAAAATACACAAAATTTGCATAGATTTACCGGGTGTATTCCGATAGGGGATCGAAAAATCCATTATTTTTGCGATATCTCTTACCGTTTTCGAGATAATCGACATTTTCCGATTTTAGTCTTTTTGGCACTCAAAATACACAAAATTTTTTAAGATTTTTTTTTTTTTCAATTTAGGACATTCAGCACTTGTTTTTTATATTTGGAAGCATAGATTTACCGGGTGTATTCCGATAGGGGATCGAAAAATCCATTATTTTTGCGATATCTCTTACCGTTTTCGAGATAATCGACATTTTCCGATTTTAGTCTTTTTGGCACTCAAAATACACAAAATTTTTTAAGATTTTTTTTTTTTTCAATTTAGGACATTCAGCACTTGTTTTTTATATTTGGAAGCATAGATTTACCGGGTGTATTCCGATAGGGGATCGAAAAATCCATTATTTTTGCGATATCTCTTACCGTTTTCGAGATAATCGACATTTTCCGATTTTAGTCTTTTTGGCACTCAAAATACACAAAATTTTTTAAGATTTTTTTTTTTTCAATTTAGGACATTCAGCACTTGTTTTTTATATTTGGAAGCATAGATTTACAGGGTGTATTCCGATAGGGGATCGAAAAATCAATTATTTTTGCGATATCTCTTACCGTTTTCGAGATAATCGACATTTTCCGATTTTAGTCTTTTTGGCACTCAAACTACACAAAATTTTTTAAGATTTTTTTTTTTTCAATTTAGGACATTCAGCACTTGTTTTTTATATTTGGAAGCATAGATTTACCGGGTGTATTCCGATAGGGGATCGAAAAATCCATTATTTTTGCGATATCTCTTACCGTTTTCGAGATAATCGACATTTTCCGATTTTAGTCTTTTTGGCACTCAAAATACACAAAATTTTTTAAGATTTTTTTTTTTTTCAATTTAGGACATTCAGCACTTGTTTTTTATATTTGGAAGCATAGATTTACCGGGTGTATTCCGATAGGGGATCGAAAAATCCATTATTTTTGCGATATCTCTTACCGTTTTCGAGATAATCGACATTTTCCGATTTTAGTCTTTTTGGCACTCAAAATACACAAAATTTTTTAAGATTTTTTTTTTTTCAATTTAGGACATTCAGCACTTGTTTTTTATATTTGGAAGCATAGATTTACAGGGTGTATTCCGATAGGGGATCGAAAAATCAATTATTTTTGCGATATCTCTTACCGTTTTCGAGATAATCGACATTTTCCGATTTTAGTCTTTTTGGCACTCAAACTACACAAAATTTTTTAAGATTTTTTTTTTTTCAATTTAGGACATTCAGCACTTGTTTTTTATATTTGGAAGCATAGATTTACCGGGTGTATTCCGATAGGGGATCGAAAAATCTATTATTTTTGCGATATCTCTTACCGTTTTCGAGATAATCGACATTTTCCGATTTTAGTCTTTTTGGCACTCAAAATACACAAAATTTGCATAGATTTACCGGGTGTATTCCGATAGGGGATCGAAAATTCCATTATTTTTGCGATATCTCTTACCGTTTTCGAGATAATCGGCATTTTCCGATTTTAGTCTTTTTGGCACTCAAAATACACAAAATTTTTTAGGAATTTTTTTTTTTTCAATTTAGGACATTCAGCACTAGTTTTTTATATTTGGAAGCATAGATTTACCGGCTGTATTCCGATAGGGGATCGAAAAATCCATTATTTTTGCGATATCTCTTACCGTTTTCGAGATAATCGACATTTTCCGATTTTAGTCTTTTTGGCACTCAAAATACACAAAATTTTTTAAGATTTTTTTTTTTCAATTTAGGACATTCAGCATTTGTTTTTTATATTTGGAAGCATAGATTTACCGGGTGTATTCCGATAGGGGATCAAAAAATCCATTATTTTTGCGATATCTCTTACCGTTTTCGAGATAATCGACATTTTCCGATTTTAGTCTTTTTGGCACTCAAAATACACAAAATTTGCATAGATTTACCGGGTGTATTCCGATAGGGGATCGAAAAATCCATTATTTTTGCGATATCTCTAACCGTTTTCGAGATAATCGACATTTTCCGATTTTAGTCTTTTTGGCACTCAAAATACACAAAATTTTTTAAGATTTTTTTTTTTTTCAATTTAGGACATTCAGCACTTGTTTTTTATATTTGGAAGCATAGATTTACCGGGTGTATTCCGATAGGGGATCGAAAAATCCATTATTTTTGCGATATCTCTTACCGGTTTCGAGATAATCGACATTTTCCGATTTTAGTCTTTTTGGCACTCAAAATACACAAAATTTGCATAGATTTACCGGGTGTATTCCGATAGGGGATCGAAAAATCCATTATTTTTGCGATATCTCTTACCGTTTTCGAGATAATCGACATTTTCCGATTTTAGTCTTTTTGGCGCTAAAAATACACAAAATTTGCATAGATTTACCGGGTGTATTCCGATAGGGGATCGAAAAATCCATTATTTTTGCGATATCTCTTACCGTTTTCGAGATAATCGACATTTTCCGATTTTAGTCTTTTTGGCACTCAAAATACACAAAATTTTTTAAGATTTTTTTTTTTTTCAATTTAGGACATTCAGCACTTGTTTTTTATATTTGGAAGCATAGATTTACCGGGTGTATTCCGATAGGGGATCGAAAAATCCATTATTTTTGCGATATCTCTTACCGTTTTCGAGATAATCGACATTTTCCGATTTTAGTCTTTTTGGCACTCAAAATACACAAAATTTTTTAAGATTTTTTTTTTTTTCAATTTAGGACATTCAGCACTTGTTTTTTATATTTGGAAGCATAGATTTACCGGGTGTATTCCGATAGGGGATCGAAAAATCCATTATTTTTGCGATATCTCTTACCGTTTTCGAGATAATCGACATTTTCCGATTTTAGTCTTTTTGGCACTCAAAATACACAAAATTTTTTAAGATTTTTTTTTTTTCAATTTAGGACATTCAGCACTTGTTTTTTATATTTGGAAGCATAGATTTACCGGGTGTATTCCGATAGGGGATCGAAAAATCCATTATTTTTGCGATATCTCTTACCGTTTTCGAGATAATCGACATTTTCCGATTTTAGTCTTTTTGGCACTCAAAATACACAAAATTTGCATAGATTTATCGGGTGTATTCCGATAGAGGATCGAAAAATCCATTATTTTTGCGATATCTCTTACCGTTTTCGAGATAATCGACATTTTCCGATTTTAGTCTTTTTGGCACTCAAAATACACAAAATTTTTTTAGATTTTTTTTTTTTTCTATTTAGGACATTCAGCACTTGTTTTTTATATTTGGAAGCATAGATTTACCGGGTGTATTCCGATAGGGGATCGAAAAATCCATTATTTTTGCGATATCTCTTACCGTTTTCGAGATAATCGACATTTTCCGATTTTAGTCTTTTTGGCACTCAAAATACACAAAATTTGCATAGATTTACCGGGTGTATTCCGATAGGGGATCGAAAAATCCATTATTTTTGCGATATCTCTTACCGTTTTCGAGATAATCGACATTTTCCGATTTTAGTCTTTTTGGCACTCAAAATACACAAAATTTTTTAAGATTTTTTTTTTTTTCAATTTAGGACATTCAGCACTTGTTTTTTATATTTGGAAGCATAGATTTACCGGGTGTATTCCGATAGGGGATCGAAAAATCAATTATTTTTGCGATATCTCTTACCGTTTTCGAGATAATCGACATTTTCCGATTTTAGTCTTTTTGGCACTCAAAATACACAAAATTTGCATAGATTTACCGGGTGTATTCCGATAGGGGATCGAAAAATCCATTATTTTTGCGATATCTCTTACCGTTTTCGAGATAATCGACATTTTCCGATTTTAGTCTTTTTGGCACTCAAAATACACAAAATTTTTTAAGATTTTTTTTTTTTCAATTGAGGACATTCAGCACTTGTTTTTTATATTTGGAAGCATAGATTTACCGCGTGTATTCCGATAGGGGATCGAAAAATCCATTATTTTTGCGATATCTCTTACCGTTTTCGAGATAATCGACATTTTCCGATTTTAGTCTTTTTGGCACTCAAAATACACAAAATTTTTTAAGATTTTTTTTTTTTCAATTTAGGACATTCAGCACTTGTTTTTTATATTTGGAAGCATAGATTTACCGGGTGTATTCCGATAGGGGATCGAAAAATCCATTATTTTTGCGATATCTCTTACCGTTTTCGAGATAATCGACATTTTCCGATTTTAGTCTTTTTGGCACTCAAAATACACAAAATTTGCATAAATTTACCGGGTGTATTCCGATAGGGGATCGAAAAATCCATTATTTTTGCGATATCTCTTACCGTTTTCGAGATAATCGACATTTTCCGATTTTAGTCTTTTTGGCACTCAAAATACACAAAATTTTTTAAGATTTTTTTTTTTTCAATTTAGGACATTCAGCACTTGTTTTTTATATTTGGAAGCATAGATTTACCGGGTGTATTCCGATAGGGGATCAAAAAATCCATTATTTTTGCGATATCTCTTACCGTTTTCGAGATAATCGACATTTTCCGATTTTAGTCTTTTTGGCACTCAAAATACACAAAATTTGCATAGATTTACCGGGTGTATTCCGATAGGGGATCGAAAAATCCATTATTTGTGCGATATCTCTTACCGTTTTCGAGATAATCGACATTTTCCGATTTTAGTCTTTTTGGCACTCAAAATACACAAAATTTTTGAAGATTTTTTTTTTTTTCAATTTAGGACATTCAGCACTTGTTTTTTATATTTGGAAGCATAGATTTACCGGGTGTATTCCGATAGGGGATCGAAAAATCCATTATTTTTGCGATATCTCTTACCGGTTTCGAGATAATCGACATTTTCCGATTTTAGTCTTTTTGGCACTCAAAATACACAAAATTTGCATAGATTTACCGGGTGTATTCCGATAGGGGATCGAAAAATCCATTATTTTTGCGATATCTCTTACCGTTTTCGAGATAATCGACATTTTCCGATTTTAGTCTTTTTGGCACTAAAAATACACAAAATTTTTTAAGATGTTTTTTTTTTTCAATTTAGGACATTCAGCACTTGTTTTTTATATTTGGAAGCATAGATTTACCGGGTGTATTCCGATAGGGGATCGAAAAATCCATTATTTTTGCGATATCTCTTACCGTTTTCGAGATAATCGACATTTTCCGATTTTAGTCTTTTTGGCACTCAAAATACACAAAATTTTTTAAGATTTTTTTTTTTTTCAATTTAGGACATTCAGCACTTGTTTTTTATATTTGGAAGCATAGATTTACCGGGTGTATTCCGATAGGGGATCAAAAAATCCATTATTTTTGCGATATCTCTTACCGTTTTCGAGATAATCGACATTTTCCGATTTTAGTCTTTTTGGCACTCAAAATACACAAAATTTGCATAGATTTACCGGGTGTATTCCGATAGGGGATCGAAAAATCCATTATTTTTGCGATATCTCTAACCGTTTTCGAGATAATCGACATTTTCCGATTTCAGTCTTTTTGGCACTCAAAATACACAAAATTTTTTAAGATTTTTTTTTTTTTCAATTTAGGACATTCAGCACTTGTTTTTTATATTTGGAAGCATAGATTTACCGGGTGTATTCCGATAGGGGATCGAAAAATCCATTATTTTTGCGATATCTCTTACCGGTTTCGAGATAATCGACATTTTCCGATTTTAGTCTTTTTGGCACTCAAAATACACAAAATTTGCATAGATTTACCGGGTGTATTCCGATAGGGGATCGAAAAATCCATTATTTTTGCGATATCTCTTACCGTTTTCGAGATAATCGACATTTTCCGATTTTAGTCTTTTTGGCACTCAAAATACACAAAATTTTTTAAGATTTTTTTTTTTTCAATTTAGGACATTCAGCACTTGTTTTTTATATTTGGAAGCATAGATTTACCGGGTGTATTCCGATAGGGGATCGAAAAATCCATTATTTTTGCGATATCTCTTACCGTTTTCGAGATAATCGACATTTTCCGATTTTAGTCTTTTTGGCACTCAAAATACACAAAATTTGCATAGATTTATCGGGTGTATTCCGATAGGGGATCGAAAAATCCATTATTTTTGCGATATCTCTTACCGTTTTCGAGATAATCGACATTTTCCGATTTTAGTCTTTTTGGCACTCAAAATACACAAAATTTTTTTAGATTTTTTTTTTTTTCTATTTAGGACATTCAGCACTTGTTTTTTATCTTTGGAAGCATAGATTTACCGGGTGTATTCCGATAGGGGATCGAAAAATCCATTATTTTTGCGATATCTCTTACCGTTTTCGAGATAATCGACATTTTCCGATTTTAGTCTTTTTGGCACTCAAAATACACAAAATTTTTTAAGATTTTTTTTTTTTCAATTTAGGACATTCAGCACTTGTTTTTTATATTTGGAAGCATAGATTTACCGGGTGTATTCCGATAGGGGATCGAAAAATCCATTATTTTTGCGATATCTCTTACCGTTTTCGAGATAATCGACATTTTCCGATTTTAGTCTTTTTGGCACTCAAAATACACAAAATTTGCATAGATTTATCGGGTGTATTCCGATAGGGGATCGAAAAATCCATTATTTTTGCGATATCTCTTACCGTTTTCGAGATAATCGACATTTTCCGATTTTAGTCTTTTTGGCACTCAAAATACACAAAATTTTTTAAGATTTTTTTTTTTTTCAATTTAGGACATTCAGCACTTGTTTTTTATATTTGGAAGCATAGATTTACCAGGTGTATTCCGATAGGGGATCAAAAAATCCATTATTTTTGCGATATCTCTTACCGTTTTCGAGATAATCGACATTTTCCGATTTTAGTCTTTTTGGCACTCAAAATACACAAAATTTGCATAGATTTACCGGGTGTATTCCGATAGGGGATCGAAAAATCCATTATTTTTGCGATATCTCTTACCGTTTTCGAGATAATCGACATTTTCCGATTTTAGTCTTTTTGGCACTCAAAATACACAAAATTTTTTAAGATTTTTTTTTTTTTCAATTTAGGACATTCAGCACTTGTTTTTTATATTTGGAAGCATAGATTTACCGGGTGTATTCCGATAGGGGATCGAAAAATCAATTATTTTTGCGATATCTCTTACCGTTTTCGAGATAATCGACATTTTCCGATTTTAGTCTTTTTGGCACTCAAAATACACAAAATTTGCATAGATTTACCGGGTGTATTCCGATAGGGGATCGAAAAATCCATTATTTTTGCGATATCTCTTACCGTTTTCGAGATAATCGACATTTTCCGATTTTAGTCTTTTTGGCACTCAAAATACACAAAATTTTTTAAGATTTTTTTTTTTTCAATTGAGGACATTCAGCACTTGTTTTTTATATTTGGAAGCATAGATTTACCGCGTGTATTCCGATAGGGGATCGAAAAATCCATTATTTTTGCGATATCTCTTACCGTTTTCGAGATAATCGACATTTTCCGATTTTAGTCTTTTTGGCACTCAAAATACACAAAATTTTTTAAAATTTTTTTTTTTTCAATTTAGGACATTCAGCACTTGTTTTTTATATTTGGAAGCATAGATTTACCGGGTGTATTCCGATAGGGGATCGAAAAATCCATTATTTTTGCGATATCTCTTACCGTTTTCGAGATAATCGACATTTTCCGATTTTAGTCTTTTTGGCACTCAAAATACACAAAATTTGCATAGATTTACCGGGTGTATTCCGATAGGGGATCGAAAAATCCATTATTTTTGCGATATCTCTTACCGTTTTCGAGATAATCGACATTTTCCGATTTTAGTCTTTTTGGCACTCAAAATACACAAAATTTTTTAAGATTTTTTTTTTTTCAATTTAGGACATTCAGCACTTGTTTTTTATATTTGGAAGCATAGATTTACCGGGTGTATTCCGATAGGGGATCAAAAAATCCATTATTTTTGCGATATCTCTTACCGTTTTCGAGATAATCGACATTTTCCGATTTTAGTCTTTTTGGCACTCAAAATACACAAAATTTGCATAGATTTACCGGGTGTATTCCGATAGGGGATCGAAAAATCCATTATTTTTGCGATATCTCTTACCGTTTTCGAGATAATCGACATTTTCCGATTTTAGTCTTTTTGGCACTCAAAATACACAAAATTTTTGAAGATTTTTTTTTTTTTCAATTTAGGACATTCAGCACTTGTTTTTTATATTTGGAAGCATAGATTTACCGGGTGTATTCCGATAGGGGATCGAAAAATCCATTATTTTTGCGATATCTCTTACCGGTTTCGAGATAATCGACATTTTCCGATTTTAGTCTTTTTGGCACTCAAAATACACAAAATTTGCATAGATTTACCGGGTGTATTCCGATAGGGGATCGAAAAATCCATTATTTTTGCGATATCTCTTACCGTTTTCGAGATAATCGACATTTTCCGATTTTAGTCTTTTTGGCACTAAAAATACACAAAATTTTTTAAGATGTTTTTTTTTTTCAATTTAGGACATTCAGCACTTGTTTTTTATATTTGGAAGAATAGATTTACCGGGTGTATTCCGATAGGGGATCGAAAAATCCATTATTTTTGCGATATCTCTTACCGTTTTCGAGATAATCGACATTTTCCGATTTTAGTCTTTTTGGCACTCAAAATACACAAAATTTTTTAAGATTTTTTTTTTTTTCAATTTAGGACATTCAGCACTTGTTTTTTATATTTGGAAGCATAGATTTACCGGGTGTATTCCGATAGGGGATCGAAAAATCCATTATTTTTGCGATATCTCTTACCGTTTTCGAGATAATCGACATTTTCCGATTTTAGTCTTTTTGGCACTCAAAATACACAAAATTTGCATAGATTTACCGGGTGTATTCCGATAGGGGATCGAAAAATCCATTATTTTTGCGATATCTCTTACCGTTTTCGAGATAATCGACATTTTCCGATTTTAGTCTTTTTGGCACTCAAAATACACAAAATTTTTTAAGATTTTTTTTTTTTCAATTGAGGACATTCAGCACTTGTTTTTTATATTTGGAAGCATAGATTTACCGCGTGTATTCCGATAGGGGATCGAAAAATCCATTATTTTTGCGATATCTCTTACCGTTTTCGAGATAATCGACATTTTCCGATTTTAGTCTTTTTGGCACTCAAAATACACAAAATTTGCATAAATTTACCGGGTGTATTCCGATAGGGGATCGAAAAATCCATTATTTTTGCGATATCTCTTACCGTTTTCGAGATAATCGACATTTTCCGATTTTAGTCTTTTTGGCACTCAAAATACACAAAATTTTTTAAGATTTTTTTTTTTTCAATTTAGGACATTCAGCACTTGTTTTTTATATTTGGAAGCATAGATTTACCGGGTGTATTCCGATAGGGGATCAAAAAATCCATTATTTTTGCGATATCTCTTACCGTTTTCGAGATAATCGACATTTTCCGATTTTAGTCTTTTTGGCACTCAAAATACACAAAATTTGCATAGATTTACCGGGTGTATTCCGATAGGGGATCGAAAAATCCATTATTTGTGCGATATCTCTTACCGTTTTCGAGATAATCGACATTTTCCGATTTTAGTCTTTTTGGCACTCAAAATACACAAAATTTTTGAAGATTTTTTTTTTTTTCAATTTAGGACATTCAGCACTTGTTTTTTATATTTGGAAGCATAGATTTACCGGGTGTATTCCGATAGGGGATCGAAAAATCCATTATTTTTGCGATATCTCTTACCGGTTTCGAGATAATCGACATTTTCCGATTTTAGTCTTTTTGGCACTCAAAATACACAAAATTTGCATAGATTTACCGGGTGTATTCCGATAGGGGATCGAAAAATCCATTATTTTTGCGATATCTCTTACCGTTTTCGAGATAATCGACATTTTCCGATTTTAGTCTTTTTGGCACTAAAAATACACAAAATTTTTTAAGATGTTTTTTTTTTTCAATTTAGGACATTCAGCACTTGTTTTTTATATTTGGAAGCATAGATTTACCGGGTGTATTCCGATAGGGGATCGAAAAATCCATTATTTTTGCGATATCTCTTACCGTTTTCGAGATAATCGACATTTTCCGATTTTAGTCTTTTTGGCACTCAAAATACACAAAATTTTTTAAGATTTTTTTTTTTTTCAATTTAGGACATTCAGCACTTGTTTTTTATATTTGGAAGCATAGATTTACCGGGTGTATTCCGATAGGGGATCAAAAAATCCATTATTTTTGCGATATCTCTTACCGTTTTCGAGATAATCGACATTTTCCGATTTTAGTCTTTTTGGCACTCAAAATACACAAAATTTGCATAGATTTACCGGGTGTATTCCGATAGGGGATCGAAAAATCCATTATTTTTGCGATATCTCTAACCGTTTTCGAGATAATCGACATTTTCCGATTTCAGTCTTTTTGGCACTCAAAATACACAAAATTTTTTAAGATTTTTTTTTTTTTCAATTTAGGACATTCAGCACTTGTTTTTTATATTTGGAAGCATAGATTTACCGGGTGTATTCCGATAGGGGATCGAAAAATCCATTATTTTTGCGATATCTCTTACCGGTTTCGAGATAATCGACATTTTCCGATTTTAGTCTTTTTGGCACTCAAAATACACAAAATTTGCATAGATTTACCGGGTGTATTCCGATAGGGGATCGAAAAATCCATTATTTTTGCGATATCTCTTACCGTTTTCGAGATAATCGACATTTTCCGATTTTAGTCTTTTTGGCACTCAAAAGACACAAAATTTTTTAAGATTTTTTTTTTTTCAATTTAGGACATTCAGCACTTGTTTTTTATATTTGGAAGCATAGATTTACCGGGTGTATTCCGATAGGGGATCGAAAAATCCATTATTTTTGCGATATCTCTTACCGTTTTCGAGATAATCGACATTTTCCGATTTTAGTCTTTTTGGCACTCAAAATACACAAAATTTGCATAGATTTATCGGGTGTATTCCGATAGGGGATCGAAAAATCCATTATTTTTGCGATATCTCTTACCGTTTTCGAGATAATCGACATTTTCCGATTTTAGTCTTTTTGGCACTCAAAATACACAAAATTTTTTTAGATTTTTTTTTTTTTCTATTTAGGACATTCAGCACTTGTTTTTTATCTTTGGAAGCATAGATTTACCGGGTGTATTCCGATAGGGGATCGAAAAATCCATTATTTTTGCGATATCTCTTACCGTTTTCGAGATAATCGACATTTTCCGATTTTAGTCTTTTTGGCACTCAAAATACACAAAATTTTTTAAGATTTTTTTTTTTTCAATTTAGGACATTCAGCACTTGTTTTTTATATTTGGAAGCATAGATTTACCGGGTGTATTCCGATAGGGGATCGAAAAATCCATTATTTTTGCGATATCTCTTACCGTTTTCGAGATAATCGACATTTTCCGATTTTAGTCTTTTTGGCACTCAAAATACACAAAATTTGCATAGATTTATCGGGTGTATTCCGATAGGGGATCGAAAAATCCATTATTTTTGCGATATCTCTTACCGTTTTCGAGATAATCGACATTTTCCGATTTTAGTCTTTTTGGCACTCAAAATACACAAAATTTTTTAAGATTTTTTTTTTTTTCAATTTAGGACATTCAGCACTTGTTTTTTATATTTGGAAGCATAGATTTACCAGGTGTATTCCGATAGGGGATCAAAAAATCCATTATTTTTGCGATATCTCTTACCGTTTTCGAGATAATCGACATTTTCCGATTTTAGTCTTTTTGGCACTCAAAATACACAAAATTTGCATAGATTTACCGGGTGTATTCCGATAGGGGATCGAAAAATCCATTATTTTTGCGATATCTCTTACCGTTTTCGAGATAATCGACATTTTCCGATTTTAGTCTTTTTGGCACTCAAAATACACAAAATTTTTTAAGATTTTTTTTTTTTTCAATTTAGGACATTCAGCACTTGTTTTTTATATTTGGAAGCATAGATTTACCGGGTGTATTCCGATAGGGGATCGAAAAATCAATTATTTTTGCGATATCTCTTACCGTTTTCGAGATAATCGACATTTTCCGATTTTAGTCTTTTTGGCACTCAAAATACACAAAATTTGCATAGATTTACCGGGTGTATTCCGATAGGGGATCGAAAAATCCATTATTTTTGCGATATCTCTTACCGTTTTCGAGATAATCGACATTTTCCGATTTTAGTCTTTTTGGCACTCAAAATACACAAAATTTTTTAAGATTTTTTTTTTTTCAATTGAGGACATTCAGCACTTGTTTTTTATATTTGGAAGCATAGATTTACCGCGTGTATTCCGATAGGGGATCGAAAAATCCATTATTTTTGCGATATCTCTTACCGTTTTCGAGATAATCGACATTTTCCGATTTTAGTCTTTTTGGCACTCAAAATACACAAAATTTTTTAAAATTTTTTTTTTTTCAATTTAGGACATTCAGCACTTGTTTTTTATATTTGGAAGCATAGATTTACCGGGTGTATTCCGATAGGGGATCGAAAAATCCATTATTTTTGCGATATCTCTTACCGTTTTCGAGATAATCGACATTTTCCGATTTTAGTCTTTTTGGCACTCAAAATACACAAAATTTGCATAGATTTACCGGGTGTATTCCGATAGGGGATCGAAAAATCCATTATTTTTGCGATATCTCTTACCGTTTTCGAGATAATCGACATTTTCCGATTTTAGTCTTTTTGGCACTCAAAATACACAAAATTTTTTAAGATTTTTTTTTTTTCAATTTAGGACATTCAGCACTTGTTTTTTATATTTGGAAGCATAGATTTACCGGGTGTATTCCGATAGGGGATCAAAAAATCCATTATTTTTGCGATATCTCTTACCGTTTTCGAGATAATCGACATTTTCCGATTTTAGTCTTTTTGGCACTCAAAATACACAAAATTTGCATAGATTTACCGGGTGTATTCCGATAGGGGATCGAAAAATCCATTATTTTTGCGATATCTCTTACCGTTTTCGAGATAATCGACATTTTCCGATTTTAGTCTTTTTGGCACTCAAAATACACAAAATTTTTGAAGATTTTTTTTTTTTTCAATTTAGGACATTCAGCACTTGTTTTTTATATTTGGAAGCATAGATTTACCGGGTGTATTCCGATAGGGGATCGAAAAATCCATTATTTTTGCGATATCTCTTACCGGTTTCGAGATAATCGACATTTTCCGATTTTAGTCTTTTTGGCACTCAAAATACACAAAATTTGCATAGATTTACCGGGTGTATTCCGATAGGGGATCGAAAAATCCATTATTTTTGCGATATCTCTTACCGTTTTCGAGATAATCGACATTTTCCGATTTTAGTCTTTTTGGCACTAAAAATACACAAAATTTTTTAAGATGTTTTTTTTTTTCAATTTAGGACATTCAGCACTTGTTTTTTATATTTGGAAGAATAGATTTACCGGGTGTATTCCGATAGGGGATCGAAAAATCCATTATTTTTGCGATATCTCTTACCGTTTTCGAGATAATCGACATTTTCCGATTTTAGTCTTTTTGGCACTCAAAATACACAAAATTTTTTAAGATTTTTTTTTTTTTCAATTTAGGACATTCAGCACTTGTTTTTTATATTTGGAAGCATAGATTTACCGGGTGTATTCCGATAGGGGATCGAAAAATCCATTATTTTTGCGATATCTCTTACCGTTTTCGAGATAATCGACATTTTCCGATTTTAGTCTTTTTGGCACTCAAAATACACAAAATTTTTTAAGATTTTTTTTTTTTTCAATTTAGGACATTCAGCACTTGTTTTTTATATTTGGAAGCATAGATTTACCGGGTGTATTCCGATAGGGGATCGAAAAATCCATTATTTTTGCGATATCTCTTACCGTTTTCGAGATAATCGACATTTTCCGATTTTAGTCTTTTTGGCACTCAAAATACACAAAATTTTTGAAGATTTTTTTTTTTTTCAATTTAGGACATTCAGCACTTGTTTTTTATATTTGGAAGCATAGATTTACCGGGTGTATTCCGATAGGGGATCGAAAAATCCATTATTTTTGCGATATCTCTTACCGGTTTCGAGATAATCGACATTTTCCGATTTTAGTCTTTTTGGCACTCAAAATACACAAAATTTGCATAGATTTACCGGGTGTATTCCGATAGGGGATCGAAAAATCCATTATTTTTGCGATATCTCTTACCGTTTTCGAGATAATCGACATTTTCCGATTTTAGTCTTTTTGGCACTAAAAATACACAAAATTTTTTAAGATGTTTTTTTTTTTCAATTTAGGACATTCAGCACTTGTTTTTTATATTTGGAAGAATAGATTTACCGGGTGTATTCCGATAGGGGATCGAAAAATCCATTATTTTTGCGATATCTCTTACCGTTTTCGAGATAATCGACATTTTCCGATTTTAGTCTTTTTGGCACTCAAAATACACAAAATTTTTTAAGATTTTTTTTTTTTTCAATTTAGGACATTCAGCACTTGTTTTTTATATTTGGAAGCATAGATTTACCGGGTGTATTCCGATAGGGGATCGAAAAATCCATTATTTTTGCGATATCTCTTACCGTTTTCGAGATAATCGACATTTTCCGATTTTAGTCTTTTTGGCACTCAAAATACACAAAATTTTTTAAGATTTTTTTTTTTTTCAATTTAGGACATTCAGCACTTGTTTTTTATATTTGGAAGCATAGATTTACCGGGTGTATTCCGATAGGGGATCGAAAAATCCATTATTTTTGCGATATCTCTTACCGTTTTCGAGATAATCGACATTTTCCGATTTTAGTCTTTTTGGCACTCAAAATACACAAAATTTTTTAAGATTTTTTTTTTTTTCAATTTAGGACATTCAGCACTTGTTTTTTATATTTGGAAGCATAGATTTACCGGGTGTATTCCGATAGGGGAACCGAAAATCCATTATTTTTGCGATATCTCTTACCGTTTTCGAGATAATCGACATTTTCCGATTTTAGTCTTTTTGGCACTCAAAATACACAAAATTTGCATAGATTTACCGGGTGTATTCCGATAGGGGATCGAAAAATCCATTATTTTTGCGATATCTCTTACCGTTTTCGAGATAATCGACATTTTCCGATTTTAGTCTTTTTGGCACTCAAAATAAACAAAATTTTTTTAGATTTTTTTTTTTTTTCAATTTAGGACATTCAGCACTCGTTTTTTATATTTGGAAGCATAGATTTACCGGGTGTATTCCGATGGGGGATCGAAAAATCCATTATTTTTGCGATATCTCTTACCGTTTTCGAGATAATCGACATTTTCCGATTTTAGTCTTTTTGGCACTCAAAATACACAAAATTTGCATAGATTTACCGGGTGTATTCCGATAGGGGATCGAAAAATCCATTATTTTTGCGATATCTCTTACCGTTTTCGAGATAATCGACATTTTCCGATTTTAGTCTTTTTGGCACTCAAAATACACAAAATTTTTTAAGATTTTTTTTTTTTTCAATTTAGGACATTCAGCACTTGTTTTTTATATTTGGAAGCATAGATTTACCGGGTGTATTCCGATAGGGGATCGAAAAATCCATTATTTTTGCGATATCTCTTACCGTTTTCGAGATAATCGACATTTTCCGATTTTAGTCTTTTTGGCACTCAAAATACACAAAATTTTTTAAGATTTTTTTTTTTTTCAATTTAGGACATTCAGCACTTGTTTTTTATATTTGGAAGCATAGATTTACCGGGTGTATTCCGATAGGGGAACCGAAAATCCATTATTTTTGCGATATCTCTTACCGTTTTCGAGATAATCGACATTTTCCGATTTTAGTCTTTTTGGCACTCAAAATACACAAAATTTGCATAGATTTACCGGGTGTATTCCGATAGGGGATCGAAAAATCCATTATTTTTGCGATATCTCTTACCGTTTTCGAGATAATCGACATTTTCCGATTTTAGTCTTTTTGGCACTCAAAATAAACAAAATTTTTTTAGATTTTTTTTTTTTTTCAATTTAGGACATTCAGCACTCGTTTTTTATATTTGGAAGCATAGATTTACCGGGTGTATTCCGATGGGGGATCGAAAAATCCATTATTTTTGCGATATCTCTTACCGTTTTCGAGATAATCGACATTTTCCGATTTTAGTCTTTTTGGCACTCAAAATACACAAAATTTGCATAGATTTACCGGGTGTATTCCGATAGGGGATCGAAAAATCCATTATTTTTGCGATATCTCTTACCGTTTTCGAGATAATCGACATTTTCCGATTTTAGTCTTTTTGGCACTCAAAATACACAAAATTTTTTAAGATTTTTTCTTTTTTCAATTTAGGACATTCAGCACTTGTTTTTTATATTTGGAAGCATAGATTTACCGGGTGTATTCCGATAGGGGATCGAAAAATCCATTATTTTTGCGATATCTCTTACCGTTTTCGAGATAATCGACATTTTCCGATTTTAGTCTTTTTGGCACTCAAAATACACAAAATTTGCATAGATTTACCGGGTGTATTCCGATAGGGGATCGAAAAATCCATTATTTTTGCGATATCTCTTACCGTTTTCGAGATAATCGACATTTTCCGATTTTAGTCTTTTTGGCACTCAAAATACACAAAATTTTTTAAGATTTTTTTTTTTTCAATTTAGGACATTCAGCACTTGTTTTTTATATTTGGAAGCATAGATTTACCCGGTGTATTCCGATAGGGGATCGAAAAATCCATTATTTTTGCGATATCTCTTACCGTTTTCGAGATAATCGACATTTTCCGATTTTAGTCTTTTTGGCACTCAAAATACACAAAATTTTTTAAGATTTTTTCTTTTTTCAATTTAGGACATTCAGCACTTGTTTTTTATATTTGGAAGCATAGATTTACCCGGTGTTTTCCGATAGGGGATCGAAAAATCCATTATTTTTGCGATATCTCTTACCGTTTTCGAGATAATCGACATTTTCCGATTTTAGTCTTTTTGGCACTCAAAATACACAAAATTTGCATAGATTTACCGGGTGTATTCCGGTAGGGCATCGAAAAATCCATTATTTTTGCGATATCTCTTACCGTTTTCGAGATAATCGACATTTTCCGATTTTAGTCTTTTTGGCTCTCAAAATACACAAAATTTTTTAAGATTTTTTTTTTTTTCAATTTAGGACATTCTGCACTTGTTTTTTATATTTGGAAGCATAGATTTACCGGGTGTATTCCGATAGGGGATCGAAAATTCCATTATTTTTGCGATATCTCTTACCGTTTTCGAGATAATCGACATTTTCCGATTTTAGTCTTTTTGGCATTCAAAATACACAAAATTTGCATAGATTTACCGGGTGTATTCCGATAGGGGATCGAAAAATCCATTATTTTTGCGATATCTCTTACCGTTTTCGAGATAATCGACATTTTCCGATTTTAGTCTTTTTGGCACTCAAAATACACAAAATTTGCATAGCTTTACCGGGTGTATTCCGATAGGGGATCGAAAAATCCATTATTTTTGCGATATCTCTTACCGTTTTCGAGATAATCGACATTTTCCGATTTTAGTCTTTTTGGCACTCAAAATACACAAAATTTTTTAAGATTTTTTTTTTTTTCAATTTAGGACATTCAGCACTTGTTTTTTATATTTGGAAGCATAGATTTACCGGGTGTATTCCGATAGGGGATCGAAAAATCCATTATTTTTGCGATATCTCTTACCGTTTTCGAGATAATCGACATTTTCCGATTTTAGTCTTTTTGGCACTCAAAATACACAAAATTTTTTAAGATTTTTTTTTTTTTCAATTTAGGACATTCAGCACTTGTTTTTTATATTTGGAAGCATAGATTTACCGGGTGTATTCCGATAGGGGAACCGAAAATCCATTATTTTTGCGATATCTCTTACCGTTTTCGAGATAATCGACATTTTCCGATTTTAGTCTTTTTGGCACTCAAAATACACAAAATTTGCATAGATTTACCGGGTGTATTCCGATAGGGGATCGAAAAATCCATTATTTTTGCGATATCTCTTACCGTTTTCGAGATAATCGACATTTTCCGATTTTAGTCTTTTTGGCACTCAAAATAAACAAAATTTTTTTAGATTTTTTTTTTTTTTCAATTTAGGACATTCAGCACTCGTTTTTTATATTTGGAAGCATAGATTTACCGGGTGTATTCCGATGGGGGATCGAAAAATCCATTATTTTTGCGATATCTCTTACCGTTTTCGAGATAATCGACATTTTCCGATTTTAGTCTTTTTGGCACTCAAAATACACAAAATTTGCATAGATTTACCGGGTGTATTCCGATAGGGGATCGAAAAATCCATTATTTTTGCGATATCTCTTACCGTTTTCGAGATAATCGACATTTTCCGATTTTAGTCTTTTTGGCACTCAAAATACACAAAATTTTTTAAGATTTTTTCTTTTTTCAATTTAGGACATTCAGCACTTGTTTTTTATATTTGGAAGCATAGATTTACCGGGTGTATTCCGATAGGGGATCGAAAAATCCATTATTTTTGCGATATCTCTTACCGTTTTCGAGATAATCGACATTTTCCGATTTTAGTCTTTTTGGCACTCAAAATACACAAAATTTGCATAGATTTACCGGGTGTATTCCGATAGGGGATCGAAAAATCCATTATTTTTGCGATATCTCTTACCGTTTTCGAGATAATCGACATTTTCCGATTTTAGTCTTTTTGGCACTCAAAATACACAAAATTTTTTAAGATTTTTTTTTTTTCAATTTAGGACATTCAGCACTTGTTTTTTATATTTGGAAGCATAGATTTACCCGGTGTATTCCGATAGGGGATCGAAAAATCCATTATTTTTGCGATATCTCTTACCGTTTTCGAGATAATCGACATTTTCCGATTTTATTCTTTTTGGCAGTCAAAATACACAAAATTTTTTAAGATTTTTTTTTTTTTCAATTTAGGACATTCAGCACTTGTTTTTTATATTTGGAAGCATAGATTTACCGGGTGTATTCCGATAGGGGATCGAAAAATCCATTATTTTTGCGATATCTCTTACCGTTTTCGAGATAATCGACATTTTCCGATTTTAGTCTTTTTGGCACTCAAAATACACAAAATTTTTTAAGATTTTTTTTTTTTTCAATTTAGGACATTCAGCACTTGTTTTTTATATTTGGAAGCATAGATTTACCGGGTGTATTCCGATAGGGGATCGAAAAATCCATTATTTTTGCGATATCTCTTACCGTTTTCGAGATAATCGACATTTTCCGATTTTAGTCTTTTTGGCACTCAAAATACACAAAATTTTTTAAGATTTTTTTTTTTTTCAATTTAGGACATTCAGCACTTGTTTTTTATATTTGGAAGCATAGATTTACCGGGTGTATTCCGATAGGGGATCGAAAAATCCATTATTTTTGCGATATCTCTTACCGTTTTCGAGATAATCGACATTTTCCGATTTTAGTCTATTTGGCACTCAAAATACACAAAATTTTTTAAGATTTTTTTTTTTTTCAATTTAGGACATTCAGCACTTGTTTTTTATATTTGGAAGCATAGATTTACCGGATGTGATCCGATAGGGGATCGAAAAATCCATTATTTTTGCGATATCTCTTACCGTTTTCGAGATAATCGACATTTTCCGATTTTAGTCTTTTTGGCACTCAAAATACACAAAATTTTTTTAGATTTTTTTTTTTTTCTATTTAGGACATTCAGCACTTGTTTTTTATATTTGGAAGCATAGATTTACCGGGTGTATTCCGATAGGGGATCGAAAAATCCATTATTTTTGCGATATCTCTTACCGTTTTCGAGATAATCGACATTTTCCGATTTTAGTCTTTTTGGCACTCAAAATACACAAAATTTTTTAAGATTTTTTCTTTTTTCAATTTAGGACATTCAGCACTTGTTTTTTATATTTGGAAGCATAGATTTACCCGGTGTTTTCCGATAGGGGATCGAAAAATCCATTATTTTTGCGATATCTCTTACCGTTTTCGAGATAATCGACATTTTCCGATTTTAGTCTTTTTGGCACTCAAAATACACAAAATTTGCATAGATTTACCGGGTGTATTCCGATAGGGCATCGAAAAATCCATTATTTTTGCGATATCTCTTACCGTTTTCGAGATAATCGACATTTTCCGATTTTAGTCTTTTTGGCTCTCAAAATACACAAAATTTTTTAAGATTTTTTTTTTTTTCAATTTAGGACATTCAGCACTTGTTTTTTATATTTGGAAGCATAGATTTACCTGGTGTATTCCGATAGGGGATCGAAAATTCCATTATTTTTGCGATATCTCTTACCGTTTTCGAGATAATCGACATTTTCCGATTTTAGTCTTTTTGGCATTCAAAATACACAAAATTTGCATAGATTTACCGGGTGTATTCCGATAGGGGATCGAAAAATCCATTATTTTTGCGATATCTCTTACCGTTTTCGAGATAATCGACATTTTCCGATTTTAGTCTTTTTGGCACTCAAAATACACAAAATTTGCATAGCTTTACCGGGTGTATTCCGATAGGGGATCGAAAAATCCATTATTTTTGCGATATCTCTTACCGTTTTCGAGATAATCGACATTTTCCGATTTTAGTCTTTTTGGCACTCAAAATACACAAAATTTTTTAAGATTTTTTTTTTTTTCAATTTAGGACATTCAGCACTTGTTTTTTATATTTGGAAGCATAGATTTACCGGGTGTATTCCGATAGGGGATCGAAAAATCCATTATTTTTGCGATATCTCTTACCGTTTTCGAGATAATCGACATTTTCCGATTTTAGTCTTTTTGGCACTCAAAATACACAAAATTTGCATAGATTTACCGGGTGTATTCCGATAGGGGATCGAAAAATCCATTATTTTTGCGATATCTCTTACCGTTTTCGAGATAATCGACATTTTCCGATTTTAGTCTTTTTGGCACTCAAAATACACAAAATTTTTTAAGATTTTTTTTTTTTCAATTTAGGACATTCAGCACTTGTTTTTTATATTTGGAAGCATAGATTTACCCGGTGTATTCCGATAGGGGATCGAAAAATCCATTATTTTTGCGATATCTCTTACCGTTTTCGAGATAATCGACATTTTCCGATTTTATTCTTTTTGGCAGTCAAAATACACAAAATTTTTTAAGATTTTTTTTTTTTTCAATTTAGGACATTCAGCACTTGTTTTTTATATTTGGAAGCATAGATTTACCGGGTGTATTCCGATAGGGGATCGAAAAATCCATTATTTTTGCGATATCTCTTACCGTTTTCGAGATAATCGACATTTTCCGATTTTAGTCTTTTTGGCACTCAAAATACACAAAATTTTTTAAGATTTTTTTTTTTTTCAATTTAGGACATTCAGCACTTGTTTTTTATATTTGGAAGCATAGATTTACCGGGTGTATTCCGATAGGGGATCGAAAAATCCATTATTTTTGCGATATCTCTTACCGTTTTCGAGATAATCGACATTTTCCGATTTTAGTCTTTTTGGCACTCAAAATACACAAAATTTTTTAAGATTTTTTTTTTTTTCAATTTAGGACATTCAGCACTTGTTTTTTATATTTGGAAGCATAGATTTACCGGGTGTATTCCGATAGGGGATCGAAAAATCCATTATTTTTGCGATATCTCTTACCGTTTTCGAGATAATCGACATTTTCCGATTTTAGTCTATTTGGCACTCAAAATACACAAAATTTTTTAAGATTTTTTTTTTTTTCAATTTAGGACATTCAGCACTTGTTTTTTATATTTGGAAGCATAGATTTACCGGATGTGATCCGATAGGGGATCGAAAAATCCATTATTTTTGCGATATCTCTTACCGTTTTCGAGATAATCGACATTTTCCGATTTTAGTCTTTTTGGCACTCAAAATACACAAAATTTTTTAAGATTTTTTTTTTTTTCAATTTAGGACATTCAGCACTTGTTTTTTATATTTGGAAGCATAGATTTACCGGGTGTATTCCGATAGGGGATCGAAAAATCCATTATTTTTGCGATATCTCTTACCGTTTTCGAGATAATCGACATTTTCCGATATTAGTCTTTTTGGCACTCAAAATACACAAAATTTTTTAAGATTTTTTTTTTTTCAATTTAGGACATTCAGCACTTGTTTTTTATATTTGGAAGCATAGATTTACCGGGTGTATTCCGATAGGGGATCGAAAAATCCATTATTTTTGCGATATCTCTTACCGTTTTCGAGATAATCGACATTTTCCGATTTTAGTCTTTTTGGCACTCAAAATACACAAAATTTTTTAAGATTTTTTTTTTTTTCAATTTAGGACATTCAGCACTTGTTTTTTGTATTTGGAAGCATAGATTTACCGGGTGTATTCCGATAGGGGATCGAAAAATCCATTATTTTTGCGATATCTCTTACCGTTTTCGAGATAATCGACATTTTCCGATTTTAGTCTTTTTGGCACTCAAAATACACAAAATTTTTTAAGATTTTTTTTTTTTTCAATTTAGGACATTCAGCACTTGTTTTTTATATTTGGAAGCATATATTTACCGGGTGTATTCCGATGGGGGATCGAAAAATCCATTATTTTTGCGATATCTCTTACCGTTTTCGAGATAATCGACATTTTCCGATTTTAGTCTTTTTGGCACTCAAAATACACAAAATTTTTTAAGATTTTTTTTTTTGTTCAATTTAGGACATTCAGCACTAGTTTTTTATATTTGGAAGCATAGATTTACCGGATGTAATCCGATAGGGGATCGAAAAATCCATTATTTTTGCGATATCTCTTACCGTTTTCGAGATAATCGACATTTTCCGATTTTAGTCTTTTTGGCACTCAAAATACACAAAATTTTTTAAGATTTTTTTTTTTTCAATTTAGGACATTCAGCACTTGTTTTTTATATTTGGAAGCATAGATTTACCGGGTGTATTCCGATAGGGGAACCGAAAATCCATTATTTTTGCGATATCTCTTACCGTTTTCGAGATAATCGACATTTTCCGATTTTAGTCTTTTTGGCACTCAAAATACACAAAATTTGCATAGCTTTACCGGGTGTATTCCGATAGGGGATCGAAAAATCCATTATTTTTGCGATATCTCTTACCGTTTTCGAGATAATCGACATTTTCCGATTTTAGTCTTTTTGGCACTCAAAATACACAAAATTTTTTAAGATTTTTTTTTTTTCAATTTAGGACATTCAGCACTTGTTTTTTATATTTGGAAGCATAGATTTATCGGGTGTATTCCGATAGGGGATCGAAAAATCCATTATTTTTGCGATATCTCTTACCGTTTTCGAGATAATCGACATTTTCCGATTTTAGTCTTTTTGGCACTCAAAATACACAAAATTTGCATAGATTTACCCGGTGTATTCCGATAGGGGATCGAAAAATCCATTATTTTTGCGATATCTCTTACCGTTTTCGAGATAATCGACATTTTCCGATTTTAGTCTTTTTGGCACTCAAAATACACAAAATTTGCATAGATTTACCGGGTGTATTCCGATAGGGCATCGAAAAATCCATTATTTTTGCGATATCTCTTACCGTTTTCGAGATAATCGACATTTTCCGATTTTAGTCTTTTTGGCTCTCAAAATACACAAAATTTTTTAAGATTTTTTTTTTTTTCAATTTAGGACATTCAGCACTTGTTTTTTATATTTGGAAGCATAGATTTACCGGGTGTATTCCGATACCCATGTAGCACACAATGTTGGCTCAATATTGGTCCAATATTGAAAATATATATTGGGCCAATATCGAGATGTGAACATTTTCCAATATTGGTACAATATTGGCTTCCAATATTGGCGCAATATTTATTTCCAATATTGCGCCAATATTGAGTTGTGAACATTTTCCAATATTGGTGCAATATTGATTTCCAATATTGGTGCAATATTTATTTCCAATATTGCGCCAATATTGAGATGTGAACATTTTCCAATATTGGTGCAATATTGGTTTCCAATATTGGTGCAATATTTATTTCCAATATTGCGCCAATATCGAGATGTGAACATTTTCCAATATTGGTACAATATTGGCTTCCAATATTGGCGCAATATTTATTTCCAATATTGCGCCAATATCGAGATGTGAACATTTTCCAATATTGGTACAATATTGGCTTTCAATATTGGCGCAATATTTATTTCCAATATTGCGCCAATATCGAGATGTGAACATTTTCCAATATTGGTGCAATATTGGTTTCCAATATTGCGCCAATATCGAGATGTGAACATTTTCCAATATTGGTACAATATTGGTTTCCAATATTGGTGCAATATTGGTTGCCAATATTTATTTGCAAAAAAATTAATTATTTTTTATTTTAGTATTATTATTATTGGTTCATTTTTATTTAATCTACCATATTGTATTTATATTAAAGGCTCCTAAATGAAGTTAGTGTACCTGAAGAAAATCTTTTTAAATCAATTTTTCTACTAGTGTCCATGGATATGTTGCAGCGCCAATCATTTCTGTGAATCTGAAAATTAAATTTGAAGATTTTTTTTCTTACCTTAGATCCCACCGGGATTCGAACCTACGATAGATCTTTCGAATTGTACTAGAGCCGTCTACTCTAACCACTAACCTATAGGGGAACATACTTATTTTCGGAGTTTGTCGGTGATTTAATAAGATGTTTTTATATCGTTTTGAAAAATTCAAATATTACATAATATTTTTTTAATCTAAGTTTTACTATTTTTTTTGTTTTAGAAAAAACGTATGGACATACTTTTCGTAGATCTAGATTTCGACATGTTTATTGTTTTTACAATTAATTTATATTTAATTATATTATTATATAAATTTACCAAAATTAAATTATAAGAAAATTTATTTTGAAAATTTTCCGTAAAATTTGCACTTGTTTTAAAATGCCTCTGGCGCAGGTCGGTTTTTTCAAATTATGTTGGTAAAACATGGTAAAAACTATTTAGATTTACATAGATGACGTCAAATACTAAAGTATTTGATGACGTCTTTCATTGGTTGGAAAGAATGAAAGTAAAATTGTTCATTAAGGTGGTCGATTTCTATGGGGATTATCTACTTTATTTTTATTTTTAAAATTTATTTAACAACGATTGCAATTAAATAATACTATTGCTACAAAGAGAGACGGTCGGAACATAGTGGTCATGCGAGTTGACTATGAATGCTGAATGCTAAATACCCCGTTCGAATCCGAGTGAAGTAAGAACTTTATTCTAACCGTCTCTCTTGTCCTCCAGGTTGGGGGTTCTTCGTCGGGCTGGCTCCCCGTCGTAGGTAAAAAATTAAATGCTGTGAATGCCATTTGATATTAAAAAGTTAATATTATAATGGTCAGCCAAGACCCATTAGGGTTATAGCGCTACACGATTGCTACAATTACGAAAATTTTACAAATTATTGCTCAAAGCTTCTTGTGTAACATATTGAAATATGAGGCGTAGAAGACAATTATTAAATTGATAATAATTAAATATATAAAGCGATGACGTGTATTGCGCATGCGAAAACTAATACACATAATAATTTATTGTCTCATATTTCAATATGTTATACGTGAAGCCTTGAGCAACAACCTGTAAAATTTTCGTAACTGTAGTAATTTTAGTTAAGTTGATAATCCCCATAGAAATCGGCCACCTTAACATGATGAAATTATTAACCCGTTATCGAAACCGATTAAAAATTATATTATTAAGACTAGAGACATTTCCACCGATGGCGATGGTCAATTTTAAATCCTCGACGCTAAAATGGTTACGTTTGAACAGTGGACAATTCCACCGATGCGGGCCGAGTACCTTCCTTATGAAGTATTAGAAGTTGCACAATGGGGATTAACAAACTTGAAAATCCCTTGAAAGATTACAAATGACCAAAAATAAATGCAGCATTTTATAGATTTATCAATAAAAATTTAATGTAGTAAATGAAAAAAAAAATTAATTAATTTATTTATAAAAATTCAACATAGAAGAAAGAACAACAAATAAATTATCGGACACAACTTGCTCGGAGAAATCGAAAATTTGAAATGCCCGTAACTTTTTAGAAACTGAAATTAAGATGTTGGAAGTGAAAGCTCATTTAGGCTCTGACGAAGCCCTAACGTTTGATACCATTTTACCTAAAAATTCACAAAAATTGCAAAAATAGAAAAACAGTCTACAGCCTGCCCCCCCCCAACTGTTTCGCGAATAACTCCGGGACGGTTGAGGCTCAAACGAAAAAAATGGAAGCTCATTTAGACTCTAACGAAGCTCTAACGTTTGACACCATTTTCATCCCAAAATTCGACTTGTGGGGGGCCAACGTGTCTACAGCCCCCCCCCCATTTTTCGCGAATATCTTCGCGATGGTTGAGACTTAAACGAAACAAATGGAATCTCATTTAGGCTCTAACGATTGACACCAATTGCACTCCAAAATTCGATTTGCGGGGGGCAGCGACATGCACTTCTAAAAATACGTACAGCGACGGGTTGGTACCATAAAATTTTGAATTAAATATATTATGGAATAAACATATTTAGTTATATTAGGGCTTATAATAAATAGGGTGTTTTATTTTACCTAACTATCCTGTCTCTAATCATGACCTTCGGAAAATAAATCAATCATGCGCATCAATGTCGTCGATGTTCTTTAACTATTTCAAAAACTATTTGGGTTTATTACACCCTATATACAGCGGCGGTGCATGTCGCCCCCCCCCCCCAATTTAGAATTTTGAATCCAAAATAGTCTAAATCGTCTGTGTATCGTTTGTACGTATCGTGGTTTGTACCTGTTTGTACAAAAATTATTTTAGTTTCTAGAGGTAATTTTATTTATAGTGGTTGGGAGTGGCTAATGTGCATAAACGAATATTCGTCATTTCGGTGCTGTTTGTGTTAATTGGTGGAATTTGGGTGTCAAGGGTGCTCCCTCCACAGTGGCGGATTTAGCACTTCAGAGGCCCGAGGCGCAATTCAATTTTGAGGCCCCCTCTAAATATTTTCACACCTATGTCACACTTTTTGGACCACCTGTATACGGTTTGTTTCAAAATTGGGATCTTTAACAAAAAAAAATAATGAAATTATCAAATGGGTATCATTATCACTGTTTATTAAACATTAAATATAAGTAGGTATAATAATAAAAATAACAAATCTTTTTTCGCAATACTAACAACAAACTAAATCGGAACTTTTCTCGCTTTAGCTTTAGCAAATTTATCAATTAGACTTTCATAATCAATTAACATAACTATATCATTTTCTATAAACATCATAGACAAATGACTTAAGAGCGCGCTGCAAATTTTGATGCAAAAACATGTTTCGACAGATGGCGTGCCCTAAAATATTAATCTTTTATAGTTATCTTTTCACCAAAACAGAATTCTAATAATTTATCAAAGTCATATGAATAAACGATAACTAAGTTAGGCAATAAGGAAGTTTGAACTTTCAAAGATAAATATTTTTAAATATATTCAATATTTTCACATGTGCATATCTTTTTGGAATATACTTGTAAATATTCAACATTGGAAGCTCAAAATACCTTATTGCCTAGCTTAGTTATCGTTTATTCATATGACTTTTATAAATTATTAGAATTCTATTTTGGTGAAAAGATAACTATAAAAGATTAATATTTTAGGGTACACCATCTGTTGAAACATGTTTTTGCATCGAAATTTGCAGCGCGCTCTTAAATGAAGTTAAGATAAGGAATTTCTTAAATAATTTTTAACTCTTTTAAGAACTGAAAAAGAACGTTCTCCACTTGCATTACAAATTGGAATTGTCAAAAATATTTTTAAAATTGTCTCTACATTAGGAAATGTCGATTGCAAACCTGCAATTAACAATTTATACATCTCCACAGAATTGGTGACATTTTCTTCTCTTACGTAGGCAATAAAATGAACAAGTTCATCTTTAAAGTTTTTAATATCAATATCATTTTGATATTTTGTACATAAGTTTTCCACACAATCATTAAATTGGACGTCAGGCATTTTAAAATCAAAAAATAATCCAAAATCTTTTAAAACTTCACTCTAAATGGCGCTTCTTCGTGATAATTCTGATATGAGTACATCACAAATAACAGTAGGTCTAGGCCAGGTAGAAGAAAGGTACAAAACAAAAAAAATTTCAAAATTTCCCAAAAAGTAGCTTATTTGGCAAGCAATTTGTACCTACCTGCAGATTAAAATCGGTAGAATTTGTAACAATGGGGTCTATAAATACAGAAATTTATTTAAATGAATGCATCAAGAAACGGTTGCTACCCTTTCTGGCATCACAAAACACCCCACCATTGTTCTGGCCCGATTTGGCAACCTGTTCATCAGATTAATCATCAAGTTATATAAGAGCAACATCTATGAAATTATGAAGTACGCTGTGATAATATTAATTATTTTTATCATAAAAATAAAATTATTTTATTTTATTGTGAGAGCTGAAATTTGAGTCCCTCCACATTTGCCGCGCAAGCCAAAGTCACGCGCCAACCACTATGAATAAAATAACCTATACCCAAATAGTTTTTGAGAAATTTCAAAATTTCGCTGGGGGGGGGGATGGAGACATGCTTTTTTTAAATTTCGGATTTAAAATAGTCTACCACCCCTATTCTGTAACTTTTTCGTTATCGTTGAACCGCAAAATTCTTTAAGTTGTTAAGTTCGTATTCCGTAACTTAAAATTCGTAAGCATATTCGGTACCGCATTCGGTAAGATCGACATAATGGACGAATGCTCCAAGTGTCGCGTTAAGAGCATAACGAATACATTGTGGCTGTGACACTTGCGTATTTTGTTCAAATTAGTAGTATTTCTGTTGGTTTTTGTTTAATATTTTACTAAAAAGTACAAAATGGATGCGAATTATGTTAGCGATAAACTACAGCTTGAAAAGAATAGCGTTTTTCTGTATTTTCAAAAAATTCTGAGTGAAAGGCTATTACAAAAAACGAAATTTGAATCAGATAACTACATTCTAAGAAACTATCTACATAAAATTACGCAAAGAATAATTATGTAAAAATTCTTATAGGGCTTCAAAATCCAAACTAAAAATGAGCATAAACCGATACTTTAGTAGACCCTAAAAACAGGTATCTACAGGGAGAAGCACCAGTTTCTAGGAATAAATAGTACAATAACATAATAAAATTGAAAAATTTATTAGTTCCTATTCATTCTTATTATGGCATAGACAAGTAGTGTCAAGTGTCTCTTAAAAAAAGTTACAAAATAGGGGTGTTAACCATTATTTTTATAATAATGTTCATTTTCTTAAATTCTATCTAATCCTAAAATTTATAAATCACGAAATGAAGAATTCGCAAGAAAAAATAAAATTTGTTAAAGCCTTGTAGATTTATAATTATGCCGCCATACACTTAATAAATAAAATAATTAAATTTAAATTTCAAAAACCGAAGATGAATGCATGATACGAAAACAACTTCGTAATTATTCGTACAAGAAACCTGGGTTTTTTCGTTAAAAACGTGATGCGAGCGATCGCCGTACCGAATGAAGTTAGAGAATACCAGTCATAGCGAAATTCGGTTGAAAGTTCATAGCGAAGCCAATCTTAACGATAACCTTAACGATAACGAAAAAGTTACAGAATAGGGGTGAAGTCTATGACGTTTGTGTTTCGTTTGTGCAGGTTTGCGCAAGTCTTATTTTCGTTAACAAAGTTACGGGTATTTAAATTTTTCGAGTCCTCCGAGCAAGTTCCGTACGATAATCTTCTATTTGATGAGATTAAAATTTGTTTCGATTAAGGGGTTAAATACACTGTATTTTAAGTAACTTGAAATCACCAACTCCATTATTACACCAATCAATTCTCGCAATTTTTTACATGAAATTATTGGGAGTAGTTCGGAGTAATATAACAGACCAAATATTTGATTTCTTATATTGCCCCTATATCGGAAAACACTATTGGACCAATATTGGCTAAATATAGGCAGACAATATTGGTTACCAATATTGGTGCAATATAGCGCCAAGCTGCAGCCAATATTGGTGCTATATTGATTTCCTATATTGATCCAATATCGGTAAACAATATTGAACCAATATTGGCTAAATATTGGCAGACAATATTGGTTTCCAATATTGGTGCAATATACACTCAAACAAATCCGTTCTTACCAGCTAGAAAAATAAACTTTAAATGAAGAATAAACGTACTGGAAATTGGCCCAAGCATTGGACGTTCTTAAAATCAAGAAAAACTTAAGAATGTCGTACTTGATTATCGTTTAGGAATGTGAGATATCAATTTCAAGTATGCCTTTCTCTGTTTAAGAATGCCAATTCTCAATTGTAAATTAAAACACACTGAGGTTTATTTCTAAGCGAAACATTCTTATTTCCAAGACTTAAGAGTTCTTAATTTTAGAATGACCATTCTTAAAAATAGTTTGTAACAATCTTGTTTTAAGAACTTCCATTCTGAATACCTACTAGATCTAAAGTACGCTCATTCTTGATTTTCAGTGAGTATTTCCATTCTTATTGTAAACTTAAGGTAGGTTGTTTTAAGTAAATAATTAAAACTATTATTTATTATTTGTTAAATGGTTTAATACAATCTAAAAAACGTACACAAAATATAAAATATAAGAAATAAAATAAAAAATTATAAGTAATGCTTAATAATAACTGGTAACGAAATTATATAAATAATTATTAATTAACAAAGCTTTTTAAATTTAAATGCTAATTTATTACTTGGAAGTAAATGTATATGGAATGTATAAGAACAGAAATCACTAAAGCATTTCAGAAAGTATTTTTCTTGATTTTTTCATAATAAGTTAGATAATAATTAAGATACTTACTAAAACCGAACTTCTAGGGTGTTTAAATAATGGCCACTCTTCAATTAATTTTATAAAGTTCATTGGAAAACATTGGCTATTTCGCAATGTAACTGTTGTTTTCCATTTTTTTCTAATACTTCCGTCCAGTTATTGCCATCAACATTGTATTTCAGCCAGACTTGAAGATTACTTAAATTTTCATTATAGGGAACTTAAATCGTTAGCTAAATTTAAAGTACTATATTTTAAGTTTTTAATGCGATCGTATAATTTTCCTTTCGGGTGTCCACCTAATTTTCGAGCAATATAATAGGTTTCCTATAAACAAACATAATTAATTGAAATTTTGAATATATTTATTTCAAAGAGCTTTAATTTTTCTTATGCGGAAACTAAATTTTAAGTATGTAGGTGCAGCAATAACTTACTTTACTTTCTGAAGGAAACAATAATTTTGTAATCTCGATCGAAAGCTCATCAATTATTTTCAAAGTCACAGTTTTGTTTTGTGAACTGAAAAAAAATTATAATTATAAAACAAAATATTTATCACTTTTATTGTTTAAATAATACCCTGTCCTGATTATTTCTTGATCGCCACTCTTTTTCACAAAATTTCTAAAATTATAAATTTAGTGTTAGATTTTTATTACACATAAAAAACCATAGTTATAATATGATTTTGTTTACCTGTTACTTTTCTAATGACTTCTTGCGAAAATCCCCAAGAAGACAACAGCAAATTAATTTCTTCAAAATTATAACTTACACTAGGTTGACAACTAGTTTGTGTAATAATGTCGTCTAAAAGAGACACATCCGACGCTGAATTATCCCAATTGGTCATTTTTATAAATCAAATCGACTTACAATAAAATAATAATGTACAGAATAAAGTACTGTTATCACAATGAACTTGTAAGTTGAACTGAATTTTTCAAATGCAGAACATACTAAGTTTGTTTTAAGCCTGCATTGCTTAATTTGTTCTTAAAACAAGAATGGATGTGTATTAAATAAATAATTGCTGACTACCATTTCCAATAAAGACGGATGGAAAAGCTAAATGTATGAATCATTTAACTATACCGATCTTATATTACAAAACTGTTAAGCATAGTATTGTTTGATATAAGAATGCCATTATAGGTGATATTCTTGTTTGATAAAAATTCTTAAATTAATCATGTTATGTTTATCATAAGAATGGCACACTGCATTTAATCATATTCATGCTAAAAATAAGAAATTTGTTCATGAATTCAAGAATTTTATCTGTTTCTTAATTTAATGATCGGATTCTTGATTTAGTTCTCAAGCAAATTTCTTTGAGTGTAGCGCCAAGCTGCAGCCAATATTGGTGCTATATTGATTTCCTATATTGACCCAATATCGGAAAACAATATTGGACCAATATTGGCTAAATATTGGCAGACAATATTGGTTTCCAATATTGGTGCAATATAGCACCAAGCTGCAGCCAATATTGGTGCTATATTGATTTCCTATATTGACCCAATATCGGAAAACAATATTGGACCAATATTGGCTAAATATTGGCAGACAATATTGGTTTCCAATATTGGTGCAATATAGCGCCAAGCTGCAGCCAATATTGGTGCTATATTGATTTCCTATATTGACCCAATATCGGAAAACAATATTGGACCAATATTGGCTAAATATTGGCAGACAATATTGGTTGCCAATATTGGTGCAATATTGCGCCAAGCTAAAGCCAATATTGGTGCAATATTGATTATCTATATTGCCCCAATGTCGGAAAACAATATTGGACCAATATTGGCTGAATCTTGCAATATTGCGCCAAGATTCTATATTGGCGCAATATTGGGCCAATATTGCGCCAACATAGTGTGCTACATGGGTAGGGGATCGAAAAATCCATTATTTTTGCGATATCTCTTACCGTTTTCGAGATAATCGACATTTTCCGATTTTAGTCTTTTTGGCACTCAAAATACACAAAATTTTTTAAGATTTTTTTTTTTTTCAATTTAAGACATTCAGCACTTGTTTTTTATATTTGGAAGCATAGATTTACCGGGTGTATTCCGATAGGGGATCGAAAAATCCATTATTTTTGCGATATCTCTTACCGTTTTCGAGATAATCGACATTTTCCGATTTTAGTCTTTTTGGCACTCAAAATACACAAAATTTTTTAAGATTTTTTTTTTTTTCAATTTAGGACATTCAGCACTTGTTTTTTATATTTGGAAGCATAGATTTACCGGGTGTATTCCGATAGGGGATCGAAAAATCCATTATTTTTGCGATATCTCTTACCGTTTTCGAGATAATCGACATTTTCCGATTTTAGTCTATTTGGCACTCAAAATACACAAAATTTTTTAAGATTTTTTTTTTTTTCAATTTAGGACATTCAGCACTTGTTTTTTATATTTGGAAGCATAGATTTACCGGATGTGATCCGATAGGGGATCGAAAAATCCATTATTTTTGCGATATCTCTTACCGTTTTCGAGATAATCGACATTTTCCGATTTTAGTCTTTTTGGCACTCAAAATACACAAAATTTTTTAAGATTTTTTTTTTTTTCAATTTAGGACATTCAGCACTTGTTTTTTATATTTGGAAGCATAGATTTACCGGGTGTATTCCGATAGGGGATCGAAAAATCCATTATTTTTGCGATATCTCTTACCGTTTTCGAGATAATCGACATTTTCCGATATTAGTCTTTTTGGCACTCAAAATACACAAAATTTTTTAAGATTTTTTTTTTTTCAATTTAGGACATTCAGCACTTGTTTTTTATATTTGGAAGCATAGATTTACCGGGTGTATTCCGATAGGGGATCGAAAAATCCATTATTTTTGCGATATCTCTTACCGTTTTCGAGATAATCGACATTTTCCGATTTTAGTCTTTTTGGCACTCAAAATACACAAAATTTTTTAAGATTTTTTTTTTTTTCAATTTAGGACATTCAGCACTTGTTTTTTATATTTGGAAGCATATATTTACCGGGTGTATTCCGATGGGGGATCGAAAAATCCATTATTTTTGCGATATCTCTTACCGTTTTCGAGATAATCGACATTTTCCGATTTTAGTCTTTTTGGCACTCAAAATACACAAAATTTTTTAAGATTTTTTTTTTTGTTCAATTTAGGACATTCAGCACTAGTTTTTTATATTTGGAAGCATAGATTTACCGGATGTAATCCGATAGGGGATCGAAAAATCCATTATTTTTGCGATATCTCTTACCGTTTTCGAGATAATCGACATTTTCCGATTTTAGTCTTTTTGGCACTCAAAATACACAAAATTTTTTAAGATTTTTTTTTTTTCAATTTAGGACATTCAGCACTTGTTTTTTATATTTGGAAGCATAGATTTACCGGGTGTATTCCGATAGGGGAACCGAAAATCCATTATTTTTGCGATATCTCTTACCGTTTTCGAGATAATCGACATTTTCCGATTTTAGTTTTTTTGGCACTCAAAATACACAAAATTTGCATAGCTTTACCGGGTGTATTCCGATAGGGGATCGAAAAATCCATTATTTTTGCGATATCTCTTACCGTTTTCGAGATAATCGACATTTTCCGATTTTAGTCTTTTTGGCACTCAAAATACACAAAATTTTTTAAGATTTTTTTTTTTTTCAATTTAGGACATTCAGCACTTGTTTTTTATATTTGGAAGCATAGATTTACCGGGTGTATTCCGATAGGGGATCGAAAAATCCATTATTTTTGCGATATCTCTTACCGTTTTCGAGATAATCGACATTTTCCGATTTTAGTCTATTTGGCACTCAAAATACACAAAATTTTTTAAGATTTTTTTTTTTTTCAATTTAGGACATTCAGCACTTGTTTTTTATATTTGGAAGCATAGATTTACCGGATGTGATCCGATAGGGGATCGAAAAATCCATTATTTTTGCGATATCTCTTACCGTTTTCGAGATAATCGACATTTTCCGATTTTAGTCTTTTTGGCACTCAAAATACACAAAATTTTTTAAGATTTTTTTTTTTTTCAATTTAGGACATTCAGCACTTGTTTTTTATATTTGGAAGCATAGATTTACCGGGTGTATTCCGATAGGGGATCGAAAAATCCATTATTTTTGCGATATCTCTTACCGTTTTCGAGATAATCGACATTTTCCGATATTAGTCTTTTTGGCACTCAAAATACACAAAATTTTTTAAGATTTTTTTTTTTTCAATTTAGGACATTCAGCACTTGTTTTTTATATTTGGAAGCATAGATTTACCGGGTGTATTCCGATAGGGGATCGAAAAATCCATTATTTTTGCGATATCTCTTACCGTTTTCGAGATAATCGACATTTTCCGATTTTAGTCTTTTTGGCACTCAAAATACACAAAATTTTTTAAGATTTTTTTTTTTTTCAATTTAGGACATTCAGCACTTGTTTTTTATATTTGGAAGCATATATTTACCGGGTGTATTCCGATGGGGGATCGAAAAATCCATTATTTTTGCGATATCTCTTACCGTTTTCGAGATAATCGACATTTTCCGATTTTAGTCTTTTTGGCACTCAAAATACACAAAATTTTTTAAGATTTTTTTTTTTGTTCAATTTAGGACATTCAGCACTAGTTTTTTATATTTGGAAGCATAGATTTACCGGATGTAATCCGATAGGGGATCGAAAAATCCATTATTTTTGCGATATCTCTTACCGTTTTCGAGATAATCGACATTTTCCGATTTTAGTCTTTTTGGCACTCAAAATACACAAAATTTTTTAAGATTTTTTTTTTTTCAATTTAGGACATTCAGCACTTGTTTTTTATATTTGGAAGCATAGATTTACCGGGTGTATTCCGATAGGGGAACCGAAAATCCATTATTTTTGGGATATCTCTTACCGTTTTCGAGATAATCGACATTTTCCGATTTTAGTTTTTTTGGCACTCAAAATACACAAAATTTGCATAGCTTTACCGGGTGTATTCCGATAGGGGATCGAAAAATCCATTATTTTTGCGATATCTCTTACCGTTTTCGAGATAATCGACATTTTCCGATTTTAGTCTTTTTGGCACTCAAAATACACAAAATTTTTTAAGATTTTTTTTTTTTCAATTTAGGACATTCAGCACTTGTTTTTTATATTTGGAAGCATAGATTTATCGGGTGTATTCCGATAGGGGATCGAAAAATCCATTATTTTTGCGATATCTCTTACCGTTTTCGAGATAATCGACATTTTCCGATTTTAGTCTTTTTGGCACTCAAAATACACAAAATTTGCATAGATTTACCCGGTGTATTCCGATAGGGGATCGAAAAATCCATTATTTTTGCGATATCTCTTACCGTTTTCGAGATAATCGACATTTTCCGATTTTAGTCTTTTTGGCACTCAAAATACACAAAATTTGCATAGATTTACCGGGTGTATTCCGATAGGGCATCGAAAAATCCATTATTTTTGCGATATCTCTTACCGTTTTCGAGATAATCGACATTTTCCGATTTTAGTCTTTTTGGCTCTCAAAATACACAAAATTTTTTAAGATTTTTTTTTTTTTCAATTTAGGACATTCAGCACTTGTTTTTTATATTTGGAAGCATAGATTTACCGGGTGTATTCCGATAGGGGATCGAAAAATCCATTATTTTTGCGATATCTCTTACCGTTTTCGAGATAATCGACATTTTCCGATTTTAGTCTTTTTGGCACTCAAAATACACAAAATTTTTTAAGATTTTTTTTTTTTTCAATTTAGGACATTCAGCACTTGTTTTTTATATTTGGAAGCATAGATTTACCGGGTGTATTCCGATAGGGGATCGAAAAATCCATTATTTTTGCGATATCTCTTACCGTTTTCGAGATAATCGACATTTTCCGATTTTAGTCTTTTTGGCACTCAAAATACACAAAATTTTTTAAGATTTTTTTTTTTTTCAATTTAGGACATTCAGCACTTGTTTTTTATATTTGGAAGCATAGATTTACCGGGTGTATTCCGATAGGGGATCGAAAAATCCATTATTTTTGCGATATCTCTTACCGTTTTCGAGATAATCGACATTTTCCGATTTTAGTCTATTTGGCACTCAAAATACACAAAATTTTTTAAGATTTTTTTTTTTTTCAATTTAGGACATTCAGCACTTGTTTTTTATATTTGGAAGCATAGATTTACCGGATGTGATCCGATAGGGGATCGAAAAATCCATTATTTTTGCGATATCTCTTACCGTTTTCGAGATAATCGACATTTTCCGATTTTAGTCTTTTTGGCACTCAAAATACACAAAATTTTTTAAGATTTTTTTTTTTTTCAATTTAGGACATTCAGCACTTGTTTTTTATATTTGGAAGCATAGATTTACCGGGTGTATTCCGATAGGGGATCGAAAAATCCATTATTTTTGCGATATCTCTTACCGTTTTCGAGATAATCGACATTTTCCGATATTAGTCTTTTTGGCACTCAAAATACACAAAATTTTTTAAGATTTTTTTTTTTTCAATTTAGGACATTCAGCACTTGTTTTTTATATTTGGAAGCATAGATTTACCGGGTGTATTCCGATAGGGGATCGAAAAATCCATTATTTTTGCGATATCTCTTACCGTTTTCGAGATAATCGACATTTTCCGATTTTAGTCTTTTTGGCACTCAAAATACACAAAATTTTTTAAGATTTTTTTTTTTTTCAATTTAGGACATTCAGCACTTGTTTTTTATATTTGGAAGCATATATTTACCGGGTGTATTCCGATGGGGGATCGAAAAATCCATTATTTTTGCGATATCTCTTACCGTTTTCGAGATAATCGACATTTTCCGATTTTAGTCTTTTTGGCACTCAAAATACACAAAATTTTTTAAGATTTTTTTTTTGTTCAATTTAGGACATTCAGCACTAGTTTTTTATATTTGGAAGCATAGATTTACCGGATGTAATCCGATAGGGGATCGAAAAATCCATTATTTTTGCGATATCTCTTACCGTTTTCGAGATAATCGACATTTTCCGATTTTAGTCTTTTTGGCACTCAAAATACACAAAATTTTTTAAGATTTTTTTTTTTTCAATTTAGGACATTCAGCACTTGTTTTTTATATTTGGAAGCATAGATTTACCGGGTGTATTCCGATAGGGGAACCGAAAATCCATTATTTTTGCGATATCTCTTACCGTTTTCGAGATAATCGACATTTTCCGATTTTAGTTTTTTTGGCACTCAAAATACACAAAATTTGCATAGCTTTACCGGGTGTATTCCGATAGGGGATCGAAAAATCCATTATTTTTGCGATATCTCTTACCGTTTTCGAGATAATCGACATTTTCCGATTTTAGTCTTTTTGGCACTCAAAATACACAAAATTTTGTAAGATTTTTTTTTTTTCAATTTAGGACATTCAGCACTTGTTTTTTATATTTGGAAGCATAGATTTATCGGGTGTATTCCGATAGGGGATCGAAAAATCCATTATTTTTGCGATATCTCTTACCGTTTTCGAGATAATCGACATTTTCCGATTTTAGTCTTTTTGGCACTCAAAATACACAAAATTTGCATAGATTTACCCGGTGTATTCCGATAGGGGATCGAAAAATCCATTATTTTTGCGATATCTCTTACCGTTTTCGAGATAATCGACATTTTCCGATTTTAGTCTTTTTGGCACTCAAAATACACAAAATTTGCATAGATTTACCGGGTGTATTCCGATAGGGCATCGAAAAATCCATTATTTTTGCGATATCTCTTACCGTTTTCGAGATAATCGACATTTTCCGATTTTAGTCTTTTTGGCTCTCAAAATACACAAAATTTTTTAAGATTTTTTTTTTTTTCAATTTAGGACATTCAGCACTTGTTTTTTATATTTGGAAGCATAGATTTACCGGGTGTGTTCCGATAGGGGATCGAAAAATCCATTATTTTTGCGATATCTCTTACCGTTTTCGAGATAATCGACATTTTCCGATTTTAGTCTTTTTGGCACTCAAAATACACAAAACTTTTTAAGATTTTTTTTTTTTTCAATTTAGGACATTCAGCACTTGTTTTTTATATTTGGAAGCATAGATTTACCGGGTGTATTCCGATAGGGGATCGAAAAATCCATTATTTTTGCGATATCTCTTACCGTTTTCGAGATAATCGACATTTTCCGATTTTAGTCTTTTTGGCACTCAAAATACACAAAATTTTTTAAGATTTTTTTTTTTTTCAATTTAGGACATTCAGCACTTGTTTTTTATATTTGGAAGCATAGATTTACCGGATGTGATCCGATAGGGGATCGAAAAATCCATTATTTTTGCGATATCTCTTACCGTTTTCGAGATAATCGACATTTTCCGATTTTAGTCTTTTTGGCACTCAAAATACACAAAATTTTTTAAGATTTTTTTTTTTTTCAATTTAGGACATTCAGCACTTGTTTTTTATATTTGGAAGCATAGATTTACCGGGTGTATTCCGATAGGGGATCGAAAAATCCATTATTTTTGCGATATCTCTTACCGTTTTCGAGATAATCGACATTTTCCGATATTAGTCTTTTTGGCACTCAAAATACACAAAATTTTTTAAGATTTTTTTTTTTTCAATTTAGGACATTCAGCACTTGTTTTTTATATTTGGAAGCATAGATTTACCGGGTGTATTCCGATAGGGGATCGAAAAATCCATTATTTTTGCGATATCTCTTACCGTTTTCGAGATAATCGACATTTTCCGATTTTAGTCTTTTTGGCACTCAAAATACACAAAATTTTTTAAGATTTTTTTTTTTTTCAATTTAGGACATTCAGCACTTGTTTTTTGTATTTGGAAGCATAGATTTACCGGGTGTATTCCGATAGGGGATCGAAAAATCCATTATTTTTGCGATATCTCTTACCGTTTTCGAGATAATCGACATTTTCCGATTTTAGTCTTTTTGGCACTCAAAATACACAAAATTTTTTAAGATTTTTTTTTTTTTCAATTTAGGACATTCAGCACTTGTTTTTTATATTTGGAAGCATATATTTACCGGGTGTATTCCGATGGGGGATCGAAAAATCCATTATTTTTGCGATATCTCTTACCGTTTTCGAGATAATCGACATTTTCCGATTTTAGTCTTTTTGGCACTCAAAATACACAAAATTTTTTAAGATTTTTTTTTTTGTTCAATTTAGGACATTCAGCACTAGTTTTTTATATTTGGAAGCATAGATTTACCGGATGTAATCCGATAGGGGATCGAAAAATCCATTATTTTTGCGATATCTCTTACCGTTTTCGAGATAATCGACATTTTCCGATTTTAGTCTTTTTGGCACTCAAAATACACAAAATTTTTTAAGATTTTTTTTTTTTCAATTTAGGACATTCAGCACTTGTTTTTTATATTTGGAAGCATAGATTTACCGGGTGTATTCCGATAGGGGAACCGAAAATCCATTATTTTTGCGATATCTCTTACCGTTTTCGAGATAATCGACATTTTCCGATTTTAGTCTTTTTGGCACTCAAAATACACAAAATTTGCATAGCTTTACCGGGTGTATTCCGATAGGGGATCGAAAAATCCATTATTTTTGCGATATCTCTTACCGTTTTCGAGATAATCGACATTTTCCGATTTTAGTCTTTTTGGCACTCAAAATACACAAAATTTTTTAAGATTTTTTTTTTTTCAATTTAGGACATTCAGCACTTGTTTTTTATATTTGGAAGCATAGATTTACCGGGTGTATTCCGATAGGGGATCGAAAAATCCATTATTTTTGCGATATCTCTTACCGTTTTCGAGATAATCGACATTTTCCGATTTTAGTCTTTTTGGCACTCAAAATACACAAAATTTTTTAAGATTTTTTTTTTTTTCAATTTAGGACATTCAGCACTTGTTTTTTATATTTGGAAGCATAGATTTACCGGGTGTATTCCGATAGGGGATCGAAAAATCCATTATTTTTGCGATATCTCTTACCGTTTTCGAGATAATCGACATTTTCCGATTTTAGTCTTTTTGGCACTCAAAATACACAAAATTTTTTAAGATTTTTTTTTTTTTCAATTTAGGACATTCAGCACTTGTTTTTTATATTTGGAAGCATAGATTTACCGGGTGTATTCCGATAGGGGAACCGAAAATCCATTATTTTTGCGATATCTTTAACCGTTTTCGAGATAATCGACATTTTCCGATTTTAGTCTTTTTGGCACTCAAAATACACAAAATTTGCATAGATTTACCGGGTGTATTCCGATAGGGGATCGAAAAATCCATTATTTTTGCGATATCTCTTACCGTTTTCGAGATAATCGACATTTTCCGATTTTAGTCTTTTTGGCACTCAAAATAAACAAAATTTTTTTAGATTTTTTTTTTTTTTCAATTTAGGACATTCAGCACTCGTTTTTTATATTTGGAAGCATAGATTTACCGGGTGTATTCCGATGGGGGATCGAAAAATCCATTATTTTTGCGATATCTCTTACCGTTTTCGAGATAATCGACATTTTCCGATTTTAGTCTTTTTGGCACTCAAAATACACAAAATTTGCATAGATTTACCGGGTGTATTCCGATAGGGGATCGAAAAATCCATTATTTTTGCGATATCTCTTACCGTTTTCGAGATAATCGACATTTTCCGATTTTAGTCTTTTTGGCACTCAAAATACACAAAATTTTTTAAGATTTTTTCTTTTTTCAATTTAGGACATTCAGCACTTGTTTTTTATATTTGGAAGCATAGATTTACCCGGTGTATTCCGATAGGGGATCGAAACATCCATTATTTTTGCGATATCTCTTACCGTTTTCGAGATAATCGACATTTTCCGATTTTAGTCTTTTTGGCACTCAAAATACACAAAATTTTTTAAGATTTTTTCTTTTTTCAATTTAGGACATTCAGCACTTGTTTTTTATATTTGGAAGCATAGATTTACCCGGTGTATTCCGATAGGGGATCGAAAAATCCATTATTTTTGCGATATCTCTTACCGTTTTCGAGATAATCGACATTTTCCGATTTTAGTCTTTTTGGCACTCAAAATACACAAAATTTGCATAGATTTACCGGGTGTATTCCGATAGGGCATCGAAAAATCCATTATTTTTGCGATATCTCTTACCGTTTTCGAGCTAATCGACATTTTCCGATTTTAGTCTTTTTGGCTCTCAAAATACACAAAATTTTTTAAGATTTTTTTTTTTTTCAATTTAGGACATTCAGCACTTGTTTTTTATATTTGGAAGCATAGATTTACCGGGTGTATTCCGATAGGGGATCGAAAATTCCATTATTTTTGCGATATCTCTTACCGTTTTCGAGATAATCGACATTTTCCGATTTTAGTCTTTTTGGCATTCAAAATACACAAAATTTGCATAGATTTACCGGGTGTATTCCGATAGGGGATCGAAAAATCCATTATTTTTGCGATATCTCTTACCGTTTTCGAGATAATCGACATTTTCCGATTTTAGTCTTTTTGGCACTCAAAATACACAAAATTTGCATAGCTTTACCGGGTGTATTCCGATAGGGGATCGAAAAATCCATTATTTTTGCGATATCTCTTACCGTTTTCGAGATAATCGACATTTTCCGATTTTAGTCTTTTTGGCACTCAAAATACACAAAATTTTTTAAGATTTTTTTTTTTTTCAATTTAGGACATTCAGCACTTGTTTTTTATATTTGGAAGCATAGATTTACCGGGTGTATTCCGATAGGGGATCGAAAAATCCATTATTTTTGCGATATCTCTTACCGTTTTCGAGATAATCGACATTTTCCGATTTTAGTCTTTTTGGCACTCAAAATACACAAAATTTGCATAGATTTACCGGGTGTATTCCGATAGGGGATCGAAAAATCCATTATTTTTGCGATATCTCTTACCGTTTTCGAGATAATCGACATTTTCCGATTTTAGTCTTTTTGGCACTCAAAATACACAAAATTTTTTAAGATTTTTTTTTTTTCAATTTAGGACATTCAGCACTTGTTTTTTATATTTGGAAGCATAGATTTACCCGGTGTATTCCGATAGGGGATCGAAAAATCCATTATTTTTGCGATATCTCTTACCGTTTTCGAGATAATCGACATTTTCCGATTTTATTCTTTTTGGCAGTCAAAATACACAAAATTTTTTAAGATTTTTTTTTTTTTCAATTTAGGACATTCAGCACTTGTTTTTTGTATTTGGAAGCATAGATTTACCGGGTGTATTCCGATAGGGGATCGAAAAATCCATTATTTTTGCGATATCTCTTACCGTTTTCGAGATAATCGACATTTTCCGATTTTAGTCTTTTTGGCACTCAAAATACACAAAATTTTTTAAGATTTTTTTTTTTTTCAATTTAGGACATTCAGCACTTGTTTTTTATATTTGGAAGCATATATTTACCGGGTGTATTCCGATGGGGGATCGAAAAATCCATTATTTTTGCGATATCTCTTACCGTTTTCGAGATAATCGACATTTTCCGATTTTAGTCTTTTTGGCACTCAAAATACACAAAATTTTTTAAGATTTTTTTTTTTGTTCAATTTAGGACATTCAGCACTAGTTTTTTATATTTGGAAGCATAGATTTACCGGATGTAATCCGATAGGGGATCGAAAAATCCATTATTTTTGCGATATCTCTTACCGTTTTCGAGATAATCGACATTTTCCGATTTTAGTCTTTTTGGCACTCAAAATACACAAAATTTTTTAAGATTTTTTTTTTTTCAATTTAGGACATTCAGCACTTGTTTTTTATATTTGGAAGCATAGATTTACCGGGTGTATTCCGATAGGGGATCGAAAAATCCATTATTTTTGCGATATCTCTTACCGTTTTCGAGATAATCGACATTTTCCGATTTTAGTCTTTTTGGCACTCAAAATACACAAAATTTTTTAAGATTTTTTTTTTTTTCAATTTAGGACATTCAGCACTTGTTTTTTATATTTGGAAGCATAGATTTACCGGGTGTATTCCGATAGGGGATCGAAAAATCCATTATTTTTGCGATATCTCTTACCGTTTTCGAGATAATCGACATTTTCCGATTTTAGTCTTTTTGGCACTCAAAATACACAAAATTTTTTAAGATTTTTTTTTTTTTCAATTTAGGACATTCAGCACTTGTTTTTTATATTTGGAAGCATAGATTTACCGGGTGTATTCCGATAGGGGAACCGAAAATCCATTATTTTTGCGATATCTTTAACCGTTTTCGAGATAATCGACATTTTCCGATTTTAGTCTTTTTGGCACTCAAAATACACAAAATTTGCATAGATTTACCGGGTGTATTCCGATAGGGGATCGAAAAATCCATTATTTTTGCGATATCTCTTACCGTTTTCGAGATAATCGACATTTTCCGATTTTAGTCTTTTTGGCACTCAAAATAAACAAAATTTTTTTAGATTTTTTTTTTTTTTCAATTTAGGACATTCAGCACTCGTTTTTTATATTTGGAAGCATAGATTTACCGGGTGTATTCCGATGGGGGATCGAAAAATCCATTATTTTTGCGATATCTCTTACCGTTTTCGAGATAATCGACATTTTCCGATTTTAGTCTTTTTGGCACTCAAAATACACAAAATTTGCATAGATTTACCGGGTGTATTCCGATAGGGGATCGAAAAATCCATTATTTTTGCGATATCTCTTACCGTTTTCGAGATAATCGACATTTTCCGATTTTAGTCTTTTTGGCACTCAAAATACACAAAATTTTTTAAGATTTTTTCTTTTTTCAATTTAGGACATTCAGCACTTGTTTTTTATATTTGGAAGCATAGATTTACCCGGTGTATTCCGATAGGGGATCGAAACATCCATTATTTTTGCGATATCTCTTACCGTTTTCGAGATAATCGACATTTTCCGATTTTAGTCTTTTTGGCACTCAAAATACACAAAATTTTTTAAGATTTTTTCTTTTTTCAATTTAGGACATTCAGCACTTGTTTTTTATATTTGGAAGCATAGATTTACCCGGTGTATTCCGATAGGGGATCGAAAAATCCATTATTTTTGCGATATCTCTTACCGTTTTCGAGATAATCGACATTTTCCGATTTTAGTCTTTTTGGCACTCAAAATACACAAAATTTGCATAGATTTACCGGGTGTATTCCGATAGGGCATCGAAAAATCCATTATTTTTGCGATATCTCTTACCGTTTTCGAGCTAATCGACATTTTCCGATTTTAGTCTTTTTGGCTCTCAAAATACACAAAATTTTTTAAGATTTTTTTTTTTTTCAATTTAGGACATTCAGCACTTGTTTTTTATATTTGGAAGCATAGATTTACCGGGTGTATTCCGATAGGGGATCGAAAATTCCATTATTTTTGCGATATCTCTTACCGTTTTCGAGATAATCGACATTTTCCGATTTTAGTCTTTTTGGCATTCAAAATACACAAAATTTGCATAGATTTACCGGGTGTATTCCGATAGGGGATCGAAAAATCCATTATTTTTGCGATATCTCTTACCGTTTTCGAGATAATCGACATTTTCCGATTTTAGTCTTTTTGGCACTCAAAATACACAAAATTTGCATAGCTTTACCGGGTGTATTCCGATAGGGGATCGAAAAATCCATTATTTTTGCGATATCTCTTACCGTTTTCGAGATAATCGACATTTTCCGATTTTAGTCTTTTTGGCACTCAAAATACACAAAATTTTTTAAGATTTTTTTTTTTTTCAATTTAGGACATTCAGCACTTGTTTTTTATATTTGGAAGCATAGATTTACCGGGTGTATTCCGATAGGGGATCGAAAAATCCATTATTTTTGCGATATCTCTTACCGTTTTCGAGATAATCGACATTTTCCGATTTTAGTCTTTTTGGCACTCAAAATACACAAAATTTGCATAGATTTACCGGGTGTATTCCGATAGGGGATCGAAAAATCCATTATTTTTGCGATATCTCTTACCGTTTTCGAGATAATCGACATTTTCCGATTTTAGTCTTTTTGGCACTCAAAATACACAAAATTTTTTAAGATTTTTTTTTTTTCAATTTAGGACATTCAGCACTTGTTTTTTATATTTGGAAGCATAGATTTACCCGGTGTATTCCGATAGGGGATCGAAAAATCCATTATTTTTGCGATATCTCTTACCGTTTTCGAGATAATCGACATTTTCCGATTTTATTCTTTTTGGCAGTCAAAATACACAAAATTTTTTAAGATTTTTTTTTTTTTCAATTTAGGACATTCAGCACTTGTTTTTTATATTTGGAAGCATAGATTTACCGGGTGTATTCCGATAGGGGATCGAAAAATCCATTATTTTTGCGATATCTCTTACCGTTTTCGAGATAATCGACATTTTCCGATTTTAGTCTTTTTGGCACTCAAAATACACAAAATTTTTTAAGATTTTTTTTTTTTTCAATTTAGGACATTCAGCACTTGTTTTTTATATTTGGAAGCATAGATTTACCGGGTGTATTCCGATAGGGGATCGAAAAATCCATTATTTTTGCGATATCTCTTACCGTTTTCGAGATAATCGACATTTTCCGATTTTAGTCTTTTTGGCACTCAAAATACACAAAATTTTTTAAGATTTTTTTTTTTTTCAATTTAGGACATTCAGCACTTGTTTTTTATATTTGGAAGCATAGATTTACCGGGTGTATTCCGATAGGGGATCGAAAAATCCATTATTTTTGCGATATCTCTTACCGTTTTCGAGATAATCGACATTTTCCGATTTTAGTCTATTTGGCACTCAAAATACACAAAATTTTTTAAGATTTTTTTTTTTTTCAATTTAGGACATTCAGCACTTGTTTTTTATATTTGGAAGCATAGATTTACCGGATGTGATCCGATAGGGGATCGAAAAATCCATTATTTTTGCGATATCTCTTACCGTTTTCGAGATAATCGACATTTTCCGATTTTAGTCTTTTTGGCACTCAAAATACACAAAATTTTTTAAGATTTTTTTTTTTTTCAATTTAGGACATTCAGCACTTGTTTTTTATATTTGGAAGCATAGATTTACCGGGTGTATTCCGATAGGGGATCGAAAAATCCATTATTTTTGCGATATCTCTTACCGTTTTCGAGATAATCGACATTTTCCGATATTAGTCTTTTTGGCACTCAAAATACACAAAATTTTTTAAGATTTTTTTTTTTTCAATTTAGGACATTCAGCACTTGTTTTTTATATTTGGAAGCATAGATTTACCGGGTGTATTCCGATAGGGGATCGAAAAATCCATTATTTTTGCGATATCTCTTACCGTTTTCGAGATAATCGACATTTTCCGATTTTAGTCTTTTTGGCACTCAAAATACACAAAATTTTTTAAGATTTTTTTTTTTTTCAATTTAGGACATTCAGCACTTGTTTTTTGTATTTGGAAGCATAGATTTACCGGGTGTATTCCGATAGGGGATCGAAAAATCCATTATTTTTGCGATATCTCTTACCGTTTTCGAGATAATCGACATTTTCCGATTTTAGTCTTTTTGACACTCAAAATACACAAAATTTTTTAAGATTTTTTTTTTTTTCAATTTAGGACATTCAGCACTTGTTTTTTATATTTGGAAGCATATATTTACCGGGTGTATTCCGATGGGGGATCGAAAAATCCATTATTTTTGCGATATCTCTTACCGTTTTCGAGATAATCGACATTTTCCGATTTTAGTCTTTTTGGCACTCAAAATACACAAAATTTTTTAAGATTTTATTTTTTGTTCAATTTAGGACATTCAGCACTAGTTTTTTATATTTGGAAGCATAGATTTACCGGATGTAATCCGATAGGGGATCGAAAAATCCATTATTTTTGCGATATCTCTTACCGTTTTCGAGATAATCGACATTTTCCGATTTTAGTCTTTTTGGCACTCAAAATACACAAAATTTTTTAAGATTTTTTTTTTTTCAATTTAGGACATTCAGCACTTGTTTTTTATATTTGGAAGCATAGATTTACCGGGTGTATTCCGATAGGGGAACCGAAAATCCATTATTTTTGCGATATCTCTTACCGTTTTCGAGATAATCGACATTTTCCGATTTTAGTCTTTTTGGCACTCAAAATACACAAAATTTGCATAGCTTTACCGGGTGTATTCCGATAGGGGATCGAAAAATCCATTATTTTTGCGATATCTCTTACCGTTTTCGAGATAATCGACATTTTCCGATTTTAGTCTTTTTGGCACTCAAAATACACAAAATTTTTTAAGATTTTTTTTTTTTCAATTTAGGACATTCAGCACTTGTTTTTTATATTTGGAAGCATAGATTTATCGGGTGTATTCCGATAGGGGATCGAAAAATCCATTATTTTTGCGATATCTCTTACCGTTTTCGAGATAATCGACATTTTCCGATTTTAGTCTTTTTGGCACTCAAAATACACAAAATTTGCATAGATTTACCCGGTGTATTCCGATAGGGGATCGAAAAATCCATTATTTTTGCGATATCTCTTACCGTTTTCGAGATAATCGACATTTTCCGATTTTAGTCTTTTTGGCACTCAAAATACACAAAATTTGCATAGATTTACCGGGTGTATTCCGATAGGGCATCGAAAAATCCATTATTTTTGCGATATCTCTTACCGTTTTCGAGATAATCGACATTTTCCGATTTTAGTCTTTTTGGCTCTCAAAATACACAAAATTTTTTAAGATTTTTTTTTTTTTCAATTTAGGACATTCAGCACTTGTTTTTTATATTTGGAAGCATAGATTTACCGGGTGTATTCCGATAGGGGATCGAAAAATCCATTATTTTTGCGATATCTCTTACCGTTTTCGAGATAATCGACATTTTCCGATTTTAGTCTTTTTGGCACTCAAAATACACAAAATTTGCATAGATTTACCGGGTGTATTCCGATAGGGCATCGAAAAATCCATTATTTTTGCGATATCTCTTACCGTTTTCGAGCTAATCGACATTTTCCGATTTTAGTCTTTTTGGCTCTCAAAATACACAAAATTTTTTAAGATTTTTTTTTTTTTCAATTTAGGACATTCAGCACTTGTTTTTTATATTTGGAAGCATAGATTTACCGGGTGTATTCCGATAGGGGATCGAAAATTCCATTATTTTTGCGATATCTCTTACCGTTTTCGAGATAATCGACATTTTCCGATTTTAGTCTTTTTGGCATTCAAAATACACAAAATTTGCATAGATTTACCGGGTGTATTCCGATAGGGGATCGAAAAATCCATTATTTTTGCGATATCTCTTACCGTTTTCGAGATAATCGACATTTTCCGATTTTAGTCTTTTTGGCACTCAAAATACACAAAATTTGCATAGCTTTACCGGGTGTATTCCGATAGGGGATCGAAAAATCCATTATTTTTGCGATATCTCTTACCGTTTTCGAGATAATCGACATTTTCCGATTTTAGTCTTTTTGGCACTCAAAATACACAAAATTTTTTAAGATTTTTTTTTTTTTCAATTTAGGACATTCAGCACTTGTTTTTTATATTTGGAAGCATAGATTTACCGGGTGTATTCCGATAGGGGATCGAAAAATCCATTATTTTTGCGATATCTCTTACCGTTTTCGAGATAATCGACATTTTCCGATTTTAGTCTTTTTGGCACTCAAAATACACAAAATTTGCATAGATTTACCGGGTGTATTCCGATAGGGGATCGAAAAATCCATTATTTTTGCGATATCTCTTACCGTTTTCGAGATAATCGACATTTTCCGATTTTAGTCTTTTTGGCACTCAAAATACACAAAATTTTTTAAGATTTTTTTTTTTTCAATTTAGGACATTCAGCACTTGTTTTTTATATTTGGAAGCATAGATTTACCCGGTGTATTCCGATAGGGGATCGAAAAATCCATTATTTTTGCGATATCTCTTACCGTTTTCGAGATAATCGACATTTTCCGATTTTATTCTTTTTGGCAGTCAAAATACACAAAATTTTTTAAGATTTTTTTTTTTTTCAATTTAGGACATTCAGCACTTGTTTTTTATATTTGGAAGCATAGATTTACCGGGTGTATTCCGATAGGGGATCGAAAAATCCATTATTTTTGCGATATCTCTTACCGTTTTCGAGATAATCGACATTTTCCGATTTTAGTCTTTTTGGCACTCAAAATACACAAAATTTTTTAAGATTTTTTTTTTTTTCAATTTAGGACATTCAGCACTTGTTTTTTATATTTGGAAGCATAGATTTACCGGGTGTATTCCGATAGGGGATCGAAAAATCCATTATTTTTGCGATATCTCTTACCGTTTTCGAGATAATCGACATTTTCCGATTTTAGTCTTTTTGGCACTCAAAATACACAAAATTTTTTAAGATTTTTTTTTTTTTCAATTTAGGACATTCAGCACTTGTTTTTTATATTTGGAAGCATAGATTTACCGGGTATATTCCGATAGGGGATCGAAAAATCCATTATTTTTGCGATATCTCTTACCGTTTTCGAGATAATCGACATTTTCCGATTTTAGTCTATTTGGCACTCAAAATACACAAAATTTTTTAAGATTTTTTTTTTTTTCAATTTAGGACATTCAGCACTTGTTTTTTATATTTGGAAGCATAGATTTACCGGATGTGATCCGATAGGGGATCGAAAAATCCATTATTTTTGCGATATCTCTTACCGTTTTCGAGATAATCGACATTTTCCGATTTTAGTCTTTTTGGCACTCAAAATACACAAAATTTTTTAAGATTTTTTTTTTTTTCAATTTAGGACATTCAGCACTTGTTTTTTATATTTGGAAGCATAGATTTACCGGGTGTATTCCGATAGGGGATCGAAAAATCCATTATTTTTGCGATATCTCTTACCGTTTTCGAGATAATCGACATTTTCCGATATTAGTCTTTTTGGCACTCAAAATACACAAAATTTTTTAAGATTTTTTTTTTTTCAATTTAGGACATTCAGCACTTGTTTTTTATATTTGGAAGCATAGATTTACCGGGTGTATTCCGATAGGGGATCGAAAAATCCATTATTTTTGCGATATCTCTTACCGTTTTCGAGATAATCGACATTTTCCGATTTTAGTCTTTTTGGCACTCAAAATACACAAAATTTTTTAAGATTTTTTTTTTTTTCAATTTAGGACATTCAGCACTTGTTTTTTGTATTTGGAAGCATAGATTTACCGGGTGTATTCCGATAGGGGATCGAAAAATCCATTATTTTTGCGATATCTCTTACCGTTTTCGAGATAATCGACATTTTCCGATTTTAGTCTTTTTGACACTCAAAATACACAAAATTTTTTAAGATTTTTTTTTTTTTCAATTTAGGACATTCAGCACTTGTTTTTTATATTTGGAAGCATATATTTACCGGGTGTATTCCGATGGGGGATCGAAAAATCCATTATTTTTGCGATATCTCTTACCGTTTTCGAGATAATCGACATTTTCCGATTTTAGTCTTTTTGGCACTCAAAATACACAAAATTTTTTAAGATTTTATTTTTTGTTCAATTTAGGACATTCAGCACTAGTTTTTTATATTTGGAAGCATAGATTTACCGGATGTAATCCGATAGGGGATCGAAAAATCCATTATTTTTGCGATATCTCTTACCGTTTTCGAGATAATCGACATTTTCCGATTTTAGTCTTTTTGGCACTCAAAATACACAAAATTTTTTAAGATTTTTTTTTTTTCAATTTAGGACATTCAGCACTTGTTTTTTATATTTGGAAGCATAGATTTACCGGGTGTATTCCGATAGGGGAACCGAAAATCCATTATTTTTGCGATATCTCTTACCGTTTTCGAGATAATCGACATTTTCCGATTTTAGTCTTTTTGGCACTCAAAATACACAAAATTTGCATAGCTTTACCGGGTGTATTCCGATAGGGGATCGAAAAATCCATTATTTTTGCGATATCTCTTACCGTTTTCGAGATAATCGACATTTTCCGATTTTAGTCTTTTTGGCACTCAAAATACACAAAATTTTTTAAGATTTTTTTTTTTTCAATTTAGGACATTCAGCACTTGTTTTTTATATTTGGAAGCATAGATTTATCGGGTGTATTCCGATAGGGGATCGAAAAATCCATTATTTTTGCGATATCTCTTACCGTTTTCGAGATAATCGACATTTTCCGATTTTAGTCTTTTTGGCACTCAAAATACACAAAATTTGCATAGATTTACCCGGTGTATTCCGATAGGGGATCGAAAAATCCATTATTTTTGCGATATCTCTTACCGTTTTCGAGATAATCGACATTTTCCGATTTTAGTCTTTTTGGCACTCAAAATACACAAAATTTGCATAGATTTACCGGGTGTATTCCGATAGGGCATCGAAAAATCCATTATTTTTGCGATATCTCTTACCGTTTTCGAGATAATCGACATTTTCCGATTTTAGTCTTTTTGGCTCTCAAAATACACAAAATTTTTTAAGATTTTTTTTTTTTTCAATTTAGGACATTCAGCACTTGTTTTTTATATTTGGAAGCATAGATTTACCGGGTGTATTCCGATAGGGGATCGAAAAATCCATTATTTTTGCGATATCTCTTACCGTTTTCGAGATAATCGACATTTTCCGATTTTAGTCTTTTTGGCACTCAAAATACACAAAATTTTTTAAGATTTTTTTTTTTTTCAATTTAGGACATTCAGCACTTGTTTTTTATATTTGGAAGCATAGATTTACCGGGTGTATTCCGATAGGGGATCGAAAAATCCATTATTTTTGCGATATCTCTTACCGTTTTCGAGATAATCGACATTTTCCGATTTTAGTCTTTTTGGCACTCAAAATACACAAAATTTTTTAAGATTTTTTTTTTTTTCAATTTAGGACATTCAGCACTTGTTTTTTATATTTGGAAGCATAGATTTACCGGGTGTATTCCGATAGGGGATCGAAAAATCCATTATTTTTGCGATATCTCTTACCGTTTTCGAGATAATCGACATTTTCCGATTTTAGTCTATTTGGCACTCAAAATACACAAAATTTTTTAAGATTTTTTTTTTTTTCAATTTAGGACATTCAGCACTTGTTTTTTATATTTGGAAGCATAGATTTACCGGATGTGATCCGATAGGGGATCGAAAAATCCATTATTTTTGCGATATCTCTTACCGTTTTCGAGATAATCGACATTTTCCGATTTTAGTCTTTTTGGCACTCAAAATACACAAAATTTTTTAAGATTTTTTTTTTTTTCAATTTAGGACATTCAGCACTTGTTTTTTATATTTGGAAGCATAGATTTACCGGGTGTATTCCGATAGGGGATCGAAAAATCCATTATTTTTGCGATATCTCTTACCGTTTTCGAGATAATCGACATTTTCCGATATTAGTCTTTTTGGCACTCAAAATACACAAAATTTTTTAAGATTTTTTTTTTTTCAATTTAGGACATTCAGCACTTGTTTTTTATATTTGGAAGCATAGATTTACCGGGTGTATTCCGATAGGGGATCGAAAAATCCATTATTTTTGCGATATCTCTTACCGTTTTCGAGATAATCGACATTTTCCGATTTTAGTCTTTTTGGCACTCAAAATACACAAAATTTTTTAAGATTTTTTTTTTTTTCAATTTAGGACATTCAGCACTTGTTTTTTGTATTTGGAAGCATAGATTTATCGGGTGTATTCCGATAGGGGATCGAAAAATCCATTATTTTTGCGATATCTCTTACCGTTTTCGAGATAATCGACATTTTCCGATTTTAGTCTTTTTGGCACTCAAAATACACAAAATTTTTTAAGATTTTTTTTTTTTTCAATTTAGGACATTCAGCACTTGTTTTTTATATTTGGAAGCATATATTTACCGGGTGTATTCCGATGGGGGATCGAAAAATCCATTATTTTTGCGATATCTCTTACCGTTTTCGAGATAATCGACATTTTCCGATTTTAGTCTTTTTGGCACTCAAAATACACAAAATTTTTTAAGATTTTTTTTTTTTCAATTTAGGACATTCAGCACTTGTTTTTTATATTTGGAAGCATAGATTTACCGGGTGTATTCCGATAGGGGAACCGAAAATCCATTATTTTTGCGATATCTCTTACCGTTTTCGAGATAATCGACATTTTCCGATTTTAGTCTTTTTGGCACTCAAAATACACAAAATTTGCATAGCTCTACCGGGTGTATTCCGATAGGGCATCGAAAAATCCATTATTTTTGCGATATCTCTTACCGTTTTCGAGATAATCGACATTTTCCGATTTTAGTCTTTTTGGCTCTCAAAATACACAAAATTTTTTAAGATTTTTTTTTTTTTCAATTTAGGACATTCAGCACTTGTTTTTTATATTTGGAAGCATAGATTTACCGGGTGTATTCCGATAGGGGATCGAAAAATCCATTATTTTTGCGATATCTCTTACCGTTTTCGAGATAATCGACATTTTCCGATTTTAGTCTTTTTGGCACTCAAAATACACAAAATTTTTTAAGATTTTTTTTTTTTCAATTTAGGACATTCAGCACTTGTTTTTTATATTTGGAAGCATAGATTTACCGGGTGTATTCCGATAGGGGATCGAAAAATCCATTATTTTTGCGATATCTCTTACCGTTTTCGAGATAATCGACATTTTCCGATTTTAGTCTTTTTGGCACTCAAAATACACAAAATTTTTTAAGATTTTTTTTTTTTTCAATTTAGGACATTCAGCACTTGTTTTTTATATTTGGAAGCATAGATTTACCGGGTGTATTCCGATAGGGGATCGAAAAATCCATTATTTTTGCGATATCTCTTACCGTTTTCGAGATAATCGACATTTTCCGATTTTAGTCTATTTGGCACTCAAAATACACAAAATTTTTTAAGATTTTTTTTTTTTTCAATTTAGGACATTCAGCACTTGTTTTTTATATTTGGAAGCATAGATTTACCGGATGTGATCCGATAGGGGATCGAAAAATCCATTATTTTTGCGATATCTCTTACCGTTTTCGAGATAATCGACATTTTCCGATTTTAGTCTTTTTGGCACTCAAAATACACAAAATTTTTTAAGATTTTTTTTTTTTTCAATTTAGGACATTCAGCACTTGTTTTTTATATTTGGAAGCATAGATTTACCGGGTGTATTCCGATAGGGGATCGAAAAATCCATTATTTTTGCGATATCTCTTACCGTTTTCGAGATAATCGACATTTTCCGATATTAGTCTTTTTGGCACTCAAAATACACAAAATTTTTTAAGATTTTTTTTTTTTCAATTTAGGACATTCAGCACTTGTTTTTTATATTTGGAAGCATAGATTTACCGGGTGTATTCCGATAGGGGATCGAAAAATCCATTATTTTTGCGATATCTCTTACCGTTTTCGAGATAATCGACATTTTCCGATTTTAGTCTTTTTGGCACTCAAAATACACAAAATTTTTTAAGATTTTTTTTTTTTTCAATTTAGGACATTCAGCACTTGTTTTTTGTATTTGGAAGCATAGATTTATCGGGTGTATTCCGATAGGGGATCGAAAAATCCATTATTTTTGCGATATCTCTTACCGTTTTCGAGATAATCGACATTTTCCGATTTTAGTCTTTTTGGCACTCAAAATACACAAAATTTTTTAAGATTTTTTTTTTTTTCAATTTAGGACATTCAGCACTTGTTTTTTATATTTGGAAGCATATATTTACCGGGTGTATTCCGATGGGGGATCGAAAAATCCATTATTTTTGCGATATCTCTTACCGTTTTCGAGATAATCGACATTTTCCGATTTTAGTCTTTTTGGCACTCAAAATACACAAAATTTTTTAAGATTTTTTTTTTTTCAATTTAGGACATTCAGCACTTGTTTTTTATATTTGGAAGCATAGATTTACCGGGTGTATTCCGATAGGGGAACCGAAAATCCATTATTTTTGCGATATCTCTTACCGTTTTCGAGATAATCGACATTTTCCGATTTTAGTCTTTTTGGCACTCAAAATACACAAAATTTGCATAGCTCTACCGGGTGTATTCCGATAGGGGATCGAAAAATCCATTATTTTTGCGATATCTCTTACCGTTTTCGAGATAATCGACATTTTCCGATTTTAGTCTTTTTGGCACTCAAAATACACAAAATTTTTTAAGATTTTTTTTTTTTCAATTTAGGACATTCAGCACTTGTTTTTTATATTTGGAAGCATAGATTTACCGGGTGTATTCCGATAGGGGAACCGAAAATCCATTATTTTTGCGATATCTCTTACCGTTTTCGAGATAATCGACATTTTCCGATTTTAGTCTTTTTGGCACTCAAAATACACAAAATTTGCATAGCTTTACCGGGTGTATTCCGATAGGGGATCGAAAAATCCATTATTTTTGCGATATCTCTTACCGTTTTCGAGATAATCGACATTTTCCGATTTTAGTCTTTTTGGCACTCAAAATACACAAAATTTTTTAAGATTTTTTTTTTTTCAATTTAGGACATTCAGCACTTGTTTTTTATATTTGGAAGCATAGATTTATCGGGTGTATTCCGATAGGGGATCGAAAAATCCATTATTTTTGCGATATCTCTTACCGTTTTCGAGATAATCGACATTTTCCGATTTTAGTCTTTTTGGCACTCAAAATACACAAAATTTGCATAGATTTACCCGGTGTATTCCGATAGGGGATCGAAAAATCCATTATTTTTGCGATATCTCTTACCGTTTTCGAGATAATCGACATTTTCCGATTTTAGTCTTTTTGGCACTCAAAATACACAAAATTTGCATAGATTTACCGGGTGTATTCCGATAGGGCATCGAAAAATCCATTATTTTTGCGATATCTCTTACCGTTTTCGAGATAATCGACATTTTCCGATTTTAGTCTTTTTGGCTCTCAAAATACACAAAATTTTTTAAGATTTTTTTTTTTTTCAATTTAGGACATTCAGCACTTGTTTTTTATATTTGGAAGCATAGATTTACCGGGTGTATTCCGATAGGGGATCGAAAAATCCATTATTTTTGCGATATCTCTTACCGTTTTCGAGATAATCGACATTTTCCGATTTTAGTCTTTTTGGCACTCAAAATACACAAAATTTTTTAAGATTTTTTTTTTTTTCAATTTAGGACATTCAGCACTTGTTTTTTATATTTGGAAGCATAGATTTACCGGGTGTATTCCGATAGGGGATCGAAAAATCCATTATTTTTGCGATATCTCTTACCGTTTTCGAGATAATCGACATTTTCCGATTTTAGTCTATTTGGCACTCAAAATACACAAAATTTTTTAAGATTTTTTTTTTTTTCAATTTAGGACATTCAGCACTTGTTTTTTATATTTGGAAGCATAGATTTACCGGATGTGATCCGATAGGGGATCGAAAAATCCATTATTTTTGCGATATCTCTTACCGTTTTCGAGATAATCGACATTTTCCGATTTTAGTCTTTTTGGCACTCAAAATACACAAAATTTTTTAAGATTTTTTTTTTTTTCAATTTAGGACATTCAGCACTTGTTTTTTATATTTGGAAGCATAGATTTACCGGGTGTATTCCGATAGGGGATCGAAAAATCCATTATTTTTGCGATATCTCTTACCGTTTTCGAGATAATCGACATTTTCCGATATTAGTCTTTTTGGCACTCAAAATACACAAAATTTTTTAAGATTTTTTTTTTTTCAATTTAGGACATTCAGCACTTGTTTTTTATATTTGGAAGCATAGATTTACCGGGTGTATTCCGATAGGGGATCGAAAAATCCATTATTTTTGCGATATCTCTTACCGTTTTCGAGATAATCGACATTTTCCGATTTTAGTCTTTTTGGCACTCAAAATACACAAAATTTTTTAATTTTTTTTTTTTCAATTTAGGACATTCAGCACTTGTTTTTTGTATTTGGAAGCATAGATTTATCGGGTGTATTCCGATAGGGGATCGAAAAATCCATTATTTTTGCGATATCTCTTACCGTTTTCGAGATAATCGACATTTTCCGATTTTAGTCTTTTTGGCACTCAAAATACACAAAATTTTTTAAGATTTTTTTTTTTTTCAATTTAGGACATTCAGCACTTGTTTTTTATATTTGGAAGCATAGATTTACCGGAGTAATCCGATAGGGGATCGAAAAATCCATTATTTTTGCGATATCTCTTACCGTTTTCGAGATAATCGACATTTTCCGATTTTAGTCTTTTTGGCACTCAAAATACACAAAATTTTTTAAGATTTTTTTTTTTTCAATTTAGGACATTCAGCACTTGTTTTTTATATTTGGAAGCATAGATTTACCGGGTGTATTCCGATAGGGGAACCGAAAATCCATTATTTTTGCGATATCTCTTACCGTTTTCGAGATAATCGACATTTTCCGATTTTAGTCTTTTTGGCACTCAAAATACACAAAATTTGCATAGCTCTACCGGGTGTATTCCGATAGGGGATCGAAAAATCCATTATTTTTGCGATATCTCTTACCGTTTTCGAGATAATCGACATTTTCCGATTTTAGTCTTTTTGGCACTCAAAATACACAAAATTTTTTAAGATTTTTTTTTTTTCAATTTAGGACATTCAGCACTTGTTTTTTATATTTGGAAGCATAGATTTATCGGGTGTATTCCGATAGGGGATCGAAAAATCCATTATTTTTGCGATATCTCTTACCGTTTTCGAGATAATCGACATTTTCCGATTTTAGTCTTTTTGGCACTCAAAATACACAAAATTTGCATAGATTTACCCGGTGTATTCCGATAGGGGATCGAAAAATCCATTATTTTTGCGATATCTCTTACCGTTTTCGAGATAATCGACATTTTCCGATTTTAGTCTTTTTGGCACTCAAAATACACAAAATTTGCATAGATTTACCGGGTGTATTCCGATAGGGCATCGAAAAATCCATTATTTTTGCGATATCTCTTACCGTTTTCGAGATAATCGACATTTTCCGATTTTAGTCTTTTTGGCTCTCAAAATACACAAAATTTTTTAAGATTTTTTTTTTTTTCAATTTAGGACATTCAGCACTTGTTTTTTATATTTGGAAGCATAGATTTACCGGGTGTATTCCGATAGGGGATCAAAAATTCCATTATTTTTGCGATATCTCTTACCGTTTTCGAGATAATCGACATTTTCCGATTTTAGTCTTTTTGGCATTCAAAATACACAAAATTTGCATAGATTTACCGGGTGTATTCCGATAGGGGATCGAAAAATCCATTATTTTTGCGATATCTCTTACCGTTTTCGAGATAATCGACATTTTCCGATTTTAGTCTTTTTGGCACTCAAAATACACAAAATTTGCATAGCTTTACCGGGTGTATTCCGATAGGGGATCGAAAAATCCATTATTTTTGCGATATCTCTTACCGTTTTCGAGATAATCGACATTTTCCGATTTTAGTCTTTTTGGCACTCAAAATACACAAAATTTTTTAAGATTTTTTTTTTTTTCAATTTAGGACATTCAGCACTTGTTTTTTATATTTGGAAGCATAGATTTACCGGGTGTATTCCGATAGGGGATCGAAAAATCCATTATTTTTGCGATATCTCTTACCGTTTTCGAGATAATCGACATTTTCCGATTTTAGTCTTTTTGGCACTCAAAATACACAAAATTTGCATAGATTTACCGGGTGTATTCCGATAGGGGATCGAAAAATCCATTATTTTTGCGATATCTCTTACCGTTTTCGAGATAATCGACATTTTCCGATTTTAGTCTTTTTGGCACTCAAAATACACAAAATTTTTTAAGATTTTTTTTTTTTCAATTTAGGACATTCAGCACTTGTTTTTTATATTTGGAAGCATAGATTTACCCGGTGTATTCCGATAGGGGATCGAAAAATCCATTATTTTTGCGATATCTCTTACCGTTTTCGAGATAATCGACATTTTCCGATTTTAGTCTTTTTGGCACTCAAAATACACAAAATTTGCATAGATTTACCGGGTGTATTCCGATAGGGGATCGAAAAATCCATTATTTTTGCGATATCTCTTACCGTTTTCGAGATAATCGACATTTTCCGATTTTAGTCTTTTTGGCACTCAAAATACACAAAATTTTTTAAGATTTTTTTTTTTTTCAATTTAGGACATTCACCACTTGTTTTTTATATTTGGAAGCATAGATTTACCGGGTGTATTCCGATAGGGGATCGAAAAATCCATTATTTTTGCGATATCTCTTACCGTTTTCGAGATAATCGACATTTTCCGATTTTAGTCTTTTTGGCACTCAAAATACACAAAATTTTTTAAGATTTTTTTTTTTTTCAATTTAGGACATTCAGCACTTGTTTTTTATATTTGGAAGCATAGATTTACCGGATGTAATCCGAGAGGGGATCGAAAAATCCATTATTTTTGCGATATCTCTTACCGTTTTCGAGATAATCGACATTTTCCGATTTTAGTCTTTTTGGCACTCAAAATACACAAAATTTTTTAAGATTTTTTTTTTTTTCAATTTAGGACATTCAGCACTTGTTTTTTATATTTGGAAGCATAGATTTACCGGGTGTATTCCGATAGGGGATCGAAAAATCCATTATTTTTGCGATATCTCTTACCGTTTTCGAGATAATCGACATTTTCCGATTTTAGTCTTTTTGGCACTCAAAATACACAAAATTTTTTAAGATTTTTTTTTTTTTCAATTTAGGACATTCAGCACTTGTTTTTTATATTTGGAAGCATAGATTTACTGGGTGTATACCGATAGGGGATCGAAAAATCCATTATTTTTGCGATATCTCTTACCGTTTTCGAGATAATCGACATTTTCCGATTTTAGTCTTTTTGGCACTCAAAATACACAAAATTTTTTAAGATTTTTTTTTTTTTCAATTTAGGACATTCAGCACTTGTTTTTTATATTTGGAAGCATAGATTTACCGGATGTAATCCGAGAGGGGATCGAAAAATCCATTATTTTTGCGATATCTCTTACCGTTTTCGAGATAATCGACATTTTCCGATTTTAGTCTTTTTGGCACTCAAAATACACAAAATTTTTTAAGATTTTTTTTTTTTTCAATTTAGGACATTCAGCACTTGTTTTTTATATTTGGAAGCATAGATTTACCGGGTGTATACCGATAGGGGATCGAAAAATCCATTATTTTTGCGATATCTCTTACCGTTTTCGAGATAATCGACATTTTCCGATTTTAGTCTTTTTGGCACTCAAAATACACAAAATTTTTTAAGATTTTTTTTTTTTTCAATTTAGGACATTCAGCACTTGTTTTTTATATTTGGAAGCATAGATTTACCGGGTGTATTCCGATAGGGGATCGAAAAATCCATTATTTTTGCGATATCTCTTACCGTTTTCGAGATAATCGACATTTTCCGATTTTAGTCTTTTTGGCACTCAAAATACACAAAATTTTTTAAGATTTTTTTTTTTTCAATTTAGGACATTCAGCACTTGTTTTTTATATTTGGAAGCATAGATTTACCGGGTGTATTCCGATAGGGGATCGAAAAATCCATTATTTTTGCGATATCTCTTACCGTTTTCGAGATAATCGACATTTTCCGATTTTAGTCTTTTTGGCACTCAAAATACACAAAATTTTTTAAGATTTTTTTTTTTTTCAATTTAGGACATTCAGCACTTGTTTTTTATATTTGGAAGCATAGATTTACCGGGTGTAATCCGATAGGGGATCGAAAAATCCATTATTTTTGCGATATCTCTTACCGTATTCGAGATAATCGACATTTTCCGATTTTAGTCTTTTTGGCACTCAAAATATACAAAATTTTTTTAGATTTTTTTTTTTTCAATTTAGGACATTCAGCACTTGTTTTTTATATTTGGAAGCATAGATTTACCGGGTGTATTCCGATAGGGGATCGAAAAATCCATTATTTTTGCGATATCTCTTACCGTTTTCGAGATAATCGACATTTTCCGATTTTAGTCTTTTTGGCACTCAAAATACACAAAATTTGCATAGATTTACCGGGTGTATTCCGATAGGGGATCGAAAAATCCATTATTTTTGCGATATCTCTTACCGTTTTCGAGATAATCGACATTTTCCGATTTTAGTCTTTTTGGCACTCAAAATACACAAAATTTTTTAAGATTTTTTTTTTTTTCAATTTAGGACATTCAGCACTTGTTTTTTATATTTGGAAGCATAGATTTACCGGGTGTATTCCGATAGGGGATCGAAAAATCCATTATTTTTGCGATATCTCTTACCGTTTTCGAGATAATCGACATTTTCCGATTTTAGTCTTTTTGGCACTCAAAGTACACAAAATTTTTTAAGATTTTTTTTTTTTTCAATTTAGGACATTCAGCACTTGTTTTTTATATTTGGAAGCATAGATTTACCCGGTGTATTCCGATAGGGGATCGAAAAATCCATTATTTTTGCGATATCTCTTACCGTTTTCGAGATAATCGACATTTTCCGATTTTAGTCTTTTTGGCACTCAAAATACACAAAATTTTTTAAGATTTTTTTTTTTTTCAATTTAGGACATTCAGCACTTGTTTTTTATATTTGGAAGCATAGATTTACCCGGTGTATTCCGATAGGGGATCGAAAAATCCATTATTTTTGCGATATCTCTTACCGTTTTCGAGATAATCGACATTTTCCGATTTTAGTCTTTTTGGCACTCAAAATACACAAAATTTTTTAAGATTTTTTTTTTTTCAATTTAGGACATTCAGCACTTGTTTTTTATATTTGGAAGCATAGATTTAAAGGGTGTATTCCGATAGGGGATCGAAAAATCCATTATTTTTGCGATATCTCTTACCGTTTTCGAGATAATCGACATTTTCCGATTTTAGTCTTTTTGGCACTCAAAATACACAAAATTTTTTAAGATTTTTTTTTTTTTCAATTTAGGACATTCAGCACTTGTTTTTTATATTTGGAAGCATAGATTTACCGGGTGCATTCCGATAGGGGATCGAAAAATCCATTATTTTTGCGATATCTCTTACCGTTTTCGAGATAATCGACATTTTCCGATTTTAGTCTTTTTGGCACTCAAAATACACAAAATTTGCATAGTTTTACCGGGTGTATTCCGATAGGGGATCGAAAAATCCATTATTTTTGCGATATCTCTTACCGTTTTCGAGATAATCGACATTTTCCGATTTTAGTCTTTTTGGCACTCAAAATACACAAAATTTTTTAAAATTTTTTTTTTTTCAATTTAGGACATTCAGCACTTGTTTTTTATATTTGGAAGCATAGATTTAAAGGGTGTATTCCGATAGGGGATCGAAAAATCCATTATTTTTGCGATATCTCTTACCGTTTTCGAGATAATCGACATTTTCCGATTTTAGTCTTTTTGGCACTCAAAATACACAAAATTTTTTAAGATTTTTTTTTTTTTCAATTTAGGACATTCAGCACTTGTTTTTTATATTTGGAAGCATAGATTTACCGGGTGTATTCCGATAGGGGATCGAAAAATCCATTATTTTTGCGATATCTCTTACCGTTTTCGAGATAATCGACATTTTCCGATTTTAGTCTTTTTGGCACTCAAAATACACAAAATTTTTTAAGATTTTTTTTTTTTTCAATTTAGGACATTCAGCACTTGTTTTTTATATTTGGAAGCATAGATTTACCGGGTGTATTCCGATAGGGGATCGAAAAATCCATTATTTTTGCGATATCTCTTACCGTTTTCGAGATAATCGACATTTTCCGATTTTAGTCTTTTTGGCACTCAAAATACACAAAATTTGCATAGATTTACCGGGTGTATTCCGATAGGGGATCGAAAAATCCATTATTTTTGCGATATCTCTTACCGTTTTCGAGATAATCGACATTTTCCGATTTTAGTCTTTTTGGCACTCAAAATACACAAAATTTTTTAAGATTTTTTTTTTTTTTCAATTTAGGACATTCAGCACTTGTTTTTTATATTTGGAAGCATAGATTTACCGGGTGTATTCCGATAGGGGATCGAAAAATCCATTATTTTTGCGATATCTCTTACCGTTTTCGAGATAATCGACATTTTCCGATTTTAGTCTTTTTGGCACTCAAAATACACAAAATTTGCATAGATTTACCGGGTGTATTCCGATAGGGGATCGAAAAATCCATTATTTTTGCGATATCTCTTACCGTTTTCGAGATAATCGACATTTTCCGATTTTAGTCTTTTTGGCACTCAAAATACACAAAATTTGCATAGATTTACCGGGTGTATTCCGATAGGGGATCGAAAAATCCATTATTTTTGCGATATCTCTTACCGTTTTCGAGATAATCGACATTTTCCGATTTTAGTCTTTTTGGCACTCAAAATACACAAAATTTGCATAGATTTACCGGGTGTATTCCGATAGGGGATCGAAAAATCCATTATTTTTGCGATATCTCTTACCGTTTTCGAGATAATCGACATTTTCCGATTTTAGTCTTTTTGGCACTCAAAATACACAAAATTTGCATAGATTTACCGGGTGTATTCCGATAGGGGATCGAAAAATCCATTATTTTTGCGATATCTCTTACCGTTTTCGAGATAATCGACATTTTCCGATTTTAGTCTTTTTGGCACTCAAAATACACAAAATTTGCATAGATTTACCGGGTGTATTCCGATAGGGGATCGAAAAATCCATTATTTTTGCGATATCTCTTACCGTTTTCGAGATAATCGACATTTTCCGATTTTAGTCTTTTTGGCACTCAAAATACACAAAATTTGCATAGATTTACCGGGTGTATTCCGATAGGGGATCGAAAAATCCATTATTTTTGCGATATCTCTTACCGTTTTCGAGATAATCGACATTTTCCGATTTTAGTTTTTTGGCACTCAAAATACACAAAATTTTTTAAGATTTTTTTTTTTTTCAATTTAGGACATTCAGCATTTGTTTTTTATATTTGGAAGCATAGATTTAGCGGGTGTATTCCGATAGGGGATCGAAAAATCCATTATTTTTGCGATATCTCTTACCGTTTTCGAGATAATCGACATTTTCCGATTTTAGTCTTTTTGGCACTCAAAATACACAAAATTTTTTAAGATTTTTTTTTTTTCAATTTAGGACGTTCAGCACTTGTTTTTTATATTTGGAAGCATAGATTTACCGGGTATATTCCGATAGGGGATCGAAAAATCCATTATTTTTGCGATATCTCTTACCGTTTTCGAGATAATCGACATTTTCCGATTTTAGTCTTTTTGGCACTCAAAATACACAAAATTTTTTAAGATTTTTTTTTTTTTCAATTTAGGACATTCAGCACTTGTTTTTTATATTTGGAAGCATAGATTTACCGGGTGTATTCCGATAGGGGATCGAAAAATCCATTATTTTTGCGATATCTCTTACCGTTTTCGAGATAATCGACATTTTCCGATTTTAGTCTTTTTGGCACTCAAAATACACAAAATTTTTTAAGATTTTTTTTTTTTTCAATTTAGGACATTCAGCACTTGTTTTTTATATTTGGAAGCATAGATTTACCGGGTATATTCCGATAGGGGATCGAAAAATCCATTATTTTTGCGATATCTCTTACCGTTTTCGAGATAATCGACATTTTCCGATTTTAGTCTTTTTGGCACTCAAAATACACAAAATTTTTTAAGATTTTTTTTTTTTTCAATTTAGGACATTCAGCACTAGTTTTTTATATTTGGAAGCATAGATTTACCGGATGTAATCCGATAGGGGATCGAAAAATCCATTATTTTTGCGATATCTCTTACCGTTTTCGAGATAATCGACATTTTCCGATTTTAGTCTTTTTGGCACTCAAAATACACAAAATTTTTTAAGATTTTTTTTTTTTCAATTTAGGACATTCAGCACTTGTTTTTTATATTTGGAAGCATAGATTTACCGGGTGTATACCGATAGGGGATCAAAAAATCCATTATTTTTGCGATATCTCTTACCGTTTTCGAGATAATCGACATTTTCCGATTTTAGTCTTTTTGGCACTCAAAATACACAAAATTTGCATAGATTTACCGGGTGTATTCCGATAGGGGTTCGAAAAATCCATTATTTTTGCGATATCTCTTACCGTTTTCGAGATAATCGACATTTTCCGATTTTAGTCTTTTTGGCACTCAAAATACACAAAATTTTTTAAGATTTTTTTTTTTTTCAATTTAGGACATTCAGCACTTGTTTTTTATATTTGGAAGCATAGATTTACCGGGTGTATTCCGATAGGGGATCGAAAAATCCATTATTTTTGCGATATCTCTTACCGTTTTCGAGATAATCGACATTTTCCGATTTTAGTCTTTTTGGCACTCAAAATACACAAAATTTTTTAAGATTTTTTTTTTTTTCAATTTAGGACATTCAGCACTTGTTTTTTATATTTGGAAGCATAGATTTACCGGGTGTATTCCGATAGGGGATCGAAAAATCCATTATTTTTGCGATATCTCTTACCGTTTTCGAGATAATCGACATTTTCCGATTTTAGTCTTTTTGGCACTCAAAATACACAAAATTTTTTAAGATTTTTTTTTTTTTCAATTTAGGACATTCAGCACTTGTTTTTTATATTTGGAAGCATAGATTTACCGGGTGTATTCCGATAGGGGATCGAAAAATCCATTATTTTTGCGATATCTCTTACCGTTTTCGAGATAATCGACATTTTCCGATTTTAGTCTTTTTGGCACTCAAAATACACAAAATTTGCATAGATTTACCGGGTGTATTCCGATAGGGGATCGAAAAATCCATTATTTTTGCGATATCTCTTACCGTTTTCGAGATAATCGACATTTTCCGATTTTAGTCTTTTTGGCACTCAAAATACACAAAATTTTTTAAGATTTTTTTTTTTTTCAATTTAGGACATTCAGCACTTGTTTTTTATATTTGGAAGCATAGATTTACCGGGTGTATTCCGATAGGGGATCGAAAAATCCATTATTTTTGCGATATCTCTTACCGTTTTCGAGATAATCGACATTTTCCGATTTTAGTCTTTTTGGCACTCAAAATACACAAAATTTTTTAAGATTTTTTTTTTTTTCAATTTAGGACATTCAGCACTTGTTTTTTATATTTGGAAGCATAGATTTACCGGGTGTATTCCGATAGGGGATCGAAAAATCCATTATTTTTGCGATATCTCTTACCGTTTTCGAGATAATCGACATTTTCCGATTTTAGTCTTTTTGGCACTCAAAATACACAAAATTTGCATAGATTTACCGGGTGTATTCCGATAGGGGATCGAAAAATCCATTATTTTTGCGATATCTCTTACCGTTTTCGAGATAATCGACATTTTCCGATTTTAGTCTTTTTGGCACTCAAAATACACAAAATTTTTTAAGATTTTTTTTTTTTTCAATTTAGGACATTCAGCACTTGTTTTTTATATTTGGAAGCATAGATTTACCGGGTGTATTCCGATAGGGGATCGAAAAATCCATTATTTTTGCGATATCTCTTACCGTTTTCGAGATAATCGACATTTTCCGATTTTAGTCTTTTTGGCACTCAAAATACACAAAATTTTTTAAGATTTTTTTTTTTTTCAATTTAGGACATTCAGCACTTGTTTTTTATATTTGGAAGCATAGATTTAGCGGGTGTATTCCGATAGGGGATCGAAAAATCCATTATTTTTGCGATATCTCTTACCGTTTTCGAGATAATCGACATTTTCCGATTTTAGTCTTTTTGGCACTCAAAATACACAAAATTTTTTAAGATTTTTTTTTTTTTCAATTTAGGACATTCAGCACTTGTTTTTTATATTTGGAAGCATAGATTTACCGGGTGTATTCCGATAGGGGATCGAAAAATCCATTATTTTTGCGATATCTCTTACCGTTTTCGAGATAATCGACATTTTCCGATTTTAGTCTTTTTGGCACTCAAAATACACAAAATTTTTTAAGATTTTTTTTTTTTTCAATTTAGGACATTCAGCACTTGTTTTTTATATTTGGAAGCATAGATTTACCGGATGTAATCCGATAGGGGATCGAAAAATCCATTATTTTTGCGATATCTCTTACCGTTTTCGAGATAATCGACATTTTCCGATTTTAGTCTTTTTGGCACTCAAAATACACAAAATTTTTTAAGATTTTTTTTTTTTTCAATTTAGGACATTCAGCACTTGTTTTTTATATTTGGAAGCATAGATTTACCGGGTGTATTCCGATAGGGGATCGAAAAATCCATTATTTTTGCGATATCTCTTACCGTTTTCGAGATAATCGACATTTTCCGATTTTAGTCTTTTTGGCACTCAAAATACACAAAATTTTTTAAGATTTTTTTTTTTTTCAATTTAGGACATTCAGCACTTGTTTTTTATATTTGGAAGCATAGATTTACCGGGTGTATTCCGATAGGGGATCGAAAAATCCATTATTTTTGCGATATCTCTTACCGTTTTCGAGATAATCGACATTTTCCGATTTTAGTCTTTTTGGCACTCAAAATACACAAAATTTGCATAGATTTACCGGGTGTATTCCGATAGGGCATCGAAAAATCCATTATTTTTGCGATATCTCTTACCGTTTTCGAGATAATCGACATTTTCCGATTTTAGTCTTTTTGGCACTCAAAATACACAAAATTTTTTAAGATTTTTTTTTTTTTCAATTTAGGACATTCAGCACTTGTTTTTTATATTTGGAAGCATAGATTTACCGGGTGTATTCCGATAGGGGATCGAAAAATCCATTATTTTTGCGATATCTCTTACCGTTTTCGAGATAATCGACATTTTCCGATTTTAGTCTTTTTGGCACTCAAAATACACAAAATTTTTTAAGATTTTTTTTTTTTTCAATTTAGGACATTCAGCACTTGTTTTTTATATTTGGAAGCATAGATTTACCGGGTGTATTCCGATAGGGGATCGAAAAATCCATTATTTTTGCGATATCTCTTACCGTTTTCGAGATAATCGACATTTTCCGATTTTAGTCTTTTTGGCACTCAAAATACACAAAATTTTTTAGGATTTTTTTTTTTTTCAATTTAGGACATTCAGCACTTGTTTTTTATATTTGGAAGCATAGCTTTACCCGGTGTATTCCGATAGGGGATCGAAAAATCCATTATTTTTGCGATATCTCTTACCGTTTTCGAGATAATCGACATTTTCCGATTTTAGTCTTTTTGGCACTCAAAATACACAAAATTTTTTAAGATTTTTTTTTTTTCAATTTAGGACATTCAGCACTTGTTTTTTATATTTGGAAGCATAGATTTACTGGGTGTATTCCGATAGGGGATCGAAAAATCCATTATTTTTGCGATATCTCTTACCGTTTTCGAGATAATCGACATTTTCCGATTTTAGTCTTTTTGGCACTCAAAATACACAAAATTTGCATAGATTTACCGGGTGTATTCCGATAGGGGATCGAAAAATCCATTATTTTTGCGATATCTCTTACCGTTTTCGAGATAATCGACATTTTCCGATTTTAGTCTTTTTGGCACTCAAAATACACAAAATTTGCATAGATTTACCGGGTGTATTCCGATAGGGGATCGAAAAATCCATTATTTTTGCGATATCTCTTACCGTTTTCGAGATAATCGACATTTTCCGATTTTAGTCTTTTTGGCACTCAAAATACACAAAATTTTTTAAGATTTTTTTTTTTTTCAATTTAGGACATTCAGCATTTGTTTTTTATATTTGGAAGCATAGATTTAGCGGGTGTGTTCCGATAGGGGATCGAAAAATCCATTATTTTTGCGATATCTCTTACCGTTATCGAGATAATCGACATTTTCCGATTTTAGTCTTTTTGGCACTCAAAATACACAAAATTTTTTAAGATTTTTTTTTTTTTCAATTTAGGACATTCAGCACTTGTTTTTTATATTTGGAAGCATAGATTTACCGGGTGTATTCCGATAGGGGATCGAAAAATCCATTATTTTTGCGATATCTCTTACCGTTTTCGAGATAATCGACATTTTCCGATTTTAGTCTTTTTGGCACTCAAAATACACAAAATTTTTTAAGATTTTTTTTTTTTTCAATTTAGGACATTCAGCACTTGTTTTTTATATTTGGAAGCATAGATTTACCGGGTGTATTCCGATAGGGGATCGAAAAATCCATTATTTTTGCGATATCTCTTACCGTTTTCGAGATAATCGACATTTTCCGATTTTAGTCTTTTTGGCACTCAAAATACACAAAATTTGCATAGATTTACCGGGTGTATTCCGATAGGGCATCGAAAAATCCATTATTTTTGCGATATCTCTTACCGTTTTCGAGATAATCGACATTTTCCGATTTTAGTCTTTTTGGCACTCAAAATACACAAAATTTTTTAAGATTTTTTTTTTTTTCAATTTAGGACATTCAGCACTTGTTTTTTATATTTGGAAGCATAGATTTACCGGGTGTATTCCGATAGGGGATCGAAAAATCCATTATTTTTGCGATATCTCTTACCGTTTTCGAGATAATCGACATTTTCCGATTTTAGTCTTTTTGGCACTCAAAATACACAAAATTTTTTAAGATTTTTTTTTTTTTCAATTTAGGACATTCAGCACTTGTTTTTTATATTTGGAAGCATAGATTTACCGGGTGTATTCCGATAGGGGATCGAAAAATCCATTATTTTTGCGATATCTCTTACCGTTTTCGAGATAATCGACATTTTCCGATTTTAGTCTTTTTGGCACTCAAAATACACAAAATTTTTTAAGATTTTTTTTTTTTCAATTTAGGACATTCAGCACTTGTTTTTTATATTTGGAAGCATAGATTTACCGGGTGTATACCGATAGGGGATCAAAAAATCCATTATTTTTGCGATATCTCTTACCGTTTTCGAGATAATCGACATTTTCCGATTTTAGTCTTTTTGGCACTCAAAATACACAAAATTTGCATAGATTTACCGGGTGTATTCCGATAGGGGTTCGAAAAATCCATTATTTTTGCGATATCTCTTACCGTTTTCGAGATAATCGACATTTTCCGATTTTAGTCTTTTTGGCACTCAAAATACACAAAATTTTTTAAGATTTTTTTTTTTTTCAATTTAGGACATTCAGCACTTGTTTTTTATATTTGGAAGCATAGATTTACCGGGTGTATTCCGATAGGGGATCGAAAAATCCATTATTTTTGCGATATCTCTTACCGTTTTCGAGATAATCGACATTTTCCGATTTTAGTCTTTTTGGCACTCAAAATACACAAAATTTTTTAAGATTTTTTTTTTTTTCAATTTAGGACATTCAGCACTTGTTTTTTATATTTGGAAGCATAGATTTACCGGGTGTATTCCGATAGGGGATCGAAAAATCCATTATTTTTGCGATATCTCTTACCGTTTTCGAGATAATCGACATTTTCCGATTTTAGTCTTTTTGGCACTCAAAATACACAAAATTTGCATAGATTTACCGGGTGTATTCCGATAGGGGATCGAAAAATCCATTATTTTTGCGATATCTCTTACCGTTTTCGAGATAATCGACATTTTCCGATTTTAGTCTTTTTGGCACTCAAAATACACAAAATTTTTTAAGATTTTTTTTTTTTTTCAATTTAGGACATTCAGCACTTGTTTTTTATATTTGGAAGCATAGATTTACCGGGTGTATTCCGATAGGGGATCGAAAAATCCATTATTTTTGCGATATCTCTTACCGTTTTCGAGATAATCGACATTTTCCGATTTTAGTCTTTTTGGCACTCAAAATACACAAAATTTGCATAGATTTACCGGGTGTATTCCGATAGGGGATCGAAAAATCCATTATTTTTGCGATATCTCTTACCGTTTTCGAGATAATCGACATTTTCCGATCTTAGTCTTTTTGGCACTCAAAATACACAAAATTTGCATAGATTTACCGGGTGTATTCCGATAGGGGATCGAAAAATCCATTATTTTTGCGATATCTCTTACCGTTTTCGAGATAATCGACATTTTCCGATTTTAGTCTTTTTGGCACTCAAAATACACAAAATTTGCATAGATTTACCGGGTGTATTCCGATAGGGGATCGAAAAATCCATTATTTTTGCGATATCTCTTACCGTTTTCGAGATAATCGACATTTTCCGATTTTAGTCTTTTTGGCACTCAAAATACACAAAATTTTTTAAGATTTTTTTTTTTTTCAATTTAGGACATTCAGCACTTGTTTTTTATATTTGGAAGTATAGATTTACCGGGTGTATTCCGATAGGGGATCGAAAAATCCATTATTTTTGCGATATCTCTTACCGTTTTCGAGATAATCGACATTTTCCGATTTTAGTCTTTTTGGCACTCAAAATACACAAAATTTTTTAAGATTTTTTTTTTTTTCAATTTAGGACATTCAGCACTTGTTTTTTATATTTGGAAGCATAGATTTAGCGGGTGTATTCCGATAGGGGATCGAAAAATCCATTATTTTTGCGATATCTCTTACCGTTTTCGAGATAATCGACATTTTCCGATTTTAGTCTTTTTGGCACTCAAAATACACAAAATTTTTTAAGATTTTTTTTTTTTTCAATTTAGGACATTCAGCACTTGTTTTTTATATTTGGAAGCATAGATTTACCGGGTGTATTCCGATAGGGGATCGAAAAATCCATTATTTTTGCGATATCTCTTACCGTTTTCGAGATAATCGACATTTTCCGATTTTAGTCTTTTTGGCACTCAAAATACACAAAATTTTTTAAGATTTTTTTTTTTTTCAATTTAGGACATTCAGCACTTGTTTTTTATATTTGGAAGCATAGATTTACCGGATGTAATCCGATAGGGGATCGAAAAATCCATTATTTTTGCGATATCTCTTACCGTTTTCGAGATAATCGACATTTTCCGATTTTAGTCTTTTTGGCACTCAAAATACACAAAATTTTTTAAGATTTTTTTTTTTTTCAATTTAGGACATTCAGCACTTGTTTTTTATATTTGGAAGCATAGATTTACCGGGTGTATTCCGATAGGGGATCGAAAAATCCATTATTTTTGCGATATCTCTTACCGTTTTCGAGATAATCGACATTTTCCGATTTTAGTCTTTTTGGCACTCAAAATACACAAAATTTTTTAAGATTTTTTTTTTTTTCAATTTAGGACATTCAGCACTTGTTTTTTATATTTGGAAGCATAGATTTACCGGGTGTATTCCGATAGGGGATCGAAAAATCCATTATTTTTGCGATATCTCTTACCGTTTTCGAGATAATCGACATTTTCCGATTTTAGTCTTTTTGGCACTCAAAATACACAAAATTTGCATAGATTTACCGGGTGTATTCCGATAGGGCATCGAAAAATCCATTATTTTTGCGATATCTCTTACCGTTTTCGAGATAATCGACATTTTCCGATTTTAGTCTTTTTGGCACTCAAAATACACAAAATTTGCATAGATTTACCGGGTGTATTCCGATAGGGGATCGAAAAATCCATTATTTTTGCGATATCTCTTACCGTTTTCGAGATAATCGACATTTTCCGATTTTAGTCTTTTTGGCACTCAAAATACACAAAATTTGCATAGATTTACCGGGTGTATTCCGATAGGGGATCGAAAAATCCATTATTTTTGCGATATCTCTTACCGTTTTCGAGATAATCGACATTTTCCGATTTTAGTCTTTTTGGCACTCAAAATACACAAAATTTGCATAGATTTACCGGGTGTATTCCGATAGGGGATCGAAAAATCCATTATTTTTGCGATATCTCTTACCGTTTTCGAGATAATCGACATTTTCCGATTTTAGTCTTTTTGGCACTCAAAATACACAAAATTTGCATAGTTTTACCGGGTGTATTCCGATAGGGGATCGAAAAATCCATTATTTTTGCGATATCTCTTACCGTTTTCGAGATAATCGACATTTTCCGATTTTAGTCTTTTTGGCACTCAAAATACACAAAATTTTTTAAGATTTTTTTTTTTTCAATTTAGGACATTCAGCACTTGTTTTTTATATTTGGAAGCATAGATTTACCGGGTGTATTCCGATAGGGGATCAAAAAATCCATTATTTTTGCGATATCTCTTACCGTTTTCGAGATAATCGACATTTTCCGATTTTAGTCTTTTTGGCACTCAAAATACACAAAATTTTTTAAGATTTTTTTTTTTTTCAATTTAGGACATTCAGCACTTGTTTTTTATATTTGGAAGTATAGATTTACCGGGTGTATTCCGATAGGGGATCGAAAAATCCATTATTTTTGCGATATCTCTTACCGTTTTCGAGATAATCGACATTTTCCGATTTTAGTCTTTTTGGCACTCAAAATACACAAAATTTTTTAGGATTTTTTTTTTTTTCAATTTAGGACATTCAGCACTTGTTTTTTATATTTGGAAGTTTAGATTTACCCGGTCTATTCCGATAAGGGATCGAAAAATCCATTATTTTTGCGATATCTCTTACCGTTTTCGAGATAATCGACATTTTCCGATTTTAGTCTTTTTGGCACTCAAAATACACAAAATTTTTTAAGCTTTTTTTTTTTTCAATTTAGGACATTCAGCACTTGTTTTTTATATTTGGAAGCATAGATTTACCGGGTGTATTCCGATAGGGGATCGAAAAATCCATTATTTTTGCGATATCTCTTACCGTTTTCGAGATAATCGACATTTTCCGATTTTAGTCTTTTTGGCACTCAAAATACACAAAATTTGCATAGTTTTACCGGGTGTATTCAGATAGGGGATCGAAAAATCCATTATTTTTGCGATATCTCTTACCGTTTTCGAGATAATCGACATTTTCCGATTTTAGTCTTTTTGGCACTCAAAATACACAAAATTTTTTAAGATTTTTTTTTTTTCAATTTAGGACATTCAGCACTTGTTTTTTATATTTGGAAGCATAGATTTACCGGGTGTATTCCGATAGGGGATCAAAAAATCCATTATTTTTGCGATATCTCTTACCGTTTTCGAGATAATCGACATTTTCCGATTTTAGTCTTTTTGGCACTCAAAATACACAAAATTTTTTAAGATTTTTTTTTTTTTCAATTTAGGACATTCAGCACTTGTTTTTTATATTTGGAAGTATAGATTTACCGGGTGTATTCCGATAGGGGATCGAAAAATCCATTATTTTTGCGATATCTCTTACCGTTTTCGAGATAATCGACATTTTCCGATTTTAGTCTTTTTGGCACTCAAAATACACAAAATTTTTTAGGATTTTTTTTTTTTTCAATTTAGGACATTCAGCACTTGTTTTTTATATTTGGAAGTTTAGATTTACCCGGTCTATTCCGATAAGGGATCGAAAAATCCATTATTTTTGCGATATCTCTTACCGTTTTCGAGATAATCGACATTTTCCGATTTTAGTCTTTTTGGCACTCAAAATACACAAAATTTTTTAAGCTTTTTTTTTTTTCAATTTAGGACATTCAGCACTTGTTTTTTATATTTGGAAGCATAGATTTACCGGGTGTATTCCGATAGGGGATCGAAAAATCCATTATTTTTGCGATATCTCTTACCGTTTTCGAGATAATCGACATTTTCCGATTTTAGTCTTTTTGGCACTCAAAATACACAAAATTTGCATAGATTTACCGGGTGTATTCCGATAGGGGATCGAAAAATCCATTATTTTTGCGATATCTCTTACCGTTTTCGAGATAATCGACATTTTCCGATTTTAGTCTTTTTGGCACTCAAAATACACAAAATTTGCATAGATTTACCGGGTGTATTCCGATAGGGGATCGAAAAATCCATTATTTTTGCGATATCTCTTACCGTTTTCGAGATAATCGACATTTTCCGATTTTAGTCTTTTTGGCACTCAAAATACACAAAATTTTTTAAGATTTTTTTTTTTTCAATTTAGGACATTCAGCATTTGTTTTTTATATTTGGAAGCATAGATTTAGCGGGTGTATTCCGATAGGGGATCGAAAAATCCATTATTTTTGCGATATCTCTTACCGTTTTCGAGATAATCGACATTTTCCGATTTTAGTCTTTTTGGCACTCAAAATACACAAAATTTTTTAAGATTTTTTTTTTTTTCAATTTAGGACATTCAGCACTTGTTTTTTATATTTGGAAGCATAGATTTAGCGGGTGTATTCCGATAGGGGATCGAAAAATCCATTATTTTTGCGATATCTCTTACCGTTTTCGAGATAATGGACATTTTCCGATTTTAGTCTTTTTGGCACTCAAAATACACAAAATTTGCATAGATTTACCGGGTGTATTCCGATAGGGGATCGAAAAATCCATTATTTTTGCGATATCTCTTACCGTTTTCGAGATAATCGACATTTTCCGATTTTAGTCTTTTTGGCACTCAAAATACACAAAATTTGCATAGATTTACCGGGTGTATTCCGATAGGGGATCGAAAAATCCATTATTTTTGCGATATCTCTTACCGTTTTCGAGATAATCGACATTTTCCGATTTTAGTCTTTTTGGCACTCAAAATACACAAAATTTGCATAGATTTACCGGGTGTATTCCGATAGGGGATCGAAAAATCCATTATTTTTGCGATATCTCTTACCGTTTTCGAGATAATCGACATTTTCCGATTTTAGTCTTTTTGGCACTCAAAATACACAAAATTTTTTAAGATTTTTTTTTTTTTCAATTTAGGACATTCAGCATTTGTTTTTTATATTTGGAAGCATAGATTTAGCGGGTGTATTCCGATAGGGGATCGAAAAATCCATTATTTTTGCGATATCTCTTACCGTTATCGAGATAATCGACATTTTCCGATTTTAGTCTTTTTGGCACTCAAAATACACAAAATTTGCATAGTTTTACCGGGTGTATTCCGATAGGGGATCGAAAAATCCATTATTTTTGCGATATCTCTTACCGTTTTCGAGATAATCGACATTTTCCGATTTTAGTCTTTTTGGCACTCAAAATACACAAAATTTTTTAAGATTTTTTTTTTTTCAATTTAGGACATTCAGCATTTGTTTTTTATATTTGGAAGCATAGATTTAGCGGGTGTATTCCGATAGGGGATCGAAAAATCCATTATTTTTGCGATATCTCTTACCGTTATCGAGATAATCGACATTTTCCGATTTTAGTCTTTTTGGCACTCAAAATACACAAAATTTGCATAGTTTTACCGGGTGTATTCCGATAGGGGATCGAAAAATCCATTATTTTTGCGATATCTCTTACCGTTTTCGAGATAATCGACATTTTCCGATTTTAGTCTTTTTGGCACTCAAAATACACAAAATTTTTTAAGATTTTTTTTTTTTCAATTTAGGACATTCAGCACTTGTTTTTTATATTTGGAAGCATAGATTTACCGGGTGTATACCGATAGGGGATCAAAAAATCCATTATTTTTGCGATATCTCTTACCGTTTTCGAGATAATCGACATTTTCCGATTTTAGTCTTTTTGGCACTCAAAATACACAAAATTTGCATAGATTTACCGGGTGTATTCCGATAGGGGTTCGAAAAATCCATTATTTTTGCGATATCTCTTACCGTTTTCGAGATAATCGACATTTTCCGATTTTAGTCTTTTTGGCACTCAAAATACACAAAATTTTTTAAGATTTTTTTTTTTTTCAATTTAGGACATTCAGCACTTGTTTTTTATATTTGGAAGCATAGATTTACCGGGTGTATTCCGATAGGGGATCGAAAAATCCATTATTTTTGCGATATCTCTTACCGTTTTCGAGATAATCGACATTTTCCGATTTTAGTCTTTTTGGCACTCAAAATACACAAAATTTTTTAAGATTTTTTTTTTTTTCAATTTAGGACATTCAGCACTTGTTTTTTATATTTGGAAGCATAGATTTACCGGGTGTATTCCGATAGGGGATCGAAAAATCCATTATTTTTGCGATATCTCTTACCGTTTTCGAGATAATCGACATTTTCCGATTTTAGTCTTTTTGGCACTCAAAATACACAAAATTTGCATAGTTTTACCGGGTGTATTCCGATAGGGGATCGAAAAATCCATTATTTTTGCGATATCTCTTACCGTTTTCGAGATAATCGACATTTTCCGATTTTAGTCTTTTTGGCACTCAAAATACACAAAATTTTTTAAGATTTTTTTTTTTTCAATTTAGGACATTCAGCACTTGTTTTTTATATTTGGAAGCATAGATTTACCGGGTGTATTCCGATAGGGGATCAAAAAATCCATTATTTTTGCGATATCTCTTACCGTTTTCGAGATAATCGACATTTTCCGATTTTAGTCTTTTTGGCACTCAAAATACACAAAATTTTTTAGGATTTTTTTTTTTTTCAATTTAGGACATTCAGCACTTGTTTTTTATATTTGGAAGCATAGATTTACCCGGTCTATTCCGATAGGGGATCGAAAAATCCATTATTTTTGCGATATCTCTTACCGTTTTCGAGATAATCGACAATTTCCGATTTTAGTCTTTTTGGCACTCAAAATACACAAAATTTTTTAAGCTTTTTTTTTTTTTCAATTTAGGACATTCAGCACTTGTTTTTTATATTTGGAAGCATAGATTTACCGGGTGTATTCCGATAGGGGATCGAAAAATCCATTATTTTTGCGATATCTCTTACCGTTTTCGAGATAATCGACATTTTCCGATTTTAGTCTTTTTGGCACTCAAAATACACAAAATTTGCATAGATTTACCGGGTGTATCCCGATAGGGGATCGAAAAATCCATTATTTTTGCGATATCTCTTACCGTTTTCGAGATAATCGACATTTTCCGATTTTAGTCTTTTTGGCACTCAAAATACACAAAATTTGCATAGATTTACCGGGTGTATTCCGATAGGGGATCGAAAAATCCATTATTTTTGCGATATCTCTTACCGTTTTCGAGATAATCGACATTTTCCGATTTTAGTCTTTTTGGCACTCAAAATACACAAAATTTTTTAAGATTTTTTTTTTTTCAATTTAGGACATTCAGCACTTGTTTTTTATATTTGGAAGCATAGATTTACCGGGTGTATTCCGATAGGGGAACCGAAAATCCATTATTTTTGCGATATCTCTTACCGTTTTCGAGATAATCGACATTTTCCGATTTTAGTCTTTTTGGCACTCAAAATACACAAAATTTGCATAGATTTACCGGGTGTATTCCGATAGGGGATCGAAAAATCCATTATTTTTGCGATATCTCTTACCGTTTTCGAGATAATCGACATTTTCCGATTTTAGTCTTTTTGGCACTCAAAATACACAAAATTTTTTAAGATTTTTTTTTTTTTCAATTTAGGACATTCAGCACTTGTTTTTTATATTTGGAAGCATAGATTTACCGGGTGTATTCCGATAGGGGATCGAAAAATCCATTATTTTTGCGATATCTCTTACCGTTTTCGAGATAATCGACATTTTCCGATTTTAGTCTTTTTGGCACTCAAAATACACAAAATTTGCATAGATTTACCGGGTGTATTCCGATAGGGGATCGAAAAATCCATTATTTTTGCGATATCTATAACCGTTTTCGAGATAATCGACATTTTCCGATTTTAGTCTTTTTGGCACTCAAAATACACAAAATTTGCATAGATTTACCGGGTGTATTCCGATAGGGGATCGAAAAATCCATTATTTTTGCGATATCTCTTACCGTTTTCGAGATAATCGACATTTTCCGATTTTAGTCTTTTTGGCACTCAAAATACACAAAATTTTTTAAGATTTTTTTTTTTTCAATTTAGGACATTCAGCACTTGTTTTTTATATTTGGAAGCATAGATTTACCGGGTGTATTCCGATAGGGGAACCGAAAATCCATTATATTTGCGATATCTCTTACCGTTTTCGAGATAATCGACATTTTCCGATTTTAGTCTTTTTGGCACTCAAAATACACAAAATTTGCATAGCTTTACCGGGTGTATTCCGATAGGGGATCGAAAAATCCATTATTTTTGCGATATCTCTTACCGTTTTCGAGATAATCGACATTTTCCGATTTTAGTCTTTTTGGCACTCAAAATACACAAAATTTTTTAAGATTTTTTTTTTTTTCAATTTAGGACATTCAGCACTTGTTTTTTATATTTGGAAGCATAGATTTACCGGGTGTATTCCGATAGGGGATCGAAAAATCCATTATTTTTGCGATATCTCTTACCGTTTTCGAGATAATCGACATTTTCCGATTTTAGTCTTTTTGGCACTCAAAATACACAAAATTTTTTAAGATTTTTTTTTTTTCAATTTAGGACATTCAGCACTTGTTTTTTATATTTGGAAGCATAGATTTACCGGGTGTATTCCGATAGGGGATCGAAAAATCCATTATTTTTGCGATATCTCTTACCGTTTTCGAGATAATCGACATTTTCCGATTTTAGTCTTTTTGGCACTCAAAATACACAAAATTTTTTAAGATTTTTTTTTTTTTCAATTTAGGACATTCAGCACTTGTTTTTTATATTTGGAAGCATAGATTTACCCGGTGTATTCCGATAGGGGATCGAAAAATCCATTATTTTTGCGATATCTCTTACCGTTTTCGAGATAATCGACATTTTCCGATTTTAGTCTTTTTGGCAGTCAAAATACACAAAATTTTTTAAGATTTTTTTTTTTTTCAATTTAGGACATTCAGCACTTGTTTTTTATATTTGGAAGCATAGATTTACCGGGTGTATACCGATAGGGGATCGAAAAATCCATTATTTTTGCGATATCTCTTACCGTTTTCGAGATAATCGACATTTTCCGATTTTAGTCTTTTTGGCACTCAAAATACACAAAATTTGCACAGATTTACCGGGTGTATTCCGATAGGGGATCGAAAAATCCATTATTTTTGCGATATCTCTTACCGTTTTCGAGATAATCGACATTTTCCGATTTTAGTCTTTTTGGCACTCAAAATACACAAAATTTGCATAGATTTACCGGGTGTATTCCGATAGGGGATCGAAAAATCCATTATTTTTGCGATATCTCTTACCGTTTTCGAGATAATCGACATTTTCCGATTTTAGTCTTTTTGGCACTCAAAATACACAAAATTTTTTAAGATTTTTTTTTTTTTCAATTTAGGACATTCAGCACTTGTTTTTTATATTTGGAAGCATAGATTTACCGGGTGTATTCCGATAGGGGATCGAAAAATCCATTATTTTTGCGATATCTCTTACCGTTTTCGAGATAATCGACATTTTCCGATTTTAGTCTTTTTGGCACTCAAAATACACAAAATTTGCATAGATTTACCGGGTGTATTCCGATAGGGGATCGAAAAATCCATTATTTTTGCGATATCTCTTACCGTTTTCGAGATAATCGACATTTTCCGATTTTAGTCTTTTTGGCACTCAAAATACACAAAATTTTTTAAGATTTTTTTTTTTTTCAATTTAGGACATTCAGCACTTGTTTTTTATATTTGGAAGCATAGATTTACCGGGTGTATTCCGATAGGGGATCGAAAAATCCATTATTTTTGCGATATCTCTTACCGTTTTCGAGATAATCGACATTTTCCGATTTTAGTCTTTTTGGCACTCAAAATACACAAAATTTTTTAAGATTTTTTTTTTTTTCAATTTAGGACATTCAGCACTTGTTTTTTTATATTTGGAAGCATAGATTTAGCGGGTGTATTCCGATAGGGGATCGAAAAATCCATTATTTTTGCGATATCTCTTACCGTTTTCGAGATAATCGACATTTTCCGATTTTAGTCTTTTTGGCACTCAAAATACACAAAATTTTTTAAGATTTTTTTTTTTTTCAATTTAGGACATTCAGCACTTGTTTTTTATATTTGGAAGCATAGATTTACCGGGTGTATTCCGATAGGGGATCGAAAAATCCATTATTTTTGCGATATCTCTTACCGTTTTCGAGATAATCGACATTTTCCGATTTTAGTCTTTTTGGCACTCAAAATACACAAAATTTTTTAAGATTTTTTTTTTTTTCAATTTAGGACATTCAGCACTTGTTTTTTATATTTGGAAGCATAGATTTACCGGGTGTATTCCGATAGGGGATCGAAAAATCCATTATTTTTGCGATATCTCTTACCGTTTTCGAGATAATCGACATTTTCCGATTTTAGTCTTTTTGGCACTCAAAATACACAAAATTTGCATAGATTTACCGGGTGTATTCCGATAGGGGATCGAAAAATCCATTATTTTTGCGATATCTCTTACCGTTTTCGAGATAATCGACATTTTCCGATTTTAGTCTTTTTGGCACTCAAAATACACAAAATTTGCATAGATTTACCGGGTGTATTCCGATAGGGGATCGAAAAATCCATTATTTTTGCGATATCTCTTACCGTTTTCGAGATAATCGACATTTTCCGATTTTAGTCTTTTTGGCACTCAAAATACACAAAATTTTTTAAGATTTTTTTTTTTTTCAATTTAGGACATTCAGCATTTGTTTTTTATATTTGGAAGCATAGATTTAGCGGGTGTATTCCGATAGGGGATCGAAAAATCCATTATTTTTGCGATATCTCTTACCGTTATCGAGATAATCGACATTTTCCGATTTTAGTCTTTTTGGCACTCAAAATACACAAAATTTGCATAGTTTTACCGGGTGTATTCCGATAGGGGATCGAAAAATCCATTATTTTTGCGATATCTCTTACCGTTTTCGAGATAATCGACATTTTCCGATTTTAGTCTTTTTGGCACTCAAAATACACAAAATTTTTTAAGATTTTTTTTTTTTCAATTTAGGACATTCAGCACTTGTTTTTTATATTTGGAAGCATAGATTTACCAGGTGTATACCGATAGGGGATCAAAAAATCCATTATTTTTGCGATATCTCTTACCGTTTTCGAGATAATCGACATTTTCCGATTTTAGTCTTTTTGGCACTCAAAATACACAAAATTTGCATAGATTTACCGGGTGTATTCCGATAGGGGTTCGAAAAATCCATTATTTTTGCGATATCTCTTACCGTTTTCGAGATAATCGACATTTTCCGATTTTAGTCTTTTTGGCACTCAAAATACACAAAATTTTTTAAGATTTTTTTTTTTTTCAATTTAGGACATTCAGCACTTGTTTTTTATATTTGGAAGCATAGATTTACCGGGTGTATTCCGATAGGGGATCGAAAAATCCATTATTTTTGCGATATCTCTTACCGTTTTCGAGATAATCGACATTTTCCGATTTTAGTCTTTTTGGCACTCAAAATACACAAAATTTTTTAAGATTTTTTTTTTTTTCAATTTAGGACATTCAGCACTTGTTTTTTATATTTGGAAGCATAGATTTACCGGGTGTATTCCGATAGGGGATCGAAAAATCCATTATTTTTGCGATATCTCTTACCGTTTTCGAGATAATCGACATTTTCCGATTTTAGTCTTTTTGGCACTCAAAATACACAAAATTTGCATAGATTTACCGGGTGTATTCCGATAGGGGATCGAAAAATCCATTATTTTTGCGATATCTCTTACCGTTTTCGAGATAATCGACATTTTCCGATTTTAGTCTTTTTGGCACTCAAAATTCACAAAATTTTTTAAGATTTTTTTTTTTTTTCAATTTAGGACATTCAGCACTTGTTTTTTATATTTGAAAGCATAGATTTACCGGGTGTATTCCGATAGGGGATCGAAAAATCCATTATTTTTGCGATATCTCTTACCGTTTTCGAGATAATCGACATTTTCCGATTTTAGTCTTTTTGGCACTCAAAATACACAAAATTTGCATAGATTTACCGGGTGTATTCCGATAGGGGATCGAAAAATCCATTATTTTTGCGATATCTCTTACCGTTTTCGAGATAATCGACATTTTCCGATTTTAGTCTTTTTGGCACTCAAAATACACAAAATTTGCATAGATTTACCGGGTGTATTCCGATAGGGGATCGAAAAATCCATTATTTTTGCGATATCTCTTACCGTTTTCGAGATAATCGACATTTTCCGATTTTAGTCTTTTTGGCACTCAAAATACACAAAATTTGCATAGATTTACCGGGTGTATTCCGATAGGGGATCGAAAAATCCATTATTTTTGCGATATCTCTTACCGTTTTCGAGATAATCGACATTTTCCGATTTTAGTCTTTTTGGCACTCAAAATACACAAAATTTGCATAGATTTACCGGGTGTATTCCGATAGGGGATCGAAAAATCCATTATTTTTGCGATATCTCTTACCGTTTTCGAGATAATCGACATTTTCCGATTTTAGTCTTTTTGGCACTCAAAATACACAAAATTTTTTAAGATTTTTTTTTTTTTCAATTTAGGACATTCAGCACTTGTTTTTTATATTTGGAAGTATAGATTTACCGGGTGTATTCCGATAGGGGATCGAAAAATCCATTATTTTTGCGATATCTCTTACCGTTTTCGAGATAATCGACATTTTCCGATTTTAGTCTTTTTGGCACTCAAAATACACAAAATTTTTTAGGATTTTTTTTTTTTTCAATTTAGGACATTCAGCACTTGTTTTTTATATTTGGAAGCATAGATTTACCCGGTCTATTCCGATAGGGGATCGAAAAATCCATTATTTTTGCGATATCTCTTACCGTTTTCGAGATAATCGACATTTTCCGATTTTAGTCTTTTTGGCACTCAAAATACACAAAATTTGCATAGATTTACCGGGTGTATTCCGATAGGGGATCGAAAAATCCATTATTTTTGCGATATCTCTTACCGTTTTCGAGATAATCGACATTTTCCGATTTTAGTCTTTTTGGCACTCAAAATACACAAAATTTGCATAGATTTACCGGGTGTATTCCGATAGGGGATCGAAAAATCCATTATTTTTGCGATATCTCTTACCGTTTTCGAGATAATCGACATTTTCCGATTTTAGTCTTTTTGGCACTCAAAATACACAAAATTTGCATAGATTTAACGGGTGTATTCCGATAGGGGATCGAAAAATCCATTATTTTTGCGATATCTCTTACCGTTTTCGAGATAATCGACATTTTCCGATTTTAGTCTTTTTGGCACTCAAAATACACAAAATTTTTTAAGATTTTTTTTTTTTTCAATTTAGGACATTCAGCACTTGTTTTTTATATTTGGAAGCATAGATTTACCGGGTGTATTCCGATAGGGGATCGAAAAATCCATTATTTTTGCGATATCTCTTACCGTTTTCGAGATAATCGACATTTTCCGATTTTAGTCTTTTTGGCACTCAAAATACACAAAATTTGCATAGATTTACCGGGTGTATTCCGATAGGGGATCGAAAAATCCATTATTTTTGCGATATCTCTTACCGTTTTCGAGATAATCGACATTTTCCGATTTTAGTCTTTTTGGCACTCAAAATACACAAAATTTTTTAAGATTTTTTTTTTTTTCAATTTAGGACATTCAGCACTTGTTTTTTATATTTGGAAGCATAGATTTACCGGGTGTATTCCGATAGGGGATCGAAAAATCCATTATTTTTGCGATATCTCTTACCGTTTTCGAGATAATCGACATTTTCCGATTTTAGTCTTTTTGGCACTCAAAATACACAAAATTTGCATAGATTTACCGGGTGTATTCCGATAGGGGATCGAAAAATCCATTATTTTTGCGATATCTCTTACCGTTTTCGAGATAATCGACATTTTCCGATTTTAGTCTTTTTGGCACTCAAAATACACAAAATTTTTTAAGATTTTTTTTTTTTTCAATTTAGGACATTCAGCACTTGTTTTTTATATTTGGAAGCATAGATTTACCGGGTGTATTCCGATAGGGGATCGAAAAATCCATTATTTTTGCGATATCTCTTACCGTTTTCGAGATAATCGACATTTTCCGATTTTAGTCTTTTTGGCACTCAAAATACACAAAATTTTTTAAGATTTTTTTTTTTTCAATTTAGGACATTCAGCACTTGTTTTTTATATTTGGAAGCATAGATTTAGCGGGTGTATTCCGATAGGGGATCGAAAAATCCATTATTTTTGCGATATCTCTTACCGTTTTCGAGATAATCGACATTTTCCGATTTTAGTCTTTTTGGCACTCAAAATACACAAAATTTGCATAGATTTACCGGGTGTATTCCGATAGGGGATCGAAAAATCCATTATTTTTGCGATATCTCTTACCGTTTTCGAGATAATCGACATTTTCCGATTTTAGTCTTTTTGGCACTCAAAATACACAAAATTTGCATAGATTTACCGGGTGTATTCCGATAGGGGATCGAAAAATCCATTATTTTTGCGATATCTCTTACCGTTTTCGAGATAATCGACATTTTCCGATTTTAGTCTTTTTGGCACTCAAAATACACAAAATTTGCATAGATTTACCGGGTGTATTCCGATAGGGGATCGAAAAATCCATTATTTTTGCGATATCTCTTACCGTTTTCGAGATAATCGACATTTTCCGATTTTAGTCTTTTTGGCACTCAAAATACACAAAATTTTTTAAGATTTTTTTTTTTTTCAATTTAGGACATTCAGCACTTGTTTTTTATATTTGGAAGCATAGATTTACCGGGTGTATTCCGATAGGGGATCGAAAAATCCATTATTTTTGCGATATCTCTTACCGTTTTCGAGATAATCGACATTTTCCGATTTTAGTCTTTTTGGCACTCAAAATACACAAAATTTGCATAGATTTACCGGGTGTATTCCGATAGGGGATCGAAAAATCCATTATTTTTGCGATATCTCTTACCGTTTTCGAGATAATCGACATTTTCCGATTTTAGTCTTTTTGGCACTCAAAATACACAAAATTTTTTAAGATTTTTTTTTTTTTCAATTTAGGACATTCAGCACTTGTTTTTTATATTTGGAAGCATAGATTTACCGGGTGTATTCCGATAGGGGATCGAAAAATCCATTATTTTTGCGATATCTCTTACCGTTTTCGAGATAATCGACATTTTCCGATTTTAGTCTTTTTGGCACTCAAAATACACAAAATTTTTTAAGATTTTTTTTTTTTTCAATTTAGGACATTCAGCACTTGTTTTTTTATATTTGGAAGCATAGATTTAGCGGGTGTATTCCGATAGGGGATCGAAAAATCCATTATTTTTGCGATATCTCTTACCGTTTTCGAGATAATCGACATTTTCCGATTTTAGTCTTTTTGGCACTCAAAATACACAAAATTTTTTAAGATTTTTTTTTTTTTCAATTTAGGACATTCAGCACTTGTTTTTTATATTTGGAAGCATAGATTTACCGGGTGTATTCCGATAGGGGATCGAAAAATCCATTATTTTAGCGATATCTCTTACCGTTTTCGAGATAATCGACATTTTCCGATTTTAGTCTTTTTGGCACTCAAAATACACAAAATTTTTTAAGATTTTTTTTTTTTTCAATTTAGGACATTCAGCACTTGTTTTTTATATTTGGAAGCATAGATTTACCGGGTGTATTCCGATAGGGGATCGAAAAATCCATTATTTTTGCGATATCTCTTACCGTTTTCGAGATAATCGACATTTTCCGATTTTAGTCTTTTTGGCACTCAAAATACACAAAATTTGCATAGATTTACCGGGTGTATTCCGATAGGGGATCGAAAAATCCATTATTTTTGCGATATCTCTTACCGTTTTCGAGATAATCGACATTTTCCGATTTTAGTCTTTTTGGCACTCAAAATACACAAAATTTGCATAGATTTACCGGGTGTATTCCGATAGGGGATCGAAAAATCCATTATTTTTGCGATATCTCTTACCGTTTTCGAGATAATCGACATTTTCCGATTTTAGTCTTTTTGGCACTCAAAATACACAAAATTTTTTAAGATTTTTTTTTTTTTCAATTTAGGACATTCAGCATTTGTTTTTTATATTTGGAAGCATAGATTTAGCGGGTGTATTCCGATAGGGGATCGAAAAATCCATTATTTTTGCGATATCTCTTACCGTTATCGAGATAATCGACATTTTCCGATTTTAGTCTTTTTGGCACTCAAAATACACAAAATTTGCATAGTTTTACCGGGTGTATTCCGATAGGGGATCGAAAAATCCATTATTTTTGCGATATCTCTTACCGTTTTCGAGATAATCGACATTTTCCGATTTTAGTCTTTTTGGCACTCAAAATACACAAAATTTTTTAAGATTTTTTTTTTTTCAATTTAGGACATTCAGCACTTGTTTTTTATATTTGGAAGCATAGATTTACCAGGTGTATACCGATAGGGGATCAAAAAATCCATTATTTTTGCGATATCTCTTACCGTTTTCGAGATAATCGACATTTTCCGATTTTAGTCTTTTTGGCACTCAAAATACACAAAATTTGCATAGATTTACCGGGTGTATTCCGATAGGGGTTCGAAAAATCCATTATTTTTGCGATATCTCTTACCGTTTTCGAGATAATCGACATTTTCCGATTTTAGTCTTTTTGGCACTCAAAATACACAAAATTTTTTAAGATTTTTTTTTTTTTCAATTTAGGACATTCAGCACTTGTTTTTTATATTTGGAAGCATAGATTTACCGGGTGTATTCCGATAGGGGATCGAAAAATCCATTATTTTTGCGATATCTCTTACCGTTTTCGAGATAATCGACATTTTCCGATTTTAGTCTTTTTGGCACTCAAAATACACAAAATTTTTTAAGATTTTTTTTTTTTTCAATTTAGGACATTCAGCACTTGTTTTTTATATTTGGAAGCATAGATTTACCGGGTGTATTCCGATAGGGGATCGAAAAATCCATTATTTTTGCGATATCTCTTACCGTTTTCGAGATAATCGACATTTTCCGATTTTAGTCTTTTTGGCACTCAAAATACACAAAATTTGCATAGATTTACCGGGTGTATTCCGATAGGGGATCGAAAAATCCATTATTTTTGCGATATCTCTTACCGTTTTCGAGATAATCGACATTTTCCGATTTTAGTCTTTTTGGCACTCAAAATTCACAAAATTTTTTAAGATTTTTTTTTTTTTTCAATTTAGGACATTCAGCACTTGTTTTTTATATTTGAAAGCATAGATTTACCGGGTGTATTCCGATAGGGGATCGAAAAATCCATTATTTTTGCGATATCTCTTACCGTTTTCGAGATAATCGACATTTTCCGATTTTAGTCTTTTTGGCACTCAAAATACACAAAATTTGCATAGATTTACCGGGTGTATTCCGATAGGGGATCGAAAAATCCATTATTTTTGCGATATCTCTTACCGTTTTCGAGATAATCGACATTTTCCGATTTTAGTCTTTTTGGCACTCAAAATACACAAAATTTGCATAGATTTACCGGGTGTATTCCGATAGGGGATCGAAAAATCCATTATTTTTGCGATATCTCTTACCGTTTTCGAGATAATCGACATTTTCCGATTTTAGTCTTTTTGGCACTCAAAATACACAAAATTTGCATAGATTTACCGGGTGTATTCCGATAGGGGATCGAAAAATCCATTATTTTTGCGATATCTCTTACCGTTTTCGAGATAATCGACATTTTCCGATTTTAGTCTTTTTGGCACTCAAAATACACAAAATTTGCATAGATTTACCGGGTGTATTCCGATAGGGGATCGAAAAATCCATTATTTTTGCGATATCTCTTACCGTTTTCGAGATAATCGACATTTTCCGATTTTAGTCTTTTTGGCACTCAAAATACACAAAATTTTTTAAGATTTTTTTTTTTTTCAATTTAGGACATTCAGCACTTGTTTTTTATATTTGGAAGTATAGATTTACCGGGTGTATTCCGATAGGGGATCGAAAAATCCATTATTTTTGCGATATCTCTTACCGTTTTCGAGATAATCGACATTTTCCGATTTTAGTCTTTTTGGCACTCAAAATACACAAAATTTTTTAGGATTTTTTTTTTTTTCAATTTAGGACATTCAGCACTTGTTTTTTATATTTGGAAGCATAGATTTACCCGGTCTATTCCGATAGGGGATCGAAAAATCCATTATTTTTGCGATATCTCTTACCGTTTTCGAGATAATCGACATTTTCCGATTTTAGTCTTTTTGGCACTCAAAATACACAAAATTTGCATAGATTTACCGGGTGTATTCCGATAGGGGATCGAAAAATCCATTATTTTTGCGATATCTCTTACCGTTTTCGAGATAATCGACATTTTCCGATTTTAGTCTTTTTGGCACTCAAAATACACAAAATTTGCATAGATTTACCGGGTGTATTCCGATAGGGGATCGAAAAATCCATTATTTTTGCGATATCTCTTACCGTTTTCGAGATAATCGACATTTTCCGATTTTAGTCTTTTTGGCACTCAAAATACACAAAATTTGCATAGATTTACCGGGTGTATTCCGATAGGGGATCGAAAAATCCATTATTTTTGCGATATCTCTTACCGTTTTCGAGATAATCGACATTTTCCGATTTTAGTCTTTTTGGCACTCAAAATACACAAAATTTTTTAAGATTTTTTTTTTTTTCAATTTAGGACATTCAGCACTTGTTTTTTATATTTGGAAGCATAGATTTACCGGGTGTATTCCGATAGGGGATCGAAAAATCCATTATTTTTGCGATATCTCTTACCGTTTTCGAGATAATCGACATTTTCCGATTTTAGTCTTTTTGGCACTCAAAATACACAAAATTTGCATAGATTTACCGGGTGTATTCCGATAGGGGATCGAAAAATCCATTATTTTTGCGATATCTCTTACCGTTTTCGAGATAATCGACATTTTCCGATTTTAGTCTTTTTGGCACTCAAAATACACAAAATTTTTTAAGATTTTTTTTTTTTTCAATTTAGGACATTCAGCACTTGTTTTTTATATTTGGAAGCATAGATTTACCGGGTGTATTCCGATAGGGGATCGAAAAATCCATTATTTTTGCGATATCTCTTACCGTTTTCGAGATAATCGACATTTTCCGATTTTAGTCTTTTTGGCACTCAAAATACACAAAATTTTTTAAGATTTTTTTTTTTTTCAATTTAGGACATTCAGCACTTGTTTTTTATATTTGGAAGCATAGATTTACCGGGTGTATTCCGATAGGGGATCGAAAAATCCATTATTTTTGCGATATCTCTTACCGTTTTCGAGATAATCGACATTTTCCGATTTTAGTCTTTTTGGCACTCAAAATACACAAAATTTGCATAGATTTACCGGGTGTATTCCGATAGGGGATCGAAAAATCCATTATTTTTGCGATATCTCTTACCGTTTTCGAGATAATCGACATTTTCCGATTTTAGTCTTTTTGGCACTCAAAATACACAAAATTTTTTAAGATTTTTTTTTTTTTCAATTTAGGACATTCAGCACTTGTTTTTTATATTTGGAAGCATAGATTTACCGGGTGTATTCCGATAGGGGATCGAAAAATCCATTATTTTTGCGATATCTCTTACCGTTTTCGAGATAATCGACATTTTCCGATTTTAGTCTTTTTGGCACTCAAAATACACAAAATTTTTTAAGATTTTTTTTTTTTCAATTTAGGACATTCAGCACTTGTTTTTTATATTTGGAAGCATAGATTTAGCGGGTGTATTCCGATAGGGGATCGAAAAATCCATTATTTTTGCGATATCTCTTACCGTTTTCGAGATAATCGACATTTTCCGATTTTAGTCTTTTTGGCACTCAAAATACACAAAATTTTTTAAGATTTTTTTTTTTTTCAATTTAGGACATTCAGCACTTGTTTTTTATATTTGGAAGCATAGATTTACCGGGTGTATTCCGATAGGGGATCGAAAAATCCATTATTTTTGCGATATCTCTTACCGTTTTCGAGATAATCGACATTTTCCGATTTTAGTCTTTTTGGCACTCAAAATACACAAAATTTTTTAAGATTTTTTTTTTTTTCAATTTAGGACATTCAGCACTTGTTTTTTATATTTGGAAGCATAGATTTACCGGATGTAATCCGATAGGGGATCGAAAAATCCATTATTTTTGCGATATCTCTTACCGTTTTCGAGATAATCGACATTTTCCGATTTTAGTCTTTTTGGCACTCAAAATACACAAAATTTTTTAAGATTTTTTTTTTTTTCAATTTAGGACATTCAGCACTTGTTTTTTATATTTGGAAGCATAGATTTACCGGGTGTATTCCGATAGGGGATCGAAAAATCCATTATTTTTGCGATATCTCTTACCGTTTTCGAGATAATCGACATTTTCCGATTTTAGTCTTTTTGGCACTCAAAATACACAAAATTTTTTAAGATTTTTTTTTTTTTCAATTTAGGACATTCAGCACTTGTTTTTTATATTTGGAAGCGTAGATTTACCGGGTGTATTCCGATAGGGGATCGAAAAATCCATTATTTTTGCGATATCTCTTACCGTTTTCGAGATAATCGACATTTTCCGATTTTAGTCTTTTTGGCACTCAAAATACACAAAATTTGCATAGATTTACCGGGTGTATTCCGATAGGGCATCGAAAAATCCATTATTTTTGCGATATCTCTTACCGTTTTCGAGATAATCGACATTTTCCGATTTTAGTCTTTTTGGCACTCAAAATACACAAAATTTTTTAAGATTTTTTTTTTTTTCAATTTAGGACATTCAGCACTTGTTTTTTATATTTGGAAGCATAGTTTTACCGGGTGTATTCCGATAGGGGATCGAAAAATCCATTATTTTTGCGATATCTCTTACCGTTTTCGAGATAATCGACATTTTCCGATTTTAGTCTTTTTGGCACTCAAAATACACAAAATTTTTTAAGATTTTTTTTTTTTTCAATTTAGGACATTCAGCACTTGTTTTTTATATTTGGAAGCATAGATTTACCGGGTGTATTCCGATAGGGGATCGAAAAATCCATTATTTTTGCGATATCTCTTACCGTTTTCGAGATAATCGACATTTTCCGATTTTAGTCTTTTTGGCACTCAAAATACACAAAATTTTTTAGGATTTTTTTTTTTTTCAATTTAGGACATTCAGCACTTGTTTTTTATATTTGGAAGCATAGATTTACCCGGTGTATTCCGATAGGGGATCGAAAAATCCATTATTTTTGCGATATCTCTTACCGTTTTCGAGATAATCGACATTTTCCGATTTTAGTCTTTTTGGCACTCAAAATACACAAAATTTTTTAAGATTTTTTTTTTTTTCAATTTAGGACATTCAGCACTTGTTTTTTATATTTGGAAGCATAGATTTACCGGGTGTATTCCGATAGGGGATCGAAAAATCCATTATTTTTGCGATATCTCTTACCGTTTTCGAGATAATCGACATTTTCCGATTTTAGTCTTTTTGGCACTCAAAATACACAAAATTTTTTAAGATTTTTTTTTTTTTCAATTTAGGACATTCAGCACTTGTTTTTTATATTTGGAAGCATAGATTTACCGGGTGTATTCCGATAGGGGATCGAAAAATCCATTATTTTTGCGATATCTCTTACCGTTTTCGAGATAATCGACATTTTCCGATTTTAGTCTTTTTGGCACTCAAAATACACAAAATTTGCATAGATTTACCGGGTGTATTCCGATAGGGCATCGAAAAATCCATTATTTTTGCGATATCTCTTACCGTTTTCGAGATAATCGACATTTTCCGATTTTAGTCTTTTTGGCACTCAAAATACACAAAATTTTTTAAGATTTTTTTTTTTTTCAATTTAGGACATTCAGCACTTGTTTTTTATATTTGGAAGCATAGATTTACCGGGTGTATTCCGATAGGGGATCGAAAAATCCATTATTTTTGCGATATCTCTTACCGTTTTCGAGATAATCGACATTTTCCGATTTTAGTCTTTTTGGCACTCAAAATACACAAAATTTTTTAAGATTTTTTTTTTTTTCAATTTAGGACATTCAGCACTTGTTTTTTATATTTGGAAGCATAGATTTACCGGGTGTATTCCGATAGGGGATCGAAAAATCCATTATTTTTGCGATATCTCTTACCGTTTTCGAGATAATCGACATTTTCCGATTTTAGTCTTTTTGGCACTCAAAATACACAAAATTTTTTAGGATTTTTTTTTTTTTCAATTTAGGACATTCAGCACTTGTTTTTTATATTTGGAAGCATAGATTTACCCGGTGTATTCCGATAGGGGATCGAAAAATCCATTATTTTTGCGATATCTCTTACCGTTTTCGAGATAATCGACATTTTCCGATTTTAGTCTTTTTGGCACTCAAAATACACAAAATTTTTTAAGCTTTTTTTTTTTTTCAATTTAGGACATTCAGCACTTGTTTTTTATATTTGGAAGCATAGATTTACCGGGTGTATTCCGATAGGGGATCGAAAAATCCATTATTTTTGCGATATCTCTTACCGTTTTCGAGATAATCGACATTTTCCGATTTTAGTCTTTTTGGCACTCAAAATACACAAAATTTTTTAAGATTTTTTTTTTTTTCAATTTTGGACATTCAGCACTTGTTTTTTATATTTGGAAGCATAGATTTACCGGGTGTAATCCGATAGGGGATCGAAAAATCCATTATTTTTGCGATATCTCTTACCGTATTCGAGATAATCGACATTTTCCGATTTTAGTCTTTTTGGCACTCAAAATATACAAAATTTTTTTAGATTTTTTTTTTTTCAATTTAGGACATTCAGCACTTGTTTTTTATATTTGGAAGCATAGATTTACCGGGTGTATTCCGATAGGGGATCGAAAAATCCATTATTTTTGCGATATCTCTTACCGTTTTCGAGATAAACGACATTTTCCGATTTTAGTCTTTTTGGCACTCAAAATACACAAAATTTGCATAGAGTTACCGGGTGTATTCCGATAGGGGATCGAAAAATCCATTATTTTTGCGATATCTCTTACCGTTTTCGAGATAATCGACATTTTCCGATTTTAGTCTTTTTGGCACTCAAAGTACACAAAATTTTTTAAGATTTTTTTTTTTTTCAATTTAGGACATTCAGCACTTGTTTTTTATATTTGGAAGCATAGATTTACCCGGTGTATTCCGATAGGGGATCGAAAAATCCATTATTTTTGCGATATCTCTTACCGTTTTCGAGATAATCGACATTTTCCGATTTTAGTCTTTTTGGCACTCAAAATACACAAAATTTTTTAAGATTTTTTTTTTTTTCAATTTAGGACATTCAGCACTTGTTTTTTATATTTGGAAGCATAGATTTACCGGGTGTATTCCGATAGGGGATCGAAAAATCCATTATTTTTGCGATATCTCTTACCGTTTTCGAGATAATCGACATTTTCCGATTTTAGTCTTTTTGGCACTCAAAATACACAAAATTTTTTAAGATTTTTTTTGTTTTCAATTTAGGACATTCAGCACTTGTTTTTTATATTTGGAAGCATAGATTTACCGGGTGTACTCCGATAGGGGATCGAAAAATCCATTATTTTTGCGATATCTCTTACCGTTTTCGAGATAATCGACATTTTCCGATTTTAGTCTTTTTGGCACTCAAAATACACAAAATTTGCATAGATTTACCGGGTGTATTCCGATAGGGGATCGAAAAATCCATTATTTTTGCGATATCTCTTACCGTTTTCGAGATAATCGACATTTTCCGATTTTAGTCTTTTTGGCACTCAAAATACACAAAATTTTTTAAGATTTTTTTTTTTTTTCAATTTAGGACATTCAGCACTTGTTTTTTATATTTGGAAGCATAGATTTACCGGGTGTATTCCGATAGGGGATCGAAAAATCCATTATTTTTGCGATATCTCTTACCGTTTTCGAGATAATCGACATTTTCCGATTTTAGTCTTTTTGGCACTCAAAATACACAAAATTTGCATAGATTTACCGGGTGTATTCCGATAGGGGATCGAAAAATCCATTATTTTTGCGATATCTCTTACCGTTTTCGAGATAATCGACATTTTCCGATTTTAGTCTTTTTGGCACTCAAAATACACAAAATTTTTTAAGATTTTTTTTTTTTTCAATTTAGGACATTCAGCACTTGTTTTTTATATTTGGGAGCATAGATTTACCGGGTGTATTCCGATAGGGGATCGAAAAATCCATTATTTTTGCGATATCTCTTACCGTTTTCGAGATAATCGACATTTTCCGATTTTAGTCTTTTTGGCACTCAAAATACACAAAATTTGCATAGATTTACCGGGTGTATTCCGATAGGGCATCGAAAAATCCATTATTTTTGCGATATCTCTTACCGTTTTCGAGATAATCGACATTTTCCGATTTTAGTCTTTTTGGCACTCAAAATACACAAAATTTTTTAAGATTTTTTTTTTTTTCAATTTAGGACATTCAGCACTTGTTTTTTATATTTGGAAGCATAGATTTACCGGGTGTATTCCGATAGGGGATCGAAAAATCCATTATTTTTGCGATATCTCTTACCGTTTTCGAGATAATCGACATTTTCCGATTTTAGTCTTTTTGGCACTCAAAATACACAAAATTTGCATAGATTTACCGGGTGTATTCCGATAGGGGATCGAAAAATCCATTATTTTTGCGATATCTCTTACCGTTTTCGAGATAATCGACATTTTCCGATTTTAGTCTTTTTGGCACTCAAAATACACAAAATTTGCATAGATTTACCGGGTGTATTCCGATAGGGGATCGAAAAATCCATTATTTTTGCGATATCTCTTACCGTTTTCGAGATAATCGACATTTTCCGATTTTAGTCTTTTTGGCACTCAAAATACACAAAATTTTTTAAGATTTTTTTTTTTTTCAATTTAGGACATTCAGCACTTGTTTTTTATATTTGGAAGCATAGATTTACCAGGTGTATTCCGATAGGGGATCGAAAAATCCATTATTTTTGCGATATCTCTTACCGTTTTCGAGATAATCGACATTTTCCGATTTTAGTCTTTTTGGCACTCAAAATACACAAAATTTTTTAAGATTTTTTTTTTTTTCAATTTAGGACATTCAGCACTTGTTTTTTATATTTGGAAGCATAGATTTACCGGGTGTATTCCGATAGGGGATCGAAAAATCCATTATTTTTGCGAAATCTCTTACCGTTTTCGAGATAATCGACATTTTCCGATTTTAGTCTTTTTGGCACTCAAAATCCACAAAATTTGCATAGATTTACCGGGTGTATTCCGATAGGGGATCGAAAAATCCATTATTTTTGCGATATCTCTTACCGTTTTCGAGATAATCGACATTTTCCGATTTTAGTCTTTTTGGCACTCAAAATACACAAAATTTTTTAAGATTTTTTTTTTTTCAATTTAGGACATTCAGCACTTGTTTTTTATATTTGGAAGCATAAATTTACCGGGTGTATTCCGATAGGGGATCAAAAAATCCATTATTTTTGCGATATCTCTTACCGTTTTCGAGATAATCGACATTTTCCGATTTTAGTCTTTTTGGCACTCAAAATACACAAAATTTTTTAAGATTTTTTTTTTTTTCAATTTAGGACATTCAGCACTTGTTTTTTATATTTGGAAGCATAGATTTACCGGGTGTATTCCGATAGGGGATCGAAAAATCCATTATTTTTGCGATATCTCTTACCGTTTTCGAGATAATCGACATTTTCCGATTTTAGTCTTTTTGGCACTCAAAATACACAAAATTTTTTAAGATTTTTTTTTTTTTCAATTTAGGACATTCAGCACTTGTTTTTTATATTTGGAAGCATAGATTTACCGGGTGTATTCCGATAGGGGATCGAAAAATCCATTATTTTTGCGATATCTCTTACCGTTTTCGAGATAATCGACATCCGATTTTAGTCTTTTTGGCACTCAAAATACACAAAATTTTTTAAGATTTTTTTTTTTTTCAATTTAGGACATTCAGCACTTGTTTTTTATATTTGGAAGCATAGATTTACCGGGTGTATTCCGATAGGGGATCGAAAAATCCATTATTTTTGCGATATCTCTTACCGTTTTCGAGATAATCGACATTTTCCGATTTTAGTCTTTTTGGCACTCAAAATACACAAAATTTGCATAGATTTACCGGGTGTATTCCGATAGGGGATCGAAAAATCCATTATTTTTGCGATATCTCTTACCGTTTTCGAGATAATCGACATTTTCCGATTTTAGTCTTTTTGGCACTCAAAATACACAAAATTTTTTAAGATTTTTTTTTTTTTCAATTTAGGACATTCAGCACTTGTTTTTTATATTTGGAAGCATAGATTTACCGCGTGTATTCCGATAGGGGATCGAAAAATCCATTATTTTTGCGATATCTCTTACCGTTTTCGAGATAATCGACATTTTCCGATTTTAGTCTTTTTGGCACTAAAAATACACAAAATTTTTTATGATGTTTTTTTTTTTCAATTTAGGACATTCAGCACTTGTTTTTTATATTTGGAAGCATAGATTTACCGGGTGTATTCCGATAGGGGATCGAAAAATCCATTATTTTTGCGATATCTCTTACCGTTTTCGAGATAATCGACATTTTCCGATTTTAGTCTTTTTGGCACTCAAAATACACAAAATTTTTTAAGATTTTTTTTTTTTCAATTTAGGACATTCAGCACTTGTTTTTTATATTTGGAAGCATAGATTTACCCGGTGTATTCCGATAGGGGATCGAAAAATCCATTATTTTTGCGATATCTCTTACCGTTTTCGAGATAATCGACATTTTCCGATTTTAGTCTTTTTGGCACTCAAAATACACAAAATTTTTTAAGATTTTTTTTTTTTTCAATTTAGGACATTCAGCACTTGTTTTTTATATTTGGAAGCATAGATTTACCCGGTGTATTCCGATAGGGGATCGAAAAATCCATTATTTTTGCGATATCTCTTACCGTTTTCGAGATAATCGACATTTTCCGATTTTAGTCTTTTTGGCACTCAAAATACACAAAATTTTTTAAGATTTTTTTTTTTTCAATTTAGGACATTCAGCACTTGTTTTTTATATTTGGAAGCATAGATTTACCGGGTGTATTCCGATAGGGGATCGAAAAATCCATTATTTTTGCGATATCTCTTACCGTTTTCGAGATAATCGACATTTTCCGATTTTAGTCTTTTTGGCACTCAAAATACACCAAATTTGCATAGATTTACCGGGTGTATTCCGATAGGGGATCAAAAATCCATTATTTTTGCGATATCTCTTACCGTTTTCGAGATAATCGACATTTTCCGATTTTAGTCTTTTTGGCACTCAAAATCCACAAAATTTTTTTAGATTTTTTTTTTTTTCAATTTAGGACATTCAGCACTTGTTTTTTATATTTGGAAGCATAGATTTACCCGGTGTATTCCGATAGGGGATCGAAAAAGCCATTATTTTTGCGATATCTCTTACCGTTTTCGAGATAATCGACATTTTCCGATTTTAGTCTTTTTGGCACTCAAAATACACAAAATTTTTTAAGATTTTTTTTTTTTTCAATTTAGGACATTCGGCACTTGTTTTTTATATTTGGAAGCATAGATTTACCGGGTGTATTCCGATAGGGGATCGAAAAATCCATTATTTTTGCGATATCTCTTACCGTTTTCGAGATAATCGACATTTTCCGATTTTAGTCTTTTTGGCACTCAAAATACACCAAATTTGCATAGATTTACCGGGTGTATTCCGATAGGGGATCAAAAATCCATTATTTTTGCGATATCTCTTACCGTTTTCGAGATAATCGACATTTTCCGATTTTAGTCTTTTTGGCACTCAAAATCCACAAAATTTTTTTAGATTTTTTTTTTTTTCAATTTAGGACATTCAGCACTTGTTTTTTATATTTGGAAGCATAGATTTGCCGGGTGTACTCCGATAGGGGATCGAAAAATCCATTATTTTTGCGATATCTCTTACCGTTTTCGAGATAATCGACATTTTCCGATTTTAGTCTTTTTGGCACTCAAAATACACAAAATTTTTTAAGATTTTTTTTTTTTTCAATTTAGGACATTCAGCACTTGTTTTTTATATTTGGAAGCATAGATTTACCGGGTGTATTCCGATAGGGGATCGAAAAATCCATTATTTTTGCGATAACTCTTACCGTTGAGATAATCGACATTTTCCGATTTTAGTCTTTTTGGCACTCAAAATACACAAAATTTTTTAAAATTTTTTTTTTTTCAATTTAGGACATTCAGCACTTGTTTTTTATATGTGGAAGCATAGATTTGCCAGGTGTATTCCGATAGGGAATCGAAAAATCCATTATTTTTGCGATATCTCTTACCGTTTTCGAGATAATCGACATTTTCCAATTTTAGTCTTTTTGGCACTCAAAATACACAAAATTTTTTAAGATTTTTAATTTTTTCAATTTAGGACATTCAGCACTTGTTTTTTATATTTGGAAGCATAGATTTAACGGGTGTATTCCGATAGGGGATCGAAAAATCCATTATTTTTGCGATATCTCTTACCGTTTTCGAGATAATCGACATTTTCCAATTTTAGTCTTTTTGGCACTCAAAATACACAAAATTTTTTAAGATTTTTAATTTTTTCAATTTAGGACATTCAAGCACTTGTTTTTTATATTTGGAAGCATAGATTTAACGGGTGTATTCCGATAGGGGATCGAAAAATCCATTATTTTTGCGATATCTCTTACCGTTTTCGAGATAATCGACATTTTCCAATTTTAGTCTTGTTGGCACTCAAAATACACAAAATTTTTTAAGGATGCAGAGGGAATTTCAGAATTAATTGATTAAGAATTTCATTCGCGCAACTAAATACTAAAGTTAAAAAAAGTTAATGATTAAGGAAACGTTTTCGGACCACTGTATTTTTCTATTTTTATTCTAAAACATGCCATTAACAATCTGATAATTTGGCAGAGTTTTACTAAACACCCTGTATATTGAATTTAAAAATATAATAAAAAAATACAAAATACCAACCAAAATTAAATAATTTTTTTTAAGTATATAAAAAATATAATATAGGTAAGTTCTTTTTATTTTTATTTATTTTTTATTATTTATATTTTATATTTTATTTATATTTTATTATTATTATTTATCCCTTTTATTTACATACGGAATAATATTATTATATACTTGTTATTGTTGTTACTTATTATTGTTGTTACTTGTTATTGTTGTTACTTGTTATTGTTGTTACTTGTTATTGTTGTTATACTTGTTATTGTTGTTATACTTGTTATTGTTGTTACCTGTTATTATTGTTTAAATAAAATAAAATATCACTGAAAAAAAACCGCCCTAAATATAATGAAAAATTTCATAACATTTATTACAGTTTTCATAGATTCTCAGCCAAAGAAAAAAATTATTATATTTACAAAGAATCTTTATAGGTCCAATAATCTAATTTCATAAATATAATGCAAAAGTGTTATAAATGTAATAAGTTACTTTCATAGATTTAATAACATACTTTTATCGATATGATTAAATCCGTTTTATTAAATTTAAAAATTATAAATAATAAATGTTATGAAGGTTTATTAATAGAATTTATTACAGTAACTAATTACATTTATAAAACTTTTGCATTATATTTATGAAATTAGATTATTGGACCTATAAAGATTTTCATTAAATCTATGAAAGTAACTAATTTCATTTATAAAATTTTTGCATTATATTTATGAAATTAGATTATTGGACCTATAAAGATTTTCTGTTAGATTTAATGAAGTAATTTTACAGATTTCATTAAATCCATTTTATAAATTGTAAAGATTAATTCATTAATTCTATGAACAAAACCCTCATTACGTTTATTAATTCGAATTTTTAAATTAAAAAAATTATTGATAAATTCAATTATTAAATTCTTATTGTATTAATGAATTGAAATTTGTAAATATAATAATTCTTTCTTTGGCTGAGAATCTATGAAAACTGTAATAAATATTATGAAATTTTTCATTATATTTAGGGCGGTTTTTTTTTCAGTGTACTACATGCATCCATTTCTATTAACTTTTTATATAAATATTTACAAAAGAGAACTAAATAATTATCTTTAAGCAACAATTTTCTTCTAAATCTTGTTAGCAATGTAAAAAAAATTAAAATTACCATCCAACATGTGCTACATTGACATACATAACTCAACAATAGTTTAAGTAATTAAACTAAAATAATAATTAAATAAAATCAACAAACCTAATTTATACGGTAACTTTATAACCGTCGATTGAAAGTTTCGATTTTTAATATCATTTTCAATAAACGAAACGAACAAAACAAATTAATGGAAAATAAAAAGAGGCAAGACATGCTTTTAAATTTAGTAATTAGGCGTACAAAACATAATAGAAAAAGTATATGATGTGATGACAAAAGAAGAAATAGAAATAACAGAAAACGATGTAACGATGAATTAATTTTATTTTTAAATCAATGCTGTTACGAGACGAGCTTTGAAATTGACTATTCTTTCACTAGTTTGAGCCAAACGCTGAAAAATAAAAAATTTATTAATAAACTGACGAAATTTGTTATTATCGCAACCGTTACCTTTATGCACGTTAGCTACCACAAGCTCTTATTTTTTGACAACAATAATGTGCTATTAAAACTTTGTAAAAAGCAAAGCAAACACCTAAGCACGACCCAATTATTTAAATCTTCTGAATTTCATCTAAAAAATTTGAACCAATGCTAACTGAGGATTGTGCTTGACAAAAACTATTTTCGCGCAAGAAGCAGTAAAATGTGCAAATAAAACAAAATCGTACTAACCAGTATTAAGTCTTGGATGAGATTGGCAATTCCACGATTAGCAACGACAGGTAATCTGGTGAGGGGTCCGGGAATACCTTCTGCAGATTTTCCTGTAACATCTACTTCAGCTACACCGCCTTCCTTTTTGTCTGGGTCTTCGTTTGAGCCTGAACTTGCCACTATCTGTGAGAAAATGATAAATCTATTAAAAACCATTTCGTGATTAAAATATCTACTTTTAAATTACTCCATCATTAACCCAATTTTGTGATTACGCACATACTATGTATACAAAAACGCTACTAACTCAAATATTAATAATACCTACTACATACATGTCTAAAGTGCAATTTTATCATTCGATTCTACATTATAAATAATTACTCTACAATCTATCTACGTGATGTGCTCATGTTTTTATATAAAATTGCTTTCGAAATTGTACTAACCTTGCAGTAACGAAACTTTTACTTTGTAAATTAAATTGCCTATTTTAGGTATCTCTAATCATTGATAGATTAAGGTGTGCTACAATTAATTTTTAATAAATCGAAGCCTATAGGCGAATAAGCTTCAATTTGTTAAAAATTTATCTTATTTTCAGCGGTATTCTTTTTATCTGCGTATAGGCAACCAAAAGTACATGTAACGCTGGTTAATTAAAAAAAAACGCTAGCAAAAATTGTAGGAGGATATTTTTTTTGCTTTAATTCGAAACTATGTTTGTGAAAAAAATTCAAAAATTTCAAAAATATTAAGTTTTATTATTCATTCGCCTTTTCTATTTAAATACAACCAATATTGATTTCAGTGTAGTACTATTACGTTATAATTTTTACCATCATGTCCACTTATTAGTTTAATTTCCCTTTATGAATTCAAAGATATTTGTTTTGGTTTATTACGAAATTGTATTAAATTCTTTTTTTGAAAATTCATTACGTTCCGTTAATTTGTTTTTAAGATAGAAGAAATACTCTATTTTAAGAATTGCTTAACCAAATCATCAACGTGTTTAATTTTTTGAATAAAACACACGAAAAGAAAACAACCTTTCACTTGTTAATTTTTTTAATGAGGAACTCGACTCTTTCTTTTTTCACAAATGATGACACACCAAAAACTTTCAGCTACTTATTAAAAATTAATGATGACGAACGGGTAACACCTTTCCACGTTTCAGTTTAACTTAAAAATCAATTTTATATTATACTAAATTATATTGAACAAAATATAGTGAAAATTTCAAAGCCCAAATATTTGAAAATGTAGCGTGATATAATATGTCGACGTGTTCAAGACAGAACGACATAAGCGCCATTAAGCAAATTGTTCAGGAAATGCAAAAAACTGTTTTTCTTAATTACAAGACTATTGAAGATTTGATTTCTTCAATATTAAATTATTATATATTTTTTGTAATTTATTGCATTTTGAAAGTCTAGTAAACTTGGAACCATTCCGTTATATTCTTAAAAAATGTTAGAAATGACGTTTTTTGTCGATCCATCATTTAGACTTCTCGTTTATTCCAGCATTAAAACTTAAATATATCATATAATTAAATTTTTGTCTTTTATGTCACTACAATCATTCGATGCGGCTTAAAAGCAGCTTTCCAGTGATACCAAAATCACGTTTTTGATTTTTTGGCGCTTATGTCCTTCTGGCTTGAACACGTCGATGTATTAAATTCTAGAAAACAGTGTCGTATGATTTCTTAATAATAAAATAAATAAAAGTACAATAAGTTTCATTTTTGGAATAAGGAATTAATAAATTGAGCGACATTTGGCACAATTTAAAAAGAATTATAGTCCATCGTTAATATCTTACCCTAATGATATCAAACAAAATATTTCCGGAGCCTGCGGAACCAGCTACACCAGCTACACCAGATACACCAGCTACACGTCCAAAAGGCAAGAATCTCTTATTTCTATCTGCGTCGTCAGATTCAATATTGGAAATATCTTCCGCTGGATCCGGCGCTGTACCTACAGAAGCTGCTGCTGCTGGCTTTTCTTCATCGGTGGCTCTTGTTACTCGTATGTGTCTTTTCTTTATACTTCCAATTTTAAATAGCGAAGGAGACTGTAACAAATTTAAAAAAATGTTAAAATTGATATTTGGAATAATATTTCGTAATGTTATTACATCAACCATGTACAATGATAACTTGATGCTTCAATTGTTACTACAAAGTAGGTAAGTAAATGATCCATGAAAATTTCTATTAATTATTACGAAAAAAGTAACGCAGATAGGTAGTTTACTTTTACGAAATAATGTATTACATATTATGTAGATGCATATGGACAATACTTAATAAAGCTAATGAATGATGTTTTTCAAACTCAAAAGTAAAGAATTAGAAAAACGTACATTTTAAAGCAACACCCAAGAATAAATTATGAAAAACGCAATAGTCGATAGATTGCGTTAAATGAAACGATACAATTTTGCAGTTAAAAATATTGATCACTCAACTCAATATGGCGGACCTACTCGTATTGGAGTAGGTAACTACTTCGAAAGTTACTGCATTAACAATTTTAAGGTTAATTTTAGCACTCGATTAACTCTCGAAGCGATCTATAAGGTTCATTCTCGATTCGTTCCACCGTGTACAACATGAATTGGTTAGAGCAAAAGCAAACGTTTCTTCTCGCACGTATTTAGACGAGATAGGAATATTAAGTACTACATGATAATGACACAAAATCCCTTTTTATTAGCTCACTGTGAAAGGTTCTGGTGGGTTTACCACCGTTGTTGTGATAGTGTCTGAAGAAGTTGTAGAAATATCTAACAACGTTGTGGCAAAAATTGGTGCAGTTGTGATGCTACTTATCAAATCGTCACTAACTTCGTTGTTTATAATATCGTTATTTTCTGAATTAGCTGGTTTAAGATCATTTTTTAAAGGTAGCGACGACGAAGAAGAACCACGAGTGGGATTATTACGTATATCAACTTCTTCACTAGATTCGTCTTCGTCTTCATCATCATCTGGTGGGAAAGTTGGAAGTACTACGCTCACTCTCGAGCCTCCTGATGATCCACCACCACCACCTCCGCCGCTACCGCCTAAACCTCCGGAACGGAGTAAAGTACCACCGACCACTCGGAATACTTGACTAGTCACATTTTGAACTACGCTGTCTAGAATCTGAAATGACAACGAAAATGTATTTAAATATCTTTGAACAACATATTAAATTAACAATTTTCTTACCTCGAACAATTGAGGACATAATGTTCTTAGATATGTAATTTGGTTGTTGCTGAATTCGACAATTCGATCAACTAATGCTTGTTGGCTGTCGGCTTGCCTTTTTACTACCTAGTTATTGAATCACAATAGAGTAAAAAATTTAAACATTCTCTTAACACCCAGCCCAGTAAAAGTAATCGTCTTGGTCGTCTGTAGACTTTTGACAATGCTGGACAGATAAAATGTCTTTTTGCAACGAACACCACAAAAAATCAATTAGAAATTATGAGAGATGATTAAAATTACGTCAAACAAGAATTCCATCGAGTCGGAAAAATGTATAGCGATGAAAATTAGCTATTATTTATAATAATATTAAAATTGCATGTAGGTATATATAAATTAATAAGTATTACATAAAAAGTTGAAAAAAGAAACAAATATTTATGCTAATAATAGAGAAAGCTTTTATCAATTAATTTATAGCCATCACCCGAATAAATGTAATTAAAACTTTTTTTTATGAATTATTATTTCAATGTTAATCACTGAAGTATTCTTATAATAGTACCTACGAGAAATATTAATTGTTGTAAAATTATTAACTTAGGTTAGTGCCAACTTGGCGTTCAAAATATTATGTAAATATCAAAACTATACTATATTGTAGTATGTATACATAGGCATGTACTATATACGATAATTTATTATAGTATCGTATATACTATAGATACAAAGTTGGTCACTTTGAAGTGTTGCTTCAGACTTATACTATATAAACAAGTTTTTGTAACATTAACAAACATTTTATGTAGATAGACATACACAAGTTTGTTATTTAGTAAAAACGAAATTATATTTTTTATTTAATTCTACTACATTGTTATTCAGTACTTTTTATTGTTAAATTTCAACTACAGTGATGATTTCAAAATAGGTCAATTTGACAAGCTTGAGGATGTTCAAAGCCATTTTAAACAAATTGCGCTTATTTGTTTAAATCAATTACAAAATAATTTCCACGAATCACAAAAGGTCAAATTTTGATTTTGTTCTATTGTTAATTTCTTAAGAAACGAAGACATTACAATAGGGAAACTTTGACGCATCGCTCGTCGTTACCTTGACTGGTATACATACTTTCCTCGGTAAAGAAAGTAAATTTATTACATAAATTAAATAGAGTAGCATGATAAAGAATTACATTTCTTATGGTGAGATTATGCAAGCATTTAGTGTAATTTAAGCTAAGCTAATTTAAGCTAAGAAAAAATGATCGATTATGCAAACATTTAACGTAATTTAATAATAATGGGGCGGGGCTTCGGAATGACAGATAATAAATTAAAATATTTAAAGTTGAATTTTAAATTCATCAGATGTTCCAGTTGTAGTGACTATTTACAAAAAATATTTTGTGTGTGTATTTATAATTGTGTTACATGCTGTATATGTCACAGCTGGAGGCTTCAACTTTCTATCTTATATTTATAAAGGTTTGTATCTCCGCTAACTCTGCACCACATAACATCTCTTCACTCATAATGTGCTCATAATGTGCTTATTATACCATGAAACTGTAAGTATTAACAATACAAATTTCTTTAGAAATTGTGTGTTGAAGCAGTTTATTCGTTTTGTTGTCTTTTTTAGTTGATAAAAATAAAAAGCCCAAATATTAGAGGAAAGTAACCAAATATGGAATACCATTTTGTTTTTGTGGCATAAAAAAAAAACTATCTGATTTAAATGCAAATTTAATTATAAACACAGTCGGTTATACATTTTGGCTTATCTTAGTCATAGTCTTGTGTTGTAATATTAATCAACAAATTTTTTTTTATTGAAAAATCAAAGTAACATAATAGTAGCTATTTATGGAATCGGTACCCAAATATGGAATAAGGAAATAAGAACCAAGTTTCTTTTACAAAAATTAACAAAAACAATAACGTCTTTTTATAACAGATCTTGAGACTTTTGTCAAAAATAAAAGTAACTTATTCCGTTAAAATTAACTTATTCTACTGCAAAAATCACACACCACACACACTATTGTCACCGACAGGCGCCCATTCCTTACATAAGATTTCCATATAATTTTCCCTATTCCATATTAGGAACTACGCTCACGTAAGAATAATGTTTTTTTATTGAAAGCCAGGTTATATTTTCCTGAAAAGTAACATACGTAATGTTATCAGTCATCCTTCTGCATGCTTATAAATGTAGAGTAATTAACAAATTACTAATATTTACGTTATAGATCAAAATTTTCACCACTAACAATAAAGTTTCGCAAGTGCGTAAAAAAATAATGTTCCGCCATGTGGATATTAATGGTAATAGAGCGTTGTAAAGTTTGGGGTGGTCAACTACTCTTACTAGGTTGTCATTTATCCTAGTAATGGCTAAATAGAGGCAGTGGTTTCGAAAATTTAATGGTATTCCACATTAGGGATACTATTCCATATTTGGTCACTTTCCTCTACATGTAAGCAGAAAATTTCAGAATATAGTTAAATATGGTTAAATACATAAAGGACAATGACCTAGAGCTATGTTTTAAATACAAAATGTATTATTATATTGTATACAAAATAAATTCGCCTGTCGAAATGAAAATTCAAGTCGATGAAATAATTTATTTCCCGAAGATGTCTTATGGTTACATACTCATTAATAGTAAGTACTTATTACATTAATATTATTATATTTAACAAATAATACTATCATTACTATGTTTGTAGCTTTCTTTGCAAGAAATTACTTGGAAATTTTATACAACCAATAAATCAGCACCCCGAAGGAGCAATGTTTGATGTCAAAATTTTAAAACCTCATACAAGAAGAGTATTATTATCATGCAAGAAAATAATTTCAGTTCAAGTGCTACTGGGTTTTAACAAATATAAATAATCTCATTCTGTTATCCTTTAATAATTTTGTAATTGAATTATAAACGCAAATAAAGAATACATAATGAAAACAACTTATTTATTGAGTTAATTATTAGCAAACAATTAGATTTTCATTTGGAAAAGTTCGCCATGGCAGTTTGCATCACCTGGTCCAATTCTGCACTCATTTTTAATTTAATTGATCGACTCGTGGGATACTTCTTCGAAGTGGATGATTTGATAAAAAGCAATGAATTTTGTACTGTGTCGACTCAAATTAAGCATAATTCTCTTCCAAGCTATAAAAAACTGTTTCTGGACCGCTTTATCATACAAAATAATAGTATCAATAATTATTTTCCAACCTGAATAATATCTACCAACGAGCAGCGACGATTAATGATATGCACCATAGATATTAAAAATAGGAGAAATGGTGCGGTAGAATCGTAGATCTATTAAAAATAATAGATATTTGAGTAAAATGCTCACGAAAGCGCATTTTAGTAATTTTAAAATCTAAAAATTTAAATTTGACACATTTAAATAAAAAAGTTAAAATTTTTGACACTTGTTAAAATAAATTAAATGTTTGTATAACCGGTTACATTAGTTTACGTATGTTTAACTTTTATAATTTAAATTAGCTTAAATTAGCTTATTTTAATAGTGTTGCATAATCTCACCATTAGTTTTACTTTCCGTATGTTGTGGATATAATTTTCAAAAAAAAGTATTTGTTAAATAATATGTTTAACGGCAAGGACCAAGCACGAGAGATTTTCGCACCTATGCAAGATTGTCATAAAAATTAGCACCGCCTTTACACGGACCTAGTATATACCAATAAAGCTTAACTAGTTTAATTAATTAATAGTTTGATGTACCTACAACTAACTTGAATTTTGTTCTTAGTAAGTCTCTTTAAGAAATTAAACAATAAATTATGGATAATATTATTTAAGTTAGTAAAGATTTCGAAATTTTAGTGTCTAATTGTCGGTTTCTTATTGTAATTTTTGATAAAATTTTTGTTGCCAACAAACTGTCCTTCGAGTTTCAACGTATATGCAAGACTTGGCAATTCAAAATTATGTCAATTGGATATAAAATGCATTTTCAAGTACTTTAGAAAGGAAAAAAAATAATGAAAATTACAGTGGCGTAATAATAATATCAAATTAGTCTAAAAAACGCGTACAAAGAATTTGAGGGGTCAAATCGTAATTATGAATGAATTGTGTCGTTCTAAAAGCTAAACTTTTAAATGCCATATCAAATTATGCTTAACCGGTGACATTTTAAGTTATTTAAATATTATATTATTATAAGTTGAAGATTGTCTAAAAAAGGATAATGACGAGGACGTTACCAGGATGTTCCGAAATTATTATGATATAATTCTCGTTGTAAATAAAATTTGGAAACAGTTCAATATCCGCTAACATCGACGCCTGAAGAAATGACATAACCATCACTTCGGAATGCCCAACTTTTCTATACATACATTTCACTTTCACTTAATTTCATCGATCAAGAAACGTTAAACTTTGTTAAAATAAATTCGAAAATAAGTCAAATTATACCCAAAATACAACAACGACAGACATGTTTCGATCTTGTTAGATCTCATCAGTGACGTATAGCTGTGAATTTGGATATAATTTGACTTTATGTTTTTTCCCTTATATAGCATTTTATAAATAAAATTAAATGGATAATCCGAAAAATCAGAGTTATCCAAAAAATAAAATTAATAATTCGCGCAATGCTAACTGGAATAAAACGACCCGTTTTATAATACAATAAACACACGGAGGTGTTGTGCTCTCGAAAAGTGCTTCCACAACACCTCCGTGTGTTTATTGTATTAAACTTTGTTGTTCTTAAGGTGAAGTCGTTTAGCTTTTACGTATATTACGTGGAGGTAAACAACATTCGATGACTTTCTTATTAACATTTTACATTATAATATTTGAGAACGCGACCTAAATTTATAATTTAGATAATTTTAATTTTGTTTTTACTATAAATAATTAAAGGTTAAGCTAAAAATTAAGGCACAAAGCTTGAATTACATTTTATTTTGAAAAGAAAAGTTAATGCTTTTTAAAGTTTTTCAAAGCTTTAAAACAATTTCAAATTCGAAATTTCTGACCTGGTGTTGAAAAGGAACAAGAGCCGATTCATCTAAAGTGGTTGGTGCTGCTAGATTTACTGCTACGAATGCACTTAAAACGCACAGGACACTAATATAACACTTCATTTTGACTAGATTATGTTACCACTTCTGAAACAAATAAAAAAAATTAACCAATGATAATTTATTATTAAATATCCTTAAATTACAAAATTCAAACCTGCTGGAGCTAGCAGAAAAGTGAAAATGTAGATGCTGTGGTGCTAGATAGTATGGGTTTACTGTCTCACGAGAGATTCAAGTGTGAATGGTTATTGTAATAACTAGACATCGGATTATATGCATTTGCATATGCAAAATATTGCATATATGCAAATATGCAAATGCATATAACTCGATTTTTATAGCGTTATTGCATAATTTAGTACTTTCTTGCCTACCGTGCTTATTTCTTACAACACCCTGTAATTTTTTATTTTTGAATTTATTTTCAAGTTTTAAAAACGTTGCGCCTATTTGTTTAATTAAAAAAAATGAAGAAAAATGTAGACGGGACGATCGGACACCTGTGAAACTGCATAGATTACACTTGAATTCTATGGAAGTGTGAAGAAATTAAAAAAATTAATGCCTATATTAACGGCACCGGTCAAACCTTGCCTGAAGGAATATCTCCAGAAATGGCAAGTTAAGATTATGTCATTAACCAACACCTCAGATTTCTGTAATGAGGTAATTCTAATAAAGCTGATTATGCATGGGAAAGATGCATGTTGAACCCATGCACTTTCCGCAGTGTTCGTTGTAATTGACTACTGATAAGTCATACATCCTATTCTCCGTTTGGTACTAATAAATGAAATAGCTTTTTAAAAAGGACTTTTTATTAGCCCCAAATGTATCTGGCGCAGTCGGTAGGATTGTTTTAGTACAGTATTTTCGACAAAAATCGCGAATTTATTGTGTTCGTTTTAACGATTAACTAAAACATTCGAATTTGCAAAATTAGAGTTGTAAATAATAATTATCGAAGTGCATCGTCGAAATTATTATTTCAACGGAAAGTTAAAGTTCAATCGACGACAAAATCGCGAAGATTGGACACAAAATTCAACAAGTGAAATTGGAAACTACAATTGGGACGACATCGCCGAATTGCAGATCGTCAATTCCACTAACCCCACCCTGAAGTTCGAAGCTGGTGACCACAACACGGACGACATCGCCGAATTGGAGGCCATCGAGTTCGAAACAACACCGAAGATAAAAAAAAGAAAATAATGGTTCAACTCCTGTAAGTGAAAATTTTTATCCTAATAATTTTTTATAATAATTATATGTCTACGATTCAATAATATAAAATCGTATTTTATACACACGCGTACTACGTGTCATCATTAAGAATAAAAAATTAATTAATTTAAAGAAAGAATATTATTTGAACTTTGCGTACGTAACTAATAAATAAAAAAACGTTTGAATTCATGCCAGAAAACGAAACAGTAAGAGATAGGAGTCCTCTCAGAAGAGAAGTCACAATGGCAACTCCGAAAGTTGAAAAGTTTCACATTGATTCAATTCCCGAATTTAGTGGGAATTCGGCAAGTTTGCCAATTTTTATAAATGCTAGTGAGTATTTATTAAATACTTTCACTGATCGTACAAATATAAATAATCCACAGAATCAATTTTTATTACGAGCGATAATTGGAAAACTTAAAAATAGGGCTTTAGATTTAATTGGGTCTAGAGGTAGTCTGAGTAATTGGAATGAGATAAAGGCATTATTATTGCGATTCTTTTCCGATTCCAGAGATGAAAAATGTTTGGTTGGAGATTTATTACAACTTAGACAATACAAAAATGAAAGTGCAGTAAATTTTGGCAATCGCTGTCAAGACATTTTAAGTTTATTACTTACCAAATTACAGTTAACTGAAATTGATGAAGATATTAGGGCTTTAAAAACGCAAATTTACGAAAGTCAAGCGTTAGACGCTTACTTACGAGGGTTGCAAAGTAGTTTGGCTATCAGATTACAAAAACCAGAAACTTTAGAAATTGCAATTAGTTTAGTAATAGAGGAAGAAAATTTTTCATATACAAAAAATAATTTATTGCAGCAATCTAATAATAAAGTAAACTCGTATGAACCGAGAGGTCATAACCATCAACGAAGTGATAAAAATAGTAACTCTAAACCATCATATAATCAGAATAAACCTTTTAATTATAATCAAACAAATAATAATTTTAATCAAAGATTGCCCAACAATAATAATTATAATAATTCAGGTAATGCAAGGCAAAATAACTTTGCATCACATTCAAATTATAAATCAAATAATAATAATTTTAACAAGCCATTCCAATCATATTATCGTCCGAATCAAAATTATCAAAATAATGGAAATTATCCAAATTATCAAAATAGGCAATTCAATAATAATAACGGTCAAAAAACTACCGTGACAAGACGTTTTGTCCCAGAACCAATGGACACGTCGTCGGGAAATACTAGAGCGCGAAATACGAGGCGCGAATCTCAAAATAGCAGATCAAATTTTAAATCGGAAGAATTGTTTCAACATGAATTTGAAGACGATCAAAATTTTCAAATGGCAGAGCCGGTAACCGATCAAACGTAATTGATATTTCTAATATTAACACGTCCACTTTACCTTATATAAAAATTCCTAACTTAAATTTAAAATTTATGATCGATACAGGGTCCTCGAAAACCCTGATACATCCGAAAATTGTAAAACGATATTATAAAGATTATGTTAAAGAATCACCTTTCAAAATTAGAACAGCACATAAAACTTCATTTCATAAATTTATTGCAAGAATACCATTACCTAACATTTTTAATATTAAAGAATATTTTAATTTTTGCATATTTGATTTTAATCCTAATTACGATGGTTTAATTGGTATGGATTTATTGAAATATTTGGACGCGAATATTGATTTAAAAAAATAATATTTTGTGTACGAAAAATAATGTGATTCCCATATATTTTGAACAATTGAAACCGAAACAATTTCGATTACAACCGCGTCAACAACAAATTATCAAAGTTCCCGTAAATACAAATTTAAATTTAGGAATAATTGAATATAAACAAATAGTACAAGGGGTCGAAATCCCACAATGTTTAGTTACAGTAAAAAATCGTGAAGCCATTATTAGTATTACCAATAGCAATGAAACGGAAAAGTTAGTAACTGTAGAACCATTAAATGTAATTGAAACGGATAATGTCGAAATGACCAATAGAAACGAATTAAATGGCGACGATAAAGTCGATAGGTTATTAAAAGAAAATTTAAAAAATCTTAGATTAGATCATTTAAATGAAGAAGAAAATAAAGCGATTAGAAAAATATGTTATGAGTATAGGGACATTTTTTATTGTGACCGTCTACCTTTGTCATTTACGCATATAGTAAAACACGAAATAAAAACTAATGATAACGTACCGGTATTTAAAAAAGCGTATAGGATGCCTCATGCACAACAAAAAGAAGTAGAGGCTCAGGTTACAGAACTATTAGCGAATGATATTATTCAGCATTCTAAAAGTGCCTGGTCAAGCCCGGTCATTGTGGTTCCAAAAAAACTAGACGCGTCGGGAATACAAAAATTTCGAATGGTAATTGATTATAGAGCATTGAATGATAAATGCGTTGATGATAAATATCCCCTCCCACATATTTCGGATATACTAGACAAACTAGGTAAATGTTCTTATTTTTCTACATTAGATTTGGCGTCGGGGTACCATCAAATTGAAATGCACCCCCGAGATCGAGAAAAAACGGCATTTTCAACACCGCGAGGACATTACGAATATAAACGAATGCCCTTCGGGTTAAAAAATGCCCCTGCAACTTTTCAACGCGTCATAGATAATATTTTATTGAACATATTGAAAAATTAAAAATGGTGTTCGATAGGCTCAGAAACGCAAATTTTAAAATCCAAATGGATAAATCAGAATTTTTGAAAAAGGAAGCGCAATTTTTAGGTCATGTTATTACGCCAGAGGGTGTAAAACCCAATCCAGCTAAAATAGAAGCTGTAATAAAATACCCACCTCCTAGAACGACAAAAGAAATAAAAGGATTTTTAGGATTGACAGGTTATTATAGAAAATTTATTAAAGATTATGCTAAGGTCACTAAACCTTTAACTGTTTGTTTAAAAAAAGGTCATAAAATTGAACACACTAAAGAATTCATGGAAGCATTTAATAGATGTAAAAATATTTTGGTTAATCACCCGATATTACAATACCCAGATTTTGAGAAACCCTTTGTAGTTACATCAGACGCTTCTAATGTAGCCATAGGGGCTGTTCTCTCACAAGGACCAGTAGGGTCAGATAAACCCATTTGCTACGCCTCACGTACTTTAAATGAATCAGAAAGAAAATATAGTACCATCGAAAAGGAACTATTGGCGATAGTTTGGGCAGTCAAATATTTTAGACCTTATTTGTATGGGCGAAAATTTATTATCTATTCAGATCATCGTCCGTTGGTTTATTTATCAAAATTAAAGGAACCAAACTCAAAATTACAACGTTGGAAAATAAAACTAGAAGAGTATGATTACGAGATTATTTACAAAAAGGGTAAGCAAAATAGTAACGCAGATGCATTAAGTAGAATTGAAATTAATAATAAAAATGATCAAAATAATAATTTACCAATAGATATAAACGCGATAGAAAATGAATCTATAATAAACAATTGCGATGATAATGAAAATTTATTACGTGATATATTATTGGAAGAAAATCTTTCTGAAGATAATGTCATGTCTGTAGATCAATTAGATGAAATTGTAGAACGATTAGATGATTCAGAAACGGTTCATTCGGTTAGTCGAAATAAAGAAATCGCGAGTATAAAAATATGCCAAGATGTAATTGATTCAAAACCGAACCAATATTTCATATATGAGGTACATTCACAAATGCAACCAGTCAAAATAGAGACCATAGGTAAAATTAAACGATATCATGTTCAGATAAATAGTAATGATGAAGAAAGCATTATTAAATTTTTAAAAGAATACACTACAGAATCAAAAAAATATTATGTTTATTTTGAAACGGAAAATATGTTTCAGCAGTTTAATCGAGTGGTTCAAAAATTATTTAATGCAACGGGTCCCGAGTTAATCTATTGCACAGAAAGACGAGAAATTCTCAATGAGCAAGACGACATAGATATAGCTATTCGAAATCAACATGAAGGTAAAACTAACCACCGTGGTATTTCGGAAACGTTAAAACAACTACAACGAAAATATTATTTTCCCCTCATGCAAGAACATGTAGCAAAATTTATCGCTAATTGCACAAAATGCAAGAAAAGTAAATATGAAAGAAATCCACCCAAAATTGCAATGATGTTAACGGATACTCCACACCGTCCCTTTGAAAAATTACATATCGATGTTTACACGGCGGAAAACATTAAATTTTTAACCATAGTTGATGCTTTTACAAAGTTAGGTCAAGCAATAGAAATTAAATCAAAAAATGCTGTAGATATACTGAACGCTTTAATTAATTACTTTTCATTTTATGGAACCCCTGAAACGATTAGTGCGGATCAAGGTTTAGAATTTCACAATCACATAATTGAAGAATTGCTTGAATCACACAAAATAAAAATTCATTTCACAACACCCCACCACCCGGAGTCGGATGGCAATATTGAAAGATTCCATAGCACTTTGGCAGAACATATTAGGTTACTAAAAACAAATTATAATGATCCAATAACTACCCTAGTGAAATACGCCATTATAGCTTACAATAACTCGATACACTACAGTACAAACTTAACTCCATTGGAATTAACTTTAGGTCACACAAAATTACGAGATCCTTACGATCTATTTTATGACAAACAAATGTACAGTGAGTATATGCAAAAACATAAAGAAAAACTAGCACTAACATATGATAGGGTCAACGAAAATTTAATAAAAAATAAAGAAAGAGTTGTGAACAAAAGAAATATAGATGTTAGTAATCCGTTTAAAGAAGGACAAGTTGTGTATGAAACAAGCTATAAATATAAGCGAAACAAAACAGGTGAAAAATTTAGCGGTCCATTTATATTAAAAACCTTGTTACCAAATAATAAAGCGATAATACAAAAAGTTGGAGGTTCAGATAAAAACAAAGGTCGAACAGTTCATTTAAAAAATTTAAGACAACCAATTGTTCCAGACACGTCACCATCGCTATCACCGCAATCACCATTTTTACCACAACCATCCACATCTCAAAATGTGACAATGTAGAAATAGATCAAATTTCGAACAATCATGGACTACTTCCACTGAAATTAGGTATAGCCCAAAATGTGATTGATTATTGGAGTTTAATCCAAATTTATGATTTATCCAGTTTACGATTAGAATTAAATAAGTTAGTTGATAATTACCATAAGTTAAACAATTCATTTCATGAGACCACGTATGGAGCAGCTTATGCTAGCGAGATGTTTACTTATAGATATTTACTAGATTATAAGTTATTACAAGTTAAAAATAAATTTAAGCAAATGACCATAAGTTCGGATAATAATGAACGTCCCAAGCGCGGATTGATAAACGGTTTAGGCTCGTTATGGAAAGCCATCACGGGTAATTTAGACAATTCAGACGCAGAGAAATACGATACTGCCATTTTGAAAATCAAAGAAAACCAAGATCAAAATAAAAGAAATAGCCGAACAACAACTTAGTATTACTGATAAAGCTTTGCACGTATTCAATGAATCAATGACCAAATTACAACATAATCAAATATTGCTAGAATCCCGAATAAACGATATTGCTAAGGTAATGCAAAATGTTACCACTTTATATTTTAATGAAATTGATAGTTTTGTAATTCTAAATACTATTTTTAATCAATTAATTTCAGCTCTAGATATAATAATAGAAATTGTAGATAATGTGGAAAATTCTATTACATTTGCTAAATTAAATTCACTACACCCGTCGATAATTATGCACGACGAATTGAAAGCCGAATTATCAAAAATAAATTCGAGGTTGATAAATTTAAAATTGCCATATGATTTCGATGAGGAGAATCTTAACACTTACTATTCGATTATAAACATCAAAGGTTATATACGTCAAGAACAAATAATATTCATTTTAGAAATTCCTTTAGTAGAACTAAATTCATATGATTATTATAAACTTTATTCCTCACCTGTGTTGCAAGAATCCTATTACAAAATTATTATTCCAAAATTCCCTTACCTAATGTTGAACGATAAACAATATGGATCCAGTGACGAAATGTGTAAAGAAATCAATCGGTTAAATTATTTGTGCAGTGAACAAGTTACTAATTTAATAACAAAAAATAATCCATGTGAAGTCGATTTAATTAATTTTAGTGAAAATTATAAAAATTGTGAATTTCGGGATAGTTACTTAACAAAAACTAAAGTTCAAAAATTATCAAAAAACAAATGGTTAATTATTACTGTTAAAGCAACCTTAGTTTCTAGTAATTGTTCAAACGTAGTTGAAAAATTAGTATTAAATGGAACATATATTGTAACAATTCCAAAATATTGTAGTTTAAAAATTGATAAACTAGTTTTAAGGACATACCATAATTTAAACCCGCATGTTAAACATTTTAAAATACCAACAGTAGAAATAACTACTGAAAAAAATCATATTCATTTGAACATCGAACCAATTCATTTGGATGACATTCATCTGGATGCAGTAAAAGAATTAGATAAACAACTAATTAATTCAAAAAGAAAAATTTCGTCAATAAAAACATTAACCTTTCATTATGATAATATCAGTTTGTATACCATTTTTAGTTACATTATAATTGTTATTGTAATTGTGTATTTAACTTTAAAATTTTATCCACACCTAAAAGAAAAAATTAACAAAAACTAAAATCTGAAATTGTGAATCCGTTAGAGGATATTAATTTAAAAAATTAAGTGTATTCAACTATAATTTTTCTCTTAGGTTGGGAGGAGTTAAGATTATGTCATTAACCAACACCTCAAATTTCTGTAATGAGGTAATTCTAATAAAGCTGATTATGCATGGGAAAGATGCATGTTGAACCCATGCACTTTCCGCAGTGTTCGTTGTAATTGACTACTGATAAGTCATACATCCTATTCTCCGTTTGGTACTAATAAATGAAATAGCTTTTTAAAAAGGACTTTTTATTAGCCCCAAATGTATCTGGCACCATATTTCAAATTTTGTCCGCTAACGTCAGTTGACGAAAAGAGGTCGTTTTTTTGCCTTCAAATTAATATTAAGCGACAAACGACACAAGTTTACGTTAAAAAATCTTGAAAAATACATGATAGTGTAGTGTCACAAGAATTATGCATGATTTTATATTGTAATAAATTTTTTAATAATTGTAATAATAAATTGTTTTATTGTAATAAATTGTTTAATTAATATTAATTGTTTAATTGATTTAAAATAACTAAAAATAATATAAAATTATACAACAAAAAGAAGCATTTTTATAGTGCATATTTTGCCCTTTTTTAAAGCATATTTGCATGCATATTTTGGCATTTTGTTAGTGCATATAATCCGATGTCTAGTAATAACTTTATAAAGGTAAACAAGCCATGAAACTTGAAGCATGACTTGTTCGCAAAATACAAGGTGATGATTGATATGCGTGTCGTAAAAATATTAAGAAACGCCAATTTTGTACAAACTGCGCAACTTTAATTAAAAAATCCTATCTTCTATTTTAGATCATTGTTATTAAAATAGTCTAGGCAAGATTTAAGGAAGGCAATGAAAACATAAGATAACAAAATATTTAAAAATTTAAAGCAAAAATTGTATAGTAAAATTGATTTTAATTTTTTCAATTTAGGACATTCAGCACTTGTTTTTTATATTTGGAAGCATAGATTTGTGGAATTGTTTAGATGGAATAAAAATGATCAACTCTGATAGTAGTAATTAATATTTATTTACACCAAATTTACACAATAAACGCAGTACATCGTTCAAATCGTTGAATCGTTGCAGTTTGGATCCGAACCTCGTTACACCAGTCAATATAATACCAAATCGTCGTATATTATATTAATTAATCGTTAAAGGATTGCACCATATCATCGTTACAATGGTGAAACCTTATTACTCGTTCCTCTACCTAACTCGACCCTTCCGCGCTGCACGACCCTTCGAGAATGAATATAGCCTCGTTACAATCGTAATTAGTACAACCATTAATCGTTAAATCGTAAATCGTTAAATCGTTGGTCGCTAACCTCAGCAAATCGTACGCTGGGTCAACACACTTAAAACTCATGCTAAAGACTACCCTCTCGTTCTTCTGCTAGCATCCCCCAAGATGCTAACAACCCCACTTCCTTACTACGTCACCAATAAGTGACCTAATATTAAAGAAGTTGTTGTCTTCGTCTTTCCCACAGATTTAACGGGTGTATACCGATAGGGGATCGAAAAATCCATTATTTTTGCGATATCTCTTACCGTTTTCGAGATAATCGACATTTTCCAATTTTAGTCTTTTTGGCACTCAAAATACACAAAATTTTTTAAGATTTTTAATTTTTTCAATTTAGGACATTCAGCACTTGTTTTTTATATTTGGAAGCATAGATTTAACGCGTGTATTCCGATAGGGGATCGAAAAATCCATTATTTTTGCGATATCTCTTACCGTTTTCGAGATAATCGACATTTTCCAATTTTAGTCTTTTTGGCACTCAAAATACACAAAATTTTTTAAGATTTTTAATTTTTTCAATTTAGGACATTCAGCACTTGTTTTTTTTATTTGGAAGCATAGATTTAACGGGCGTATTCCGATAGGGGATCGAAAAATCCATTATTTTTGCGATATCTCTTACCGTTTTCGAGATAATCGACATTTTCCAATTTTAGTCTTTTTGGCACTCAAAATACACAAAATTTTTTAAGATTTTTAATTTTTTCAATTTAGGACATTCAGCACTTGCTTTTTATATTTGGAAGCATAGATTTAACGGGCGTATTCCGATAGGGGATCGAAAAATCCATTATTTTTGCGATATCTCTTACCGTTTTCGAGATAATCGACATTTTCCAATTTTAGTCTTTTTGGCACTCAAAATACACAAAATTTTTTAAGATTTTTAATTTTTTCAATTTAGGACATTCAGCACTTGTTTTTTTTATTTGGAAGCATAGATTTAACGGGCGTATTCCGATAGGGGATCGAAAAATCCATTATTTTTGCGATATCTCTTACCGTTTTCGAGATAATCGACATTTTCCAATTTTAGTCTTTTTGGCACTCAAAATACACAAAATTTTTTAAGATTTTTAATTTTTTCAATTTAGGACATTCAGCACTTGTTTTTTTTATTTGGAAGCATAGATTTAACGGGCGTATTCCGATAGGGGATCGAAAAATCCATTATTTTTGCGATATCTCTTACCGTTTTCGAGATAATCGACATTTTCCAATTTTAGTCTTTTTGACACTCAAAATACACAAAATTTTTTAAGATTTTTAATTTTTTCAATTTAGGACATTCAGCACTTGTTTTTTATATTTGGAAGCATAGATTTAACGGGTGTATTCCGATAGGGGATCGAAAAATCCCTTATTTTTGCGATATCTCTTACCGTTTTCGAGATAATCGACATTTTCCAATTTTAGTCTTTTTGGCACTCAAAATACACAAAATTTTTTAAGATTTTTAATTTTTTCAATTTAGGACATTCAGCACTTGTTTTTTATATTTGGAAGCATAGATTTAACGGGTGTATTCCGATAGGGGATCGAAAAATCCCTTATTTTTGCGATATCTCTTACCGTTTTCGAGATAATCGACATTTTCCAATTTTAGTCTTTTTGGCACTCAAAATACACAAAATTTTTTAAGATTTTTAATTTTTTAAATTTAGGACATTCAGCACTTGTTTGTTATATTTGGAAGCATAGATTTAACGGGTGTATACCGATAGGGGATCGAAAAATCCATTATTTTTGCGATATCTCTTACCGTTTTCGAGATAATCGACATTTTCCAATTTTAGTCTCTTTGGCACTCAAAATACACAAAATTTTTTAAGATTTTTAATTTTTTCAATTTAGGACATTCAGCACTTGTTTTTTATATTTGGAAGCATAGATTTAACGAGTGTATTCCGATAGGGGATCGAAAAATCCATTATTTTTGCGATATCTCTTACCGTTTTCGAGATAATCGACATTTTCCAATTTTAGTCTCTTTGGCACTCAAAATACACAAAATTTTTTAAGATTTTTAATTTTTTCAATTTAGGACATTCAGCACTTGTTTTTTATATTTGGAAGCATAGATTTAACGGGTGTATTCCGATAGGGGATCGAAAAATCCATTATTTTTGCGATATCTCTTACCGTTTTCGAGATAATCGACATTTTCCAATTTTAGTCTTTTTGGCACTCAAAATACACAAAATTTTTTAAGATTTTTAATTTTTTCAATTTAGGACATTCAGCACTTGTTTTTTTTATTTGGAAGCATAGATTTAACGGGCGTATTCCGATAGGGGATCGAAAAATCCATTATTTTTGCGATATCTCTTACCGTTTTCGAGATAATCGACATTTTCCAATTTTAGTCTTTTTGACACTCAAAATACACAAAATTTTTTAAGATTTTTAATTTTTTCAATTTAGGACATTCAGCACTTGTTTTTTATATTTGGAAGCATAGATTTAACGGGTGTATTCCGATAGGGGATCGAAAAATCCCTTATTTTTGCGATATCTCTTACCGTTTTCGAGATAATCGACATTTTCCAATTTTAGTCTTTTTGGCACTCAAAATACACAAAATTTTTTAAGATTTTTAATTTTTTCAATTTAGGACATTCAGCACTTGTTTTTTATATTTGGAAGCATAGATTTAACGGGTGTATTCCGATAGGGGATCGAAAAATCCCTTATTTTTGCGATATCTCTTACCGTTTTCGAGATAATCGACATTTTCCAATTTTAGTCTTTTTGGCACTCAAAATACACAAAATTTTTTAAGATTTTTAATTTTTTAAATTTAGGACATTCAGCACTTGTTTGTTATATTTGGAAGCATAGATTTAACGGGTGTATACCGATAGGGGATCGAAAAATCCATTATTTTTGCGATATCTCTTACCGTTTTCGAGATAATCGACATTTTCCAATTTTAGTCTCTTTGGCACTCAAAATACACAAAATTTTTTAAGATTTTTAATTTTTTCAATTTAGGACATTCAGCACTTGTTTTTTATATTTGGAAGCATAGATTTAACGAGTGTATTCCGATAGGGGATCGAAAAATCCATTATTTTTGCGATATCTCTTACCGTTTTCGAGATAATCGACATTTTCCAATTTTAGTCTCTTTGGCACTCAAAATACACAAAATTTTTTAAGATTTTTAATTTTTTCAATTTAGGACATTCAGCACTTGTTTTTTATATTTGGAAGCATAGATTTAACGGGTGTATTCCGATAGGGGATCGAAAAATCCATTATTTTTGCGATATCTCTTACCGTTTTCGAGATAATCGACATTTTCCAATTTTAGTCTCTTTGGCACTCAAAATACACAAAATTTTTTAAGATTTTTAATTTTTTCAATTTAGGACATTCAGCACTTGTTTTTTATATTTGGAAGCATAGATTTAACGAGTGTATTCCGATAGGGGATCGAAAAATCCATTATTTTTGCGATATCTCTTACCGTTTTCGAGATAATCGACATTTTCCAATTTTAGTCTCTTTGGCACTCAAAATACACAAAATTTTTTAAGATTTTTAATTTTTTCAATTTAGGACATTCAGCACTTGTTTTTTATATTTGGAAGCATAGATTTAACGGGTGTATTCCGATAGGGGATCGAAAAATCCATTATTTTTGTGATATTTCTTACCGTTTTCGAGATAATCGATATTTTCCAATTTTAGTCTTTTTGGCACTCAAAATACACAAAATTTTTTAAGATTTTTAATTTTTTCAATTTAGGACATTCAGCACTTGTTTTTTATATTTGGAAGCATAGATTTAACGAGTGTATTCCGATAGGGGATCGAAAAATCCATTATTTTTGCGATATCTCTTACCGTTTTCGAGATAATCGACATTTTCCAATTTTAGTCTCTTTGGCACTCAAAATACACAAAATTTTTTAAGATTTTTAATTTTTTCAATTTAGGACATTCAGCACTTGTTTTTTATATTTGGAAGCATAGATTTAACGGGTGTATTCCGATAGGGGATCGAAAAATCCATTATTTTTGTGATATCTCTTACCGTTTTCGAGATAATCGATATTTTCCAATTTTAGTCTTTTTGGCACTCAAAATACACAAAAATTTTTAAGATTTTTAATTTTTTCAATTTAGGACATTCAGCACTTGTTTTTTATATTTGGAAGCATAGATTTTACGAGTGTATTCCGATAGGGGATCGAAAAATCCATTATTTTTGCGATATCTCTTACCGTTTTCGAGATAATCGACATTTTCAAATTCATTTTAAGGCGCTATTCTGGTAATTACACCTATAAATCTATAAGTCCTATAGAACTATAAGCTATAGTTACTATAGAAATTGTTGTTATAGAAATCGAAAAATTGCTATTCTGATATCCATTCTATAAGAAGCGTACCAAGAAGGACTTTCTTATAGTTTTATAGTTTTCCTATAAAGTTTCAAAGTTGAAAAAGTAAAGATCGCTTTTTGCAACTTCAATCGACCGTAAAATTGTTATTTTAATAAATATTGCAAAATAAACTGCGTCAGTCGAATTTTCTCGTCAACATACATTAGAATCACTCGAAAAAGCAATGGTTTTCCAAAAATGACTTTTTGGGCTAAAAAAAAACTCATTTCGATTTAGTAAAAACAATCCGGAACTCAGAAAATGTCAGAAAAGCTTTTAAATTGCACAGCATCAGCGTTGATATAATGCAATGTTGCCACATTGTATCGCTTTTTTAAGAACACGAGTGGGGAGGTACATGAGAATACCAAAATCACCACTCCACTCGCTATCAAACTACTCACTTTCGTGGAACATTCGCTTGGAGTGGAGCGAGTTCAGAATCGCGACTTGGTGTAAAAGCGATCATAAATCTCGCGTCTAATACATGTTCATGAAGGAGTTTTCTTTTAGGACCAGTTGTATAAAGGAGGGTTAACTCTAGGATCAGCTGAACCTGGTTCAAGAGTTAACCCACAATAGTTAATCCAGGATCAACGTCGTTGCGGTTGTATAAAGGAACTCGAGAGTTAAATTTAAAACTACTGTTGGTATTACTGAATACTGCAGAATTCCCTAGTATATATAGTAATTTCTTTAGATCGTGGTAATTTCATAATATTTGTTTACTTTTTTATAATCACGATAATCCATGGTAATAATTTGTTAACTTTTCATTAAAATTACAATTTAAAAAAAAAAAATGTTTTCTTTGAAGACAAAGACAACAAAATACTACTTTGAGGTTAACCCTGGGTTAATCTGCCGATTTCTCGGATCAGAAAATCAGTGAGTTAACCCAGATCAACGCCTGACTCTTGCTTGTACAACAGACATTTGCGTTGATCCCTGGTTTAACTCTTATCCGAGGATGATCCTCTTTTATACAACTGGCCCTAGAGACACAACCTGTCTTGTCAAAATATACAACAGTATTGTAATATTCTTGTAAATAATTAATTGTAACACGTGATTTTAATATAACCTTAAATTGTATTCAGTTGACATCTACAAGCATGTCCTTCACTACTAGTGATTTACTATTAACAGGCCCGGACTGGCTAGGTGGGCTAGTCGGCGATCGCCCAACGCCGCCAACCGCCCTGAAGAGGCCTCAGAAAAGTGGTTTATACTCGTGGTAAAAGTGATTTTCAAAAATCTCTGCTCTTAGTAAGGGGCCCCCTCCTCAGTCTGTAGCTGAGGGCCCCCAAAGTCCGGGCCTGACTACTAACCCATACTAACCCGTATACTCTGCCCGTACTAACCAATGATTAGTTGAACTACCTGTGGTGAACGGAAATACAAATTTCAAAAAATCAAGTAAGTGAGAAAAAATCAAGTAGGTGAGAAAAAAATAACAAGATTGAGAATTAAGTGACACGCGATAGAATAACGAACAGAAAAAGGATTGATATTATATTATAGTTAATTTGTTGTATTTTAATTTGGAAATAAATGTTTTTCCAAAGTGGTGACCCCGATGTGATCCAACAAAAGATAAATAATACTAATTATGCCAAATTCAAGCGACGAGACCGCAACAACACCCGAAAACAAGGGTGGCCATCAAAATTCCACCGTTTTGGGAACAAGACCCGGAAACATGGTTCGTTCAGGTTGAAATGCAATTCGCGCTCTACGGCATCACCCAAGACACTACAAAGTTCTACTATGTCGAGTGCATCATACCATTCGTACCGTCAACTCGAGCAACAAATATCATCGAATCGTCGAAGAACATCCCGCCATTACAAACCCCAGCATGATAAAAGCAGCAATTTCACACCAAACGGTGCACAGGATTGAAACATTGCCCGGGCAGCCCATTACATGCCGCCCAAGAAGACTCGCTTCAGACCGCCTTCACATGGCAAAAATGGAGTTCGATTATATGCTCCAACATGGCATCGTTCGACCTTCAAAAAGCAATTGGTGTTCTCCGTTACACTTGGCTGAAAAGAAGAACAAGGAATTCCGACTCTGTGGCGATTATCGGGCCCTCAATGCGAAAACTATCCACGACTGCTACCCGATACCCCACATTCAAGATTTTGCTCAATTGCTTGCTGGTAAAAAGGTATTTTCAACAATCGATCTCATCAAAGCATTCAATCAAATTCCGGTCCATCCTGACGATGTTCACAAGACGGCAGTTACAACTCCGTTTGGCTTGTTTGAGTTCACACGAATGCCGTTTGGTTTACGACAGACATTTCAACGGTTCATACACGAAGTCACACGAGGTCTAGATTTCTGTTACGCATACATCGATGACGTGTTAATCGCTTCAACATCACACGAAGAACACATTAAGCACCTCCGCATAATATTCCAACGTATATAAGATTAGGGGATCGTTATTAACCCATCAAAGTGTATTTTCGGTGTAAGTGAAATTACCTTCCTTGGACACACGAGTAACAAGGCAGGAACCAAGCCATTGCAAGAGAGTGGACGTAATTTTAGCCAGCGAGAAACCATTAAGCAGTTACGTCGATTTTTGGGAATGTATAATTTCTATCGACGTTTTATACCACGTTCAGCAGCAATTCAAGCCCCGCTAAATAAATTGTTAACTGGAAAAAAGTCGAGCAATGCAAAAATCAATTGGTCTGATGAAACTGGCATAGCTTTCGCAAACCTTAAAAATGCACTTGCTAAAGTTGCTCTTTTAGCGCAGCATGAGGTAGTGAACTACCAAGCAGTGTAGTACCAAACATAAAATATAAAATAACAGTAAATACAAACTTAACAATATTTAAATTCAAATACATAACAATATTATTATTTAGAAGTTATCCAAAAAAAACTATTGGAAATTTGTGGTATCGGAGAAGTGTTCTACTGGTTCTACTTATGTCGCTCGTAATAATCGAATTTTCTTATACATAAGATTACAATCGTAATATTCATAAAATGTTGTAATGGCTAATGTCAACAAAAACACTTGAATAAACAACGTAGGACTAAAAGAATAAAGCCGGAATTCCACTGAGGCAACACTGAACGAAATGAGGCATGCTACATTAATTTAATTAACTTAATTATTTCATTTCTAATTACTTATTCAATTATCTTTACAAATACTTATTCTATTGTTCCATAATACGGGTAAATTATGGTATTCTTCTATTAATGAAGCTGTTATCTCATTATTTCACCCCATTGACAACACCAGAAAACAAGTAGCATGCCTCATGTCGTTCAGTGTTGCCTCAGTGGAATTGCGCCTTAACCACAGATTGTCAACATACGCAAGTGCACTTGAATTCATTTATAGACACCTCCATATTAAACACAGATTTCCTTACTTAACTTTTTTTTTACTACCAAATAATATGGCAGTGAAAGGCGAATGTAAGTTTAAGTTATGGGAATATGTACATTTTTTGAAAAATGCACTTGAACTCTTTTACTTTTAAATTTCGTGCACAAGTATTTCTACAATGGTAAATATTAAATATGTTAATGTTTAACAATATGTTAATAGTAGGTAATAGGTATCTTACTAGGTAATATCCAATTTCAAAATTTGAAATATATTTCAACAGTTTACTGACATGAACTGTCGAATGTAGTGCGTGACTCTGGACTAGTGATGTGACGACTTCGACGGTTAAAACTCGAGTAAGGTCTGTAGTCGAATAACTCGAGTAGTTTTTTAGTGCAACTCGAGTTGGCGAGTTTTAAATGCGCACGCAAACTGCACAGGCACAAATAATTTTATAAACGAGACGAATGCAAAGCAAAGCAAAATTATTATTAGTTTTTTACTAACTGATTTGCCTTTTCAAATACTCACAAGTCGCAACTCATAAAAAAGATTAATGATTAAAATTTAATAATTTTTAATGTCATTTTAATTATTAATGATACAAAGTGTAAAATTACTCGAGTATTAATTCGAGTTGAAAATATTTCGAATTTGAGTTACTCGAGTTTAAAAAGTATTCGACTCGTCACATCACTACTCTGGACTGTTAAACCAATCAAGAAAGGATCAACTCCACCCAATTCACCTTATAATAAATTATTTAATAAAATAAAATCAACTAATACAAAATAATACTTTAAAATTATTTATTTACAAATAAACTTTAATTATACTACATGCATCCATTTCTATTAACTTTTTATATAAATATTTACAAAAGAGAACTAAATAATTATCTTTGAGCAACAATTTTCTTCTAAATCTTGTTAGCAATGTAAAAAAAATTAAAATTACCATCCAACATGTGCTACATTGACATACATAACTCAACAATAGTTTAAGTAATTAAACTAAAATAATAATTAAATAAAATCAACAAACCTAATTTATACGGTAACTTTATAACCGTCGATTGAAAGTTTCGATTTTTAATATCATTTTCAATAAACGAAACGAACAAAACAAATTAATGGAAAATAAAAAGAGGCAAGACATGCTTTTAAATTTAGTAATTAGGCGTACAAAACATAATAGAAAAAGTATATGATGTGATGACAAAAGAAGAAATAGAAATAACAGAAAACGATGTAACGATGAATTAATTTTATTTTTAAATCAATGCTGTTACGAGACGAGCTTTGAAATTGACTATTCTTTCACTAGTTTGAGCCAAACGCTGAAAAATAAAAAATTTATTAATAAACTGACGAAATTTGTTATTATCGCAACCGTTACCTTTATGCACGTTAGCTACCACAAGCTCTTATTTTTTGACAACAATAATGTGCTATTAAAACTTTGTAAAAAGCAAAGCAAACACCTAAGCACGACCCAATTATTTAAATCTTCTGAATTTCATCTAAAAAATTTGAACCAATGCTAACTGAGGATTGTGCTTGACAAAAACTATTTTCGCGCAAGAAGCAGTAAAATGTGCAAATAAAACAAAATCGTACTAACCAGTATTAAGTCTTGGATGAGATTGGCAATTCCACGATTAGCAACGACAAGTAATCTGGTGATGGGTCCGGGAATACCTTCTGCAGATTTTCCTGTAACATCTACTTCAGCTACACCGCCTTCCTTTTCGTCTGTCTCTTCGGTTCCGCCTGAACCTGCCACTAACTGTGAGAAAATGATAAATCTATTAAAAACCATTTCGTGATTAAAATATCTACTTTTAAATTACTCCATCATTAACCCAATTTTGTGATTACGCACATACTATGTATACAAAAACGCTACTAACTCAAATATTAATAATACCTACTACATACATGTCTAAAGTGCAATTTTATCATTCGATTCTACATTATAAATAATTACTCTACAATCTATCTACGTGATGTGCTCATGTTTTTATATAAAATTGCTTTCGAAATTGTACTAACCTTGCAGTAACGAAACTTTTACTTTGTAAATTAAATTGCCTATTTTAGGTATCTCTAATCATTGATAGATTAAGGTGTGCTACAATTAATTTTTAATAAATCGAAGCCTATAGGCGAATAAGCTTCAATTTGTTAAAAATTTATGTTATTTTCAGCGCTATTCTTTTTATCTGCGTATAGGCAACCAAAAGTACATGTAACGCTGGTTAATTAAAAAAAATACGCTAGCAAAAATTGTAGGAGGATATTTTTTTTGCTTTAATTCGAAACTATGTTTGTGAAAAAAATTCAAAAATTTCAAAAATATTAAGTTTTATTATTCATTCGCCTTTTCTATTTAAATACAACCAATTTGATTTCAGTGTACTATTACGTTATAATTTTTACCATCATGTCCACTTATTAGTTTAATTTCCCTTTATGAATTCAAAGATATTTGTTTTGGTTCATTACGAAATTGTATTAAATTCTTTTTTTGAAAATTCATTACGTTCCGTTAATTTGTTTTTAAGATAGAAGAAATACTCTATTTTAAGAATTGCTTAACCAAATCATCAACGTGTTTAATTTTTTGAATAAAACACACGAAAAGAAAACAACCTTTCACTTGTTAATTTTTTTAATGAGGAACTCGACTCTTTCTTTTTTCACACATGATGACACACCAAAAACTTTCAGCTACTTATTAAAAATTATAATTTCTGTCTATTTCCAATTAGTCGGTCAATTCGTCTGTCATGTCTGAGGGTAGGAAGTTATAGGATGGAGTACTATTAAGGAAAGCTTGTTAGGAAGAGAATAGAACTGAAAAGAAAAGAAAAAGTTACGTATTTGTTAACATTAAATCGGAAAAGTGAAATAAATCAATTGCGTTCGCAAAAGTAGTACCATTAAAATAAATTAAATAGTGCTTGATCCACAGACATGACATTTTAACCGAGCTCTAATTTATTATTTGTTAATTAACTAACGTAACTAGGTTAACCTTCATAAACAAATTTTTAAAGTAATTCAAGCACTATTTTGTATTTACACCAAATAATTTTTGCTACTATTAATATGCGTTAGACTACATAATAAGCGGTTACGATTAAGTTCCTAGTATTTCAAATGTTAAATTATTGTGCTCTTGAAATATTATACAAGTGTAAAAGCATATAAGCAGGCAATAGACCACCATCGATTATGGTACTGGCATAAATTTATAAACGGAGGCGGACTAATATGAAATTAAAAAGCTAATTGCGTAAACAATTCTTCTGGGCCTTTGTTCACCTTTGTTATTAGAGTTTAATTTAATGCTAATACCAGAAAGTAAATCTCCCATTGATTTTACAAAGCACCAAAAAATTAAAGTAATAGAGAAAATAGTACAAAGGGAAATTGGGGGTTTCTGGATACCTGGGAAGCTGGAGCAGTAGCCAAAGTCTTGGATGAAGTAGCAGTGGCACTAATGCCGAATCCTAGATTTTCAGTACCAGCAACCATCCTGTAGACCGTACCCACAGTTCGTGCCGCTCGATCTGCTGTATTCTAAACACTTGCATTATAACCAATGTGAATTTTTTTACAAATAAGAAGGTAAGTATTTTAATGTAATATAAAAGAGTTGGTACCTAGGGTCGCCGGTCGGATTCTTCTGTGTGACATTCTAAATACAAAAGTAAGTCAAAATCTGCGGAAATATTCGTTACCGATGAGTTAACCCAAAAAGAACCACCCAAAAGGACGCCGCTATAATGGGGCATAATTATTGTGTTTGAGGAACAACTTTATCGCAACTTTTTGACTTATTTTTATTCTTGTAGAAAATCTTACCCAAGAGTTTGTACAGACATTTTATTTTTATTACCCTTTGAAAGGTTGAAGGATGTTGTAAGATTTTATGTACTTTTTATCTAGCGAGAAACTATTCGAGGTTATCAAAATTTCCACTGACTTGGTCAATGCTATAAAAGTATGAACATATTTTGAATTATACTTTTCTATTTTATTTAAAATTTTGCTTAAAATGCAAATCATAAAAACCATGACTTTAAATTATTTATTAAAGCATAAAGAAAGATTCTTAAATATTTCTTTCAAATTGAAATTTTTAATAAAAATCGAAGATGGTTTTTTCAACATTTTATTTTCGGCTTATAATAAGCGGTATAACTATTTATTTCTGCTAATTTCTCAGTATTAATTTTATTAGTTGTCCTAGGGCAGAACTTATGAAACCGATTGTAAATAAATTTTTACAAACAAGTTAAGTGAAAGTTTACAAAACAGGTTACTTCTAGTGCCGATAAAGACTGAAATCTTGCATTCAATTAGAACTAGGTAATTAGTTTGGGTCATTTCGTAATTCTATTTGCGTTAGCAAAATTATCTGTCGAAAAAATACGATTTTAATAATAATTGTATTAACCTTCACATAAATATTTATCGACTTTTTTAAGCAACTGCAATTAATATTGTTCGGGTTAAACTTACAATATTATATGTATACTTAGTATTTATTTATTAATTACACATTATTATATTATAGATACATCCAAATTTAATTAATTAGAATTAATTAAAAGTTTCGGTAGTGATATAATTTTTATATTGACAAAGATGCGGTTTTCTAAATTGACATCTACAATTAAAAATATTATAGTTACTATGTATGTATATAATGTATTAGGTACTATATACTAGGTATTCTGTTCATTATAATAATTATTATGATGCAAACTAAATTTCTAAATTGTAAAATTATATGCTATAATACATTAACTCTAATGATAATTATGCGACAGAAGAAGAATATAAATTTATGAGATGATTTTAAAAGTAAGTAGTTGCTTACATTAATTTAAGCATTATTTATGCCTAAAATAAATTAATTTATCACGGAATAATAGAGTAATAACAATTATTTATACTGAAAAGTAAAATTTATTTGATGATGTAAATTTTACTGCCAAGTATGAATCATAAGAACAGCGTAATTATTAATTTCATAGATATTCTTAAATATTTCTTTCAAATTTCCAACAATGGTATTTCAGCTAATCAAAAAGGGAAACTATTCTAATACCTAACATCTATCAAAAGACGATAATTGTCATTATTTCAATTTAAAATGTAATTAGTGTAAACTTTTGTTAAATCATTAATGTATTTTTCTCAGGGAAGTGTGAGAAACAGGTATCTCTAATTACCCATCTATTACTATAATTACTTTCCATGATGTGTTAAGCCATTATTTAGCAAATGTATCATTTTAAACGAAATCTAATGGGGTTGTGAAGACCAATAGGTACATACAAAATAAATGAATTTATGTAGACGTAGATCAATGGCTTTCAACCAAATTGCAAGACTAGAATTTTCCGAGGATTAAAGCTATCAGCAAGCTTCGAATACACATACTTACATTGTTTTTCAAATATATAACTTGACTAAAATCTTTCGAAACTATCATTGCCTTACCATTAACAATTCGTTATAATTATAATATACATAATTATGTATTATATTCTCCGCTATTCCTTCATTAAAATAAAAATTTGATTATTTTCTTCACAATCCTATTAGCAAAAAATGATGACGAACGGGTAACACCTTTCAGTTTAACTTAAAAATCAATTTTATATTATACTAAATTATATTGAACAAAATATAGTGAAAATTTCAAAGCCCAAATATTTGAAAATGTAGCGTGATATAATATGTATTAAATTCTAGAAAACAGTGTCGTATGATTTCTTAATAATAAAATAAATAAAAGTACAATAAGTTTCATTTTTGGAATAAGGAATTAATAAATTGAGCGACATTTGGCACAATTTAAAAAGAATTATAGTCCATCGTTAATATCTTACCCTAATGAGATCAAACAAAAAATTTCCGGAGCCTCCGGCACCACCTTCACCTCCAAAAGGCAAGAATCTCTTATTTCTATCTGCGTCGTCAGATTCAATATTGGAAATATCTTCCGCTGGATCCGGCGCTGTACCTACAGAAGCTGCTGCTGCTGGCTTTTCTTCATCGGTGGCTCTTGTTACTCGTATGTGTCTTTTCTTTATACTTCCAATTTTAAATAGCGAAGGAGACTGTAACAAATTTAAAAAAATGTTAAAATTGATATTTGGAATAATATTTCGTAATGTTATTACATCAACCATGTACAATGATAACTTGATGCTTCAATTGTTACTACAAAGTAGGTAAGTAAATGATCCATGAAAATTTCTATTAATTATTACGAAAAAAGTAACGCAGATAGGTAGTTTACTTTTACGAAATAATGTATTACATATTATGTAGATGCATATGGACAATACTTAATAAAGCTAATGAATGATGTTTTTCAAACTCAAAAGTAAAGAATTAGAAAAACGTACATTTTAAAGCAACACCCAAGAATAAATTATGAAAAACGCAATAGTCGATAGATTGCGTTAAATGAAACGATACAATTTTGCAGTTAAAAATATTGATCACTCAACTCAATATGGCGGACCTACTCGTATTGGAGTAGGTAACTACTTCGAAAGTTACTGCATTAACAATTTTAAGGTTAATTTTAGCACTCGATTAACTCTCGAAGCGATCTATAAGGTTCATTCTCGATTCGTTCCACCGTGTACAACATGAATTGGTTAGTGCAAAAGCAAACGTTTCTTCTCGCACGTATTTAGACGAGATAGGAATATTAAGTACTACATGATAATGACACAAAATCCCTTTTTATTAGCTCACTGTGAAAGGTTCTGGTGGGTTTACCACCGTTGTTGTGATAGTGTCTGAAGAAGTTGTAGAAATATCTAACAACGTTGTGGCAAAAATTGGTGCAGTTGTGATACTACTTATCAAATCGTCACTAACTTCGTTGTTTATAATATCGTTATTTTCTGAATTAGCTGGTTTAAGATCATTTTTTAAAGGTAGCGACGACGAAGAAGAACCACGAGTGGGATTATTACGTATATCAACTTCTTCACTAGATTCGTCTTCGTCTTCATCATCATCTGGTGGGAAAGTTGGAAGTACTACGCTCACTCTCGAGCCTCCTGATGATCCACCACCACCACCTCCGCCGCTACCGCCTAAACCTCCGGAACGGAGTAAAGTACCACCGACCACTCGGAATACTTGACTAGTCACATTTTGAACTACGCTGTCTAGAATCTGAAATGACAACGAAAATGTATTTAAATATCTTTGAACAACATATTAAATTAACAATTTTCTTACCTCGAACAATTGAGGACATAATGTTCTTAGATATGTAATTTGGTTGTTGCTGAATTCGACAATTCGATCAACTAATGCTTGTTGGCTGTCGGCTTGCCTTTTTACTACCTAGTTATTGAATCACAATAGAGTAAAAAATTTAAACATTCTCTTAACACCCAGCCCAGTAAAAGTAATCGTCTTGGTCGTCTGTAGACTTTTGACAATGCTGGACAGATAAAATGTCTTTTTGCAACGAACACCACAAAAAATCAATTAGAAATTATGAGAGATGATTAAAATTACGTCAAACAAGAATTCCATCGAGTCGGAAAAATGTATAGCGATGAAAATTAGCTATTATTTATAATAATATTAAAATTGCATGTAGGTATATATAAATTAATAAGTATTACATAAAAAGTTGAAAAAAGAAACAAATATTTATGCTAATAATAGAGAAAGCTTTTATCAATTAATTTATAGCCATCACCCGAATAAATGTAATTAAAACTTTTTTTTATGAATTATTATTTCAATGTTAATCACTGAAGTATTCTTATAATAGTACCTACGAGAAATATTAATTGTTGTAAAATTATTAACTTAGGTTAGTGTCAACTTGGCGTTCAAAATATTATGTAAATATCAAAACTATACTATATTGTTGTATGTATAGATAGGCATGTACTATATACGATAATTTATTATAGTATCGTATATACTATAGATACAAAGTTGGTCACTTTGAAGTGTTGCTTCAGACTTATACTATATAAACAAGTTTTTGTAACATTAACAAACATTTTATGTAGATAGACATACACAAGTTTGTTATTTAGTAAAAACGAAATTATATTTTTTATTTAATTCTACTACATTGTTATTCAGTACTTTTTATTGTTAAATTTCAACTACAGTGATGATTTCAAAATAGGTCAATTTGACAAGCTTGAGGATGTTCAAAGCCATTTTAAACAAATTGCGCTTATTTGTTTAAATCAATTACAAAATAATTTCCACGAATCACAAAAGGTCAAATTTTGATTTTGTTCTTTTGTTAATTTCTTAAGAAACGAAGACATTACAATAGGGAAACTTTGACGCATCGCTCGTCGTTACCTTGACTGGTATACATACTTTCCTCGGTAAAGAAAGTAAATTTATTACATAAATTAAATAGAGTAGCATGATAAAGAATTACATTTCTTAGTTTTACTTTCCGTATGTTGTGGATATAATTTTCAAAAAAAAAGTATTTGTTAAATAATATGTTTAACGACAAGGACCAAGTACGAGAGATTTTCGCACCTATGCAAGATTGTCATAAAAATTAGCACCGCCTTTACACGGACCTAGTATATACCAATAAAGCTTAACTAGTTTAATTAATTAACAGTTTGATGTACCTACAACTAACTTGAATTTTGTTCTTAGTAAGTCTCTTTAAGAAATTAAACAATAAATTATGGATAATATTATTTTAGTAAAGATTTCGAAATTTTAGTGTCTAATTGTCGGTTTCTTATTGTAATTTTCGATAAAATTTTTGTTGCCAACAAACTGTCCTTCGAGTTTCAACGTATATGCAAGACTTGGCAATTCAAAATTATGTCAATTGGATATAAAATGCATTTTCAAGTACTTTAGAAAGGAAAAAAAATAATGAAAATTACAGTGGCGTAATAATAATATCAAATTAGTCTAAAAAACGCGTACAAAGAATTTGAGGGGTCAAATCGTAATTATGAATGAATTGTGTCGTTCTAAAAGCTAAACTTTTAAATGCCATATCAAATTATACTTAACCGGTGACATTTTAAGTTATTTAAATATTGTATTATTATAAGTTGAAGATTGTCTAAAAAAGGATAATGACGAGGACGTTACCAGGTTGTTCCGAAATTATTATGATATAATTCTCGTTCAAAATAAAATTTGGAAACAGTTCAATATCCGCTAACATCGACGCCTGAAGAAATGACATAACCATCACTTCAGAATGCCCAACTTTTCTATACATACATTTCACTTTCACTTACTTTCATCGATCAAGAAACGTTAAACTTTGTTGTTCTTAAGGTGAAGTCGTTTAGCTTTTACGTATATTACGTGGAGGTAAACAACATTCGATGACTTTCTTATTAACATTTTACATTATAATATTTGAGAACGCGACCTAAATTTATAATTTAGATAATTTTAATTTTGTTTTTACTATAAATAATTAAAGGTTAAGCTAAAAATTAAGGCACAAAGCTTGAATTACATTTTATTTTGAAAAGAAAAGTTAATGCTTTTTAAAGTTTTTCAAAGCTTTAAAACAATTTCAAATTCGAAATTTCTGACCTGGTGTTGAAAAGGAACAAGAGCCGATTCATCTAAAGTGGTTGGTGCTGCTAGATTTACTGCTACGAATGCACTTAAAACGCACAGGACACTAATATAACACTTCATTTTGACTAGATTATGTTACCACTTCTGAAACAAATAAAAAAAATTAACCAATGGTAATTTATTATTAAATATCCTTAAATTACAAAATTCAAACCTGCTGGAGCTAGCAGAAAAGTGAAAATGTAGATGCTGTGGTGCTAGATAGTATGGGTTTACTGTCTCACGAGAGATTCAAGTGTGAATGGTTATTGTAATAACTTTATAAAGGTAAACAAGCCATGAAACTTGAAGCATGACTTGTTCGCAAAATACAAGGTGATGATTGATATGCGTGTCGTAAAAATATTAAGAAACGCCAATTTTGTACAAACTGCGCAACTTTAATTAAAAAATCCTATCTTCTATTTTAGATCATTGTTATTAAAATAGTCTAGGCAAGATTTAAGGAAGGCAATGAAAACATAAGATAACAAAATATTTAAAAATTTAAAGCAAAAATTGTATAGCAAAATTGATTTTATAAGCGGGTTTGCTGTCTAATCTGACGTTTGAGTCTCCATGCTATTAACTACTGTATATCAACGATGACAATATTTACGTCGCGTCGCGTCGATAAAAGGTTACAAAATTCAAAATGCATTTAGTCAAAAACAAATCAAGATTATTTTATATTTTCTTATAGTAGTACTAGTTAAAGTTTCAATTTTTAATTATTATGCAAGGTCCAACATAGTTACAAATACATGGCGTTATTACCTATAAATATGGATTTGACCTAATTACGCTATTAATAAGAAAACTTGTTTGTTAAAAAGTGAGGGAGCTACTATATAATTTGTAAATATAAGTAATACAATTTATCTTTTAAGGCTATCATTGCATAATAAAACTTTAAATTGTTACTATACCCCTAATTAAAAATTGACGCAACTATTAAACAATTATCTGACATCAAAATGCCTAAACTATAGTTTTGAGTATAGAAATAATTCAAAATATATTTTGAAATAATATAAAAAAGGGATGGATGTATATTGCATGGATAATATTGGAAATACTAGTATGTAATATTTTATTAAATTATGTTATTATACCCACACATACTTAGTAGTAATTTACAAAAAAACTTCCACATAGCTTACAAACTACATAGATACTAATCAATAAATTTATTATTCATGTCATAATAAATGAACTAAAGTTTTTATATATATTTTTATATGGATAAGTATTATATAAATATAGTATGTATAACTAAATATCATCTTGTGAAATTTATGTCGAAGCTGTATTAAATTTAATAAATTTTTTACCATATAAATAAAATAATATAGCCGCTTGTCGAATACGATTTGAAGTTTAATCGTGATTTTTATGGCAGGAATAAAAATATGATTAGGATATTCAATCAATCAGAAATTTTATCATACAGTGGAATAAATATTAATGTGAGACGTTGTTCGAATTATTGAATTTCATTACAAAAGGGAAAATACAAAAGTTATTCAAGTATTTCACTGGAATAGGTAGATACTCAGTTAGTGGAATTTCTCAATTTACTAATAATTATTGTTTGCTAGAGGCGGAATAAAATACATTTAAACAAATTAAAGAGGTACAATATTATACTTTAAAATTAATTTAATTACTTCCTAATTAAATGGCCAAAATAATAATTAATAAGTAAGGTTGAGAAAATGCAAGTGTGTATTATTTAAAAAAAATATTAATAATTCAACAGCTAATGTAGCCGTTTCTTTAACAATTAAGCATCATTAGCATTTATTAATTATAGTTGTAACTTTTGATCTTTTCCTTATAAAAAATAGATACAATAAAGTAGAAAAACTTTCCATTGTTGCTAGGGTTAATACTTATAGTAATTAAGAAAGTGGTGAAAACCTTGTTAATATATTATTTATAAGTAATTATAATCCTAATCGATATTAGATAATAATATTATCCCCTTTTTATTAAAGAAATATTATTGTGTCACGTTATTTCAATGTTAATTTTTCTAATTTATAGTTGATTGTTTAAACCTTGCATTTTTATTAAAATCTAATTGGTTGATTGGTCAATTTTTATTATATGAACTATTATTATAGCAATTTGAGTGATACTGCATTATTAGGAAATCTTTCATCTCAAAGCAATATTTATTTTACGCCTAAAGGGACTTCGAAAAACGTTATAAAATGAAAATATAACAAAAAAATTTCTTAATTTGTGTAATAATTACCGTGTGCTTGCATTTTACAATATTATGGAAACTAGGAAATCGAGGGAAAGCGTTATAAGTTCTAACCAATAATGTTATTTGTTCCTTCGAATACGATATAAAGAAAAAAATAAATTTTAGAAAAAAGGAAAACAACTAATCGTTATAATTTAATTATTTAAACATTGAAATTGCAAGTTTCATGATTTGTATTCCAATTACGGAGAGGACTACTTTGTGCACAAATGAGTAATGGACAAAAAAGTATATGGTTGCCTAGTGTAAACTTGATAAAACCTAATAATATTTAATACATTTTCAAGTTTTAATTTATTTTTGATTGTATTTAGTTATTTTAGTATTTTTAAATTATAAAATAAGTAATCCCAATATTACTTAATTAATTATTATTAAAATGTTTTTAAGGACCATCTGAAGAACATTGTAATGAAATGGTGTATATTTTAAATTTTAATTAAAAAAAAATTATTTTTTTAACAGTCGTAAAGCTTTGCTGTTTGGTATTTATGACCTGTCACATTTTGTAAATTTTAAGTTTTACTTTTCCCCTATAACTATACGAAATTAATCATTTTTAATAGTTGTTAGTTGTAGTCAACTGCATTATCATATTAAAAATTTAAATTTGTCTGTATTATGAACATTCTTCTTCATATTCTTCTTCTTGCCATATCTTGTAGGCGATCTTCCTGGCTAAGCCAGGAAGACTTTACTAGGGAAATGTTAATGGGGTGGTTTCCCTTTGCCTTCCCCATAGTCCACAGATCGATTTGCGGTTTCCCGCTCTGTAGTCTATCCGTGTTTGATTTACGCCAGACTGCTGGTCAGAAAAGGTCAGGAAGAGATAGGAGGACTATATTGTGGGACTGCAAAGAGGACAGACTTCTCTTGCATTTCTCCTGTGTTTTCAAGTGTCCTTTGGACTAAATTTGGAGTTTTGCCTGCTTTTTTGTCCCAAATGTGTATCGGAGTGTGGAAAGTTTTTATTCCTGAGAAACGGGAATGAGTTGTATTTTCTGGATAATAGAAGCGTAGCCGATTTTTAGTGGAAACAGAACAGATTTATATTTTCCTACATCGGTAATAATTTCCTACTTGCAGATTGCACCACCTGTATATTGTAGCATTGCATAATCAGAAAAATACCCTTAAAAAATTAATGTCCGAATAAAATTAATTCTTCAAGATTTTTAATCTATTAACTAATTGTATATCACTTATCACTATTAAATGTAAATTAATTTTATATTTTACCTATTATTGTCTTGATAAAGCTTTCAATAAAGATTTTAATTTATTGAATTGTCCAAAATCCTCAAAAACACCAAAATTAATTTTTAATATATTTTAAAAAATCAATACAATTTATATTATACAGCGATCACAAGCGTTTAGGTAGTAGTTGTTAAAGCCCATGGTTAAAGCCTTATTTTGTACATTATAAAATTTATTTTTTTAAGAAAGTAATTTTCAATTTACATCTTTAGATATACTTATGTATGCATAAATGCGATATTAAGCAATCTCAAGTAAAAATTAAAAAGAAATTCTTAACAAAATATAAGAAAAATCTTATAATGTAAATACTTTTAGAAAAGATTTAAAAGAAAAATTTCTCATATGAATACTAATCTAGTTATTTACATCAAAATCTGGGAAAATTCAGAAAGAAATTCTGTAGACTTCAAATTATTGCTTTTTATAAAAAAAGGAATAAATATTTTTCCAATAACAATTAACCATTACAAGTACGTGCCATCATGTAAAGAATATAATAACCGTACTTATGATAGAAAACAACATAATTAAATGGTACGCAATTTAGTTTCATGCAATTACCTAACAAGTTTACTTTTCTACCTACTTTGCACACTAACAAAATAAAATGCATTTATTATAATTGCTTTTTATATAAACGTATTTCTCATAAACATTTGTACAATAATTGTAATTATGTCAACTGTCATATTTTTAAAGGACGAAAGTAATTACTGGAGACAAAGTAAGTTATTTTTAAAATTTGAAAGTTTGATAATATCCCAAGTAAGAGTGACAACTGTAATGTTAATTTTACAATAAATAATAAAAGCCATAAAAGTAGAAGAGTAATGTCTCACTTCACTCATATTAAATTACTAATTAAAAATCATAAAATAACTTTTACACATTTTTTAATACGTATTTAAAATGTTATCTTCAGGTAGGTCTAATAAATTAACTAACATACATTTTATTATTTAGAAACAATGCAATATACAGGGGTCTTCAATAAATTGAATTGTTACACCTGGAAAATATCAGATATTTTCGCCCAAATAAATAAAGTTCTTTTTTTTTAATTTAAATTATAGGAAATTGTTTGACTATTATTTAAGAGTAAAATTAATTATATGACAAATAACGTATTGTACGTACGGATAGATACTATTGTACATAGTAAAATATAAATATTAGGGTGACAATTATTCTACTAAGGATAATATTAAAATTTAAAAATTTTCTTATTTATTCAACGCGATGAAAATCAAACATATTTTATGTTTTCGGGTTCAGCTGATTTTTTGTAGATATCGTCAGAATATTTACTGATAATAATTAAAAGTTAAAAGGTTCACAATTAAAAAAATATATATAATTAACAAGAGACTGTGGGAGCATCCTCGTCGTAGGCAGAAAATGTAAAATGCTAAGAAACGAAATGACAATTCGACGAGATTGGTATTTGGGAATCGCATAACGCTATAATGCGTTTACTCTTTGACTTGATCTACATAATATCTTCAGCAAGTTCATTCTACTTTATTATTCTAAAATTTTGATGTGTCAATATTATCAAGGTTTACTATCTGAACAGATCGAAGCAATCAATTTTATTCCTATTTTGAATATGTTATTTTTGTTAAATATATTTTAAATAACAAAAATGGTAATGTACATTTTATGTACCTACATAAACTAACATTACTTTGTATAGGATAAACGAAATAACCTTCTATGAAAAAGTGGAAAAAAGCTGGGTAAAATGTGAAATAGTTTTGTAAACAATGATACATAGCACGTATGAACTTCGTTAGTTTTTATTTAACACTTAGACCGCCATGCTTAAAAATAGCATATTGTTTTTAATGTTAGTGTGAGTTACATTTTATGCACTTGGCGGCCAACGTATTAAACAGGAAAAGTCCTTTGATATTTCACCGTTCCCGTTTATAAAACTGTTATGTGGAATAAAGATAATTGTGTTACTTAATAATTTTTATGATTTTGATTGGTAATACTAGCCTCTTAGCCATTATCATTCACACTTATTGTTATAGTTTGTTACTTTCTTGTCACTACTTACATAACCGTTAATTTCAAAAATAATAATTTAGAAAGTTTTGATATTTTTATCAAACAACAAAGATAAAATACAATTTCAAATATATCAATTTTATTAGAAATTTAGCTTTCAATAGATGAAAAAACTTATGGTTTATAAAGAAGGTTAATTTACTTTCCAACCATTACTCATTTTAACACTTTAATTTTGCACAAACTTAAACCAATAATAATTAATTCGAATAAGAAAATATTACAACATTTTAGACAATTAATTAAATTCGAAATTATGAAATTTTCACTACTTAGATGTGTTCTGTATTTTAAATTAGTTTCACAACTTGAAAAGTACTAAATGTTTAGGTAGATCATGCAAATGTAAAAAATTTTAAATAAAAGTTAAACAATTACCTACATAAGTAAGCAGTAAGATACAAATCAAAATGTATTTATTTTTAAATTAAATGAATGTGATTTGTAATTCAAATGAGATGTAATTAATTTAATTAATTAATAATAATATAATCTAATAATAAAGCTTGGAAGAAAGCATTAAACATTAGCTCAATAATAATAATTGCTCATATTATTTATTGAGCAGTCTTGAGGTACCTAGTGAAAACGACACTGAAACAACCTTGTCCTTGTAAAAGCACGTGTTGAAGGCTTTCGATCAAAAATTTGAAAAGTAGTCAAATTGAAATCTTATGTTAATTGTAACATATAGGGATATTAAGTAGTATAATAAGTAATCGAAGCTTAATAAGGTTAGATGGGTTATTTTTAATTAAGATTCTGATAAAAAATTTCAATGTTGCGAAAAAGTGAGTAGCTTTCGATTATAAAAATTTGCATTATAATTTTTAAATTAAGTTTGTGGTAATTAAAAGTGAAACTTATCGAGGTAGTACTTATGTAAGGCAGTCTATTTACTAAGAGATATCTTAAACGAAAAACCAGTAATTCTCGAAAGACACATATTGTTACAGTTTTGCAATAATAACTTAACCGTAAGATTGCAAGTTAAATGAAAATAAATTAAATTTACTAGCTATGCAATAATTATAACAAGTTGAATGGTCAAAAGATAAAATAGCACAACGTGAGTGTAAGAAGTAAAAGTTGTAAATGAAAGTTTAGTGAACGAGTACAAGACAATATAATATCAATTTATAATTCAACAACAATTTAGGTGTCACTAATTACTTGAAGATGTTAACAAAAATTTCAACAAATCCAAAATTTTAAAAATTACTACTAACGTGAATGAAAAGTAACAATCCAACACTTTTTTCGTGAAAATTTATCGTTTGACCTTGCACTACGAAAAGCTGCTAATGCACAAGAACTGAACATGCATTTAATAAATAATAATTATAAATAGAAATGCTATTGATCACTTACTATTGAAAAATAATTTAATATCATGCACAAAACACAGTGAATAACTGACCAAACACTGACTTCTTAAAAGGTAGTAATTCTAAATGCATTTATTCTCCCGCCATTTCCCTTCTTCAAAACTCCTACCATGAATTTTCGATAGCCCCTAGTAAAATCAATGTAAATTTGGTATGTGATTCAATTATTCCGTAAAATGATTTTACGAAATTTTTTATTTCAGGAAATATAAAAAAAAATTTAGTATGTATCGCATTGTAAGCAAGAGTAATTAGCAAAATCATAATGAACTTGACTTGGCCTTCGCTTTATAAACTATACATTTTAGAAAATTTTCGAAACTTTAAATTTTAATATCGTACCTACTAAAATTATTGTTATCATGTAATTAATAAAGGTTCACGGTCCCTACTTTAAATATTTTGCAAAATATGTTTCGCAATGTTTTGAAGGAATTTTCTTATCTATTTTAAAATTTCTTCATATTTCCCACATTTTGCAATTTGATGTCTTGTTCAGAATAATTTTAATAAGTTAACAGTTTTTTAATATTTTGCCGTTATCTACTTGGAAATAAACTAATAGGAAACGGTTTCTAAAGTTCGTTTTATATCGATATAGCATTATTAAAATTTTTAAAAAGATTCATTATCAAATTGACCTTTTTGTTGTGCTAAAAGATTTAACAATATACATTTTTTCAATTTGTATAATACTTTTGTATATTGACCTGGCTTACAATTAAAAAAAAAGAAAAGAAAAAAGATATTCTAAACATGAGTTTTGCCCAACCTCGACAATTTGAAAATCATTGCAAAATCAAAAGCATTGATATGAAGTACAATTTTTTCAAAACTTTGGAGTTGTAAATGTCTTGAAAAGGGATGTAAAATTTTAAAACACAATAACTTTTTGAGTTGAAACGGTAGAAACTATAAAAATTTAAGACATTTTTCAGAACTTCATTGTTAGCGCAAAATTAGATATACGAGTATTATAGTGATGAATGACTGATAATTTTTTCCTAATGGACATGGGATAATATTTCAAACATGTTATAATTTTTAATATACCAGAACAATGAATTTTACCGATTAATTGATAACAAAATAAATGAATAAAAAAAGGCAAAATCGAGTAATACTTGGTTGCTGTAAAATTATTTTAGAATATCGAAGTTTTCAAGCTATGGATGTTAAATTCAATTACTTGAAATAATGTTCGTTTATGTTAGGAAATTAACATGGGAAATTGATTTTTTTTAAATTTCTGCTTCCCATTATAACGAATTAGAATGAAAAGAGTATCAATTTAAAGAGGTTTATTTTCCGCGTCTAAAGACACCCAGCACTTGATGGTTTGTTCTTTGATCATTGTTAAAAACTCAAAATAAAATGATAAAAGAGCACTTTTGAATAGATATTAGATGCCTTGTTTAAAATTTATAGCAATTGTTTTTATTTGAAAACTAATTTTAAACGCAAGTTTTGACAGTTAACCATCCAAAACAGGTCTGATTTGTAAAAAATCGCTTATTTTAATTCTACATTTTTAACATTAATAACAAAACATTAAGTGTTGGGTGTCTTTAGACGCAGAATTTGACAATTTTTTCTTTTTTAACTTTTTCGATAATTTTTTTGAAGTAGAAATATTTTTCACAAAAATACAAACAGTACAGGGTGGCTCAAATTCGCTTCTTCTTATGGGGAAATCGGTAACTATAGGAGATATCGAAAAATGGATGGCGCATCCTCGATCTCTTTTTTTGAGAAAAGCTCAATGGCGAAAACCGGAATTCGTTATCTTTTTTTGTTTTCGAGTTATAGCCAAAAGTTCGATTATTGGACTTTTCGATAAATGTCGATATCTCGGTTGTTTTTGAAGTTGCCAATAAAGTGTTGACACTTTTTTTGGACACTTTTTTAAGGGCAACAAAATAGGCTCAATATATTTTAAATATTTAAGTGAGTTTCCAAGTTATAATACAAAGTTGTGTTTTTTTAAATGGAAACCATAGTTGAATATGACATTTTTAAATAGCATTTTTTATCCTCTTTTCAATGATATATAACATGTTGGGTCCATCATTTCAAATAATTCCCATTTTATTAAAAAATGCAATAAAAATAAGAAAAAAACAAAAATTTAATAACATTTTTAGTAAATAACAATAAAAATTTTAAACGCGACAGCAACTAAACAAAAGTTTCCTACTGAAAAACAATTGGTGACGATGATTTTAGGTGTCAATAAAGATTTGGTAGTGTTTCGTTTTGACAAAATTATAACATTGAAAATAAGGGACTTCAGTTTGAATACTTACTTTAAATTTTGTATTTATTGTTTTATTTGCAAATTTTTTAAATGTTAAAACCAAAAATGCAGCATATCAATTTCTTAAAGGACAAAGTTAATCTGTACTATCTGAATAAATTAAATGACAATATTGTAAACTTTTCAGTTGTATTTAGTTTTCGTTTTCCTGTTATTATTGGGTTTACCTGTTGGAAATAAAGTTGTTATTATTGTTATTATAAATTTCAATGAATAAGATTTGCCAATTTGAAAGGAACTGTTAAAATGCGGTTAAAAAATATGGTGGAAATTGGCAACATTTGATTCTTGAAACCACATTGGTGATTAAGTGTGATCGAAAATATTTACATGTCAATGATAAAAAAGTGCATGCGGAAACGTAATTTACAGTAACTTTCATGCGTATAATCAGTAAAGCTAAAATTACCAAAAGAAAAACTTGTTACTTAATTACATTAAAAGTTTATCATCTTAGTTTTTTCTCCATTAGCAAATATTAAAAGAATTGTAAAATAATCAACTTTGTGGTTAGCGAAAGCAAAACTATCACACTAACTTAACTGCACCATGTCAAATAATTTACTATAAAATATTGGCACGTTTTAAAAAAGTGGGATAAACAATCAAAAAGTAGTAAAGGGGATCTATTATACTTATGAATATTTTTACAGCAGCAATAAATTTTCACAAAAGTTTTTAACATGTATTTTAGCTCTTCTCCAAAAATTACCATGCAATAATTATTCAACACAATTGAATTACCATGTGAATTAGAACTTTTACCTTTATGTTTAAAATATATTTATCTGCGTTCGAAATATCTCACACGCATTAAGGTTTGTATTTGTACTTACCGATCTTCATCGAATAAATTTGAAATGTAAAATTTAATTACCAAATTTTAATTTACATATATTTCCTTATTAATTAATCTCATTAGTCATTACGCAATTAGTATGTATATTATAAGAGATCTAGGTGCATTAAATCAATTTTCGTTATAATGTTACAAATTGTAGGAATTATAACTGTCACTTAGCAAGGTGGAAAATTTCCTTAAAAATTATTAAATTCAATATTGAATAATGTTTATAATTGCTTATTATGTAACATAAATTATTAATCGATATAGTGTTACATTTGCCAAAACTACACTGAGAAAAAGGTTTGTTAACTATTAAGCAGTAGATTTATTTGAGGTAGTTTATTTAATATAACATTCGGTATAATAATATTAAACGCGATAAGTTTATTATAAAATTTTTAGGTCTCAACATTATGCTTTATTTGATTATTTGGGCACATTGTGTTAATATTAACAAATATTCTTTTGGCAAGCAAATGATTTGTTAACTATGAATAATACTTGTATTGGGTACTAATTATAATGCAGGTATTAGTAAAGTATATACCTGGGTAGTATACCTGGATCGTATACCTATACCTGGATCGTATACCTGCACAGGGTGTACCTGTGTCATTTTACATACACACCTCCATAGGTGTATGGTTACGATGGTTAGTCTCGCGCAACGTTCAAAACATTCGTCACGGGTTCGAATCTTGGTCAGATCAGAAATTTTTAATTTTCAGATTCACAAGAGTTTGATGCTACAATATTCCGAAGAAGGGCACTGATAGGAAAATATAATTAAAATAATTAAAATGATAAATAAAAAAAAATAATCCCAATCTAAAAGAAAGAGTTGAATAATATAATATAATATGTTGAAATAATATTTTGTTTCTCTAACAATCCCATAAGTTAATAGTTAATAAATATAAATTTATATTTAATAAATATTTTGTTTCTGTAACACTCCCAAAACTTAATATTTAATAAATATAAATTTACTGTAAAGATATTGGTCAAACAAATGCTTTGTTTATATTAAACAAATATTTATTTCTCTCATTCCAAATCTACCATTTATTTACTCCAAATAAATTTTATTTATTACAAAGAAACCTTTTTCTCAGTGTAATTTGGTTAAATTGATAGAATACATTGTTGTAGTAATATTTAATAAAAATTTGTAGTAGTTTGATTGTGTGGTAGTAGTACTAACTTATTAATAGATACAGTTTGTAGAAATATTTACAACAAAAATAGTGAATGTGTATTAAATATTGAAGATCACTACAAAATGTAGTAATTTTACTACAAAAGTTGCCTATAAAATATTATTGAAAATCAACTAAAAATTGTAGTGCTGCATTGTGCTAAAATATTGCTGTACAAATTGCTATAGGTACATTTTTTTAGTGTACTTAATAATAATAATTATAAGTATACAACATTCAGTGATGGACATTGTTTCCTCCTCCTCAGTCCATAACCCTTCTGCAGGGTGTGGTGAGCCTTTTAACAAAGGCTTTTCATGGCAGATTACACCCCGGTGGTTTGCCATTGCCTGCCAAGGGGAGACGGCCACATGATTCGGCCATATGATTCTTACTTCGCCCGGAGTAGAACCGGGTTCTCTGTGTTAGCAGTCTATGCGTTTAATCGCTATGCTAACGACCGTCTCTTCCGGTCATTGTTTAGAAGGCAATAAATTATTGGTGATTTTTTAGGTATGTATGTCCATAATTTGTATAATTTTACAATTTGTATAATTTTGTTATTTGAATATATTATATTACCGTGAAAGTGGATATCGCAATAAAGGTATACAATTACTAGGGACTGTAAACATTCACTAGACTGCTTAGGAATAGTAGACAATTTACTTTTGATTCACACAAAAATCTTCTTTTACTAGTGAAAGTCTACAATATCTAGTGAATGTATACTTTCCTATAGGTCAGGAAAAGTACGAGTAGATTGACAATATTGTTAATCTCGTTTTCACACAAAAATATTTTTATTGTACCTATGTAAATCTATAAAATTTATGAATGTTTTTACTTATGGGTTTAATAATTACTTTAATGATTTAAAAAAATTAACTTTACCTAAAACCTTAAAAATTAAGTTTAAAAAAAATATAATAATCAATGTTAAAATAATAAACTAACAATTAATATGTAATTCAATTAAATAGGATATTTTAAAATATATCGAAGTTAAAATAGAATGAATCCTGATGATGAAGAACGTACACACACACGTCTGAAAACTCAATAAAATAATTATATTAAATAATTTAATTATTTTATTTTAACTCGATATATTTTAAAATATCGTTTTTAATTCTTTATCACGAGTTAATAACTTAACAATTTATGTATTTCAATTAAGTACAAAAAATAGGAATTTAAATATGCTCAAACACCGCTTATTATGAAAAATTTTCCAATTGTTTACAATAATTTATTTATATTATATTAATTTATTTATTTTTCAGTACTAGTACTAATTATTATATGCACATAAAATGTTTAAATTTGTTTATTTGTGTAATATCATATTAAAATCAGCAGTTCACTGTTTTGCATATCCTTAAAAAGATCTTGAAAACACAGAATGCATCTAATATTGGTAATATTATAATTACTCAAACATTACTAAAAATATTTTAATTTATAATTATCAAACACCTACTTTAAACGGAATTTTTGTAATAATTAGGAATTTTTAAATGTAAATTATAGATAAGTAGAATTAAAATAATAATTACCATTTTTTTATTGTAAGTTTTAAATAAATTAAAGACTGTATGTTTGATGTTGATTTAAATAAAGTTGAAGGTAAATTTATTATCACAGCAGAAATTTCATTTGAAGTTGTTTACTATATTTTAATGGTAAAATTTAAGATTTTAAATTCTATTTGACTCTAAGTAAGATCTGAACTCAAGTTCAAGAATTTAAAGAAACTAATTAAGGTAATTGACACATTTGATGATAAAACGTTAAAAGAAAAACTTAAAATTGCTGTGGAATATGAGAACAATGAAAGAAAGTCTTGAAGGAATTTTTAGGTAAGAAATATCGAATGGAGTGAAAAGTAAATACTTTATGTACTTCTTTATCATGTTCGCGTGTGCGAATCTAGATTAGCAGTAAAGCAGAAAAATTATGTGAATGAAAATAATAATTTATTACAGCTAATAAATAGTTGGATGATGCTGCAGTAGGAACTTTTCTCCAGGAAAAGCGTTGTATCCTGATCGATCCTGATATTGTGGAAGAAAACAGTTATGTTGCACAAGATAAATGAATTCCCTAGGGATGTAATACAACATTATTATAGGAAAGATTATGATATGTTACATAAAAAAGTGTAATTATAATTTAGAAAGTTTCCTAAATTAAAAAAGTAATATTTTGGTTAATTGTAAATTTAATCTAGTTGAGTATCTTCTCTTTCTTGTTAATAAAAACAAATTCAAAACAGAAAGATTTATCTTAAACGTTTGTTTTAAAAGCATTTTTTAATTTAAAATTTTATTTACACATCTATTTTCAATATTTGAAGATTTTTTTCAAGACATTTTTCAATTTTGTATTGTTTATAGAAAATTATTTGAAAATAATATTTTGTAACGTCAAAATTGCTTTTTGCTTGAATGAATTTTAGATTTCATATTTTATATTTCAAATAAGAAAAAATGCTCTTCCATTAAAGTTAAAAGAAAATGCATTTAGATCCGTCCATGTTCATTAGATATGATATTATTATGTATGTAAGTAGTTAATAATATTTTATTAGTAGATACCTATAACCCAAATTAGAAATATTTTATTTAACTTAAATTTTCTAAGATTATTGAAATACTCTTAATTACCGAATAGAAATTATTTGTGGCTTTATGTTTCAATTTTAACTTTAAATCTATGTAGAGGGAGAGGGAGGGGATAAATACAAGAGGAAATTTAAAACCAATATTGATTGCATTGAATTTTCCTGTATAATATGAAGATCAATGTGTCTTTTTGTTTAACTAAAATTTATTTATATTTCAAATTATAACAAAAACATACTTTTATTTTATGTTAAAATCCAAATATAGTTTTAACCCTTTATGGAGTTACTGGTACATATATGTACCACTAGACGTACAGCTCACATTCAATGCAGTATTGCATTGAATGTCAACCTTATGTTACCCAAGGGGGTCTACCAACGTTACCTGGTTCATATTATAATATGTACAAATTTTTATATAATAGCGACATCCTACTCAAGAAAAGGTGATATGTGTTATACCATTGTACCTTTGTAGATATGTGTACCAGTGAAATGCATGTTATAAATTATCTTCAAAATGCTCTATGGGCATATATGTACCACCTATTTTCCAAAAATCTAAAGCAAAATTTTGAAATTTCGACATTCAAGAATTGTCTTTTACTTGATCAATAAGTGTTATAAATGAAAAAAGAAACAATTATTTTAGGTCCCAGAGTTTTGCCCTATAAAGGGTTAAATAAAAAATTGAATTATTGAATAATAAAATGGAGAAAAGTTATTGGTAAGCAAACTAACCATTTGCTCACCTCGTTAGCAACATTAAATTAAAATAATTTTTAAATTCCCTAAACCTCAATTTTCAAAAGTTGACGTATTAGTTTTGGCTAATTGAGTTTAATTAAAAATTGAGATTATCTCTAAAATTTTACCTGTTTACGTCAGATCAAAATTAAAAATCATAAACGAGTACCTATGTAATTTAAACATTTAATAAAATACCAATGTTTATGCGTAAAATTATATGTCCAAACCTTTAATTTACTAAAATTGCATGCCCGTGCTTAAATGAGAATTTTGTAACTCCAAATTATTATCAATTTAATAAAAAATGCGACCACTTTCATAATTTTGTGTATCATAATATAATATATCAATAATATAATTATTGCACTAATTGTAAGTGTATTTCATAAGTAATAAAAGTATATTAATATTATTATCTTTTTGCTAAGTTTTGCTATTATGTAAAATATTAGCGACAGGATACGCATCTGTCGTCAAAAAATTAATTATAAAATATAAAGTAGGTATTCCTATAATTTTGTAAGATAAAAACGATAATCATCACCAATCCATTACATAAGAGTGCGAGAAATCCAATTTTTAATTTGTAGAAATTGAAATACAGGATATTTCAAAGGTGCATTCGTTAGGTCACCCAAAAAATAAGTACTTCCAACTACTAAATCAAATTTAGCTCTCGCAAGATGGGGGCGAGTTTTTCGTAAATAACTCGGAAAATATAGTTCTACTCCTACCTAATAAATAAGGTGCAGATTCTTAATATTCTACTTAATTTCGGTCAGTCGACGAAAACATTAATTTTTTAAGCAAGGTTTTTCAATAAGTAATTTTAATTAAATTAAAGTTAAAGCGTATTTAATAAATTATAATTTATATTGCAAAATTTAGAAAAATCCCATATATGATTCAACAAATTGGAAAATAAGTATTTCTGATAATTTTAAACTTACATAAGATGTTTTGAGGTTCCGGCTTATTAAAGTAATTATTAAAAGTAATCTCTGCATAAGAAGTTGCATATATACTTTTTTTAATATTTAACATGCACTTTCTAAATATCATAAAAAGTCGATCACAATTTTGGTTTGCTAAAGGGTATAACCTCAGGCGTAACTAAAACTGGAGCATTTTTACAAATGTGTCTTCTATTTAATTAAATTTCTTAAGTTAGTTGAATAACCTATATTTGGTTGATATCAAATAGAAAAGAATGATATGATTGCTAGGCCAAGCAAAATTGGTTAAATTACATTTTTGTTCGACAATAGTATAGGTAGATACCTATTAAAATAAGCGTTTTCAGAAAATATATTTACATGCTTTATTATATGTAAACCAATTCTTAAATCTACAACGTTTCGATATTCACCAGTAGATGACTGAGCTAAGAAATTCCGCATAGTTCGCGATTCAAAACCGGAATTTCCGCGCTGTAACTCAGCCGGTGATCACACCATGCCACTGCTGTGATAACATACTACAGAATATAACGAATGTAACTAATGTTACAAATAATTTTTAAATAAATGTTTTTTAATTAAACAAAATCTACTGTAATGAACTGATTTTAATTTTGATTGCAATGTTTTCATCAGATTCTAATAATTTTAATATTGAAACTTTATTTTGTAGTGCCTATTAGAATAATTATGACATAAGAAATGATTAAATGATGAATGAAAGTCATACAATTAGTATTGGAAATTATAACGTTAATTTGATTTCTAAATCAATAAATAGTATCATTTTTGTATTGCTAAATTTAAATTTCAAGTGTGTAGTTTTAAAATTATAATTTTGTTAATATTTGAAACATTTCGCTATTTTAATTTTATTTCGGTCGGAGGTCGGTTCAGGTATTCGATCTTTAGAAATTTGTTATACCATTCTTTAAAAATTTTATGGATCAAGTAACAGAGCCAAGCATTAAAACAGTAATGAACCCTTTTGGCGCATTTTCCACATAATATCATAATTTTGATGATCTTCTTACTGCAAGTACACACGAAGTTAATTATATCTTATGTAATTAGGGATATTATATACAGCAATGCTAGAAAGTACTAAAGCAGACAAAAGTTAGGTTCACTTCGCTGTAAGCCCTCCCCCAATTCAAATTATTAGTAAAGTTGGTGTCAAAGGTTTGAGCATTGTTGGAGTGTTCAGTAGCTCTTTTCTTTTTATTTAAACCTTCATCGTCGCAGATATTCGGAAAATTTAGGGAGGAAGGTTACCATTTTTTCCCCAATTTCAAATTTTTGTAAAAGATTGATACAGCTTCGTTTGAGAACCAATATAGTTTATCTGTTATCGTCATTCTAATTTCTTTTTTAAAAAAACATCGGTATACTGGATCACTTACAATATTGTATCAAATTGAAAAACGTCATATCGTCACTGATAAAGCTTACATCAAAGGGTCCAGCAAAAATATATTCTTGCGCCGCTTCTCTGTGCAATATACACAGCAGACATCATCAAAGTTCTAAAAGTTTGTTCCATTTTTATATGTATCAGACGATATACAAATTCTCTGTCACTACTTATTGGTATGTGTACATGGCTAGAATAGGAATTCAAAGAGATGTAGAAGAAATTATTAAATGGGTAACAAAACACTGCCTATCGATTAATACATCTTCTTCTTCTTCAACTTAGTTTAATCCTTAAGGCTTGTTATTTCCAACATCTGCTTCGTTTCCTTGGCAGTGTTAGTTCAATGAGCATATAAATAGTTTACATCCATTAGGTAGCTTGCTAGACTTGCCTTCAGATGTGCCTGTAGCCTGGTTTTCATGTTAATGGTGGCAATTCACTAACCCAGGGGACCACAGGCTTAACGTGCCTTCCGAAGCACGGAGACTAGTCATAACAAAGTTGGACTCTCCCAAGGTTTGTACCTGGTGCCTCGAATTCGCATCCAACTGCGTTAGCTGCAAGGCAATAACCGTCTCTGATTAATAAATACATTAAAAACACAAATTATGGAATTTGGATCAGGTGAGGGATGTGATGTGCTATACGCTATAAATGAATGGTGTAGCACTTCAAAAATTGGTTTCGGTGAAGAATCAAAGTATCATAATGGATATGACATTAAAGTTTAATGAGTAATGGCTCTTCGATATCCAGTAGAGCCTACAGCGCACTAAGACATCTCTTCGCATATAAAGAATTTCTACCACAAGGTGTTAATTACTGCTTTGAAACTTTGGAGATCAGGTATATGCACCTTGCTTATCCAAGGAAAATAAACTTAACCTGCAGAAAATTTACAACCCATCGGTGAGGTTAATATCAAAAGATAATTATAGGGATCACATTACCCCAATGATTATATAGGCAACTAGGGATAGTTCTGAACGTATTAAATAATCGGAAACCCGAGTACTTGCATGACAAACTTGTAGGTAGTACTAATGTAGGATAAAATATGCACGGAGACGTAATTTACGAAATGTTAGGAACACGAATAATTATTGACTACTTAACACGTAAGTACACACGAAAATTTCTGAACAAAATAGTAATTGATTATTGGAAATTATCGCCGATTCTGCTGAAAAGGAAATATAAAGAAGATATTTTGAATGATACTATGGACTCGACCATCGAGATATCAAAATTTTAATGGTTCAAGTCGGTTTTTCTATGGTTTAAATTTATATCTTTAATATAAATTTAATATTGCACCGATAAACTATACTATGAACGCTAAACTTTGTTGTATTTAGTAATCAAGATATTTTTGTAGAAATTTTGCTGAAGAAGATATAAAATCGAAATTAAATGTAAGATACATTTGGGGCTAATAAAAAGTCCTTTTTAAAAAGCTATTTCATTTATTAGTACCAAACGGAGAATAGGATGTATGACTTATCAGTAGTCAATTACAACGAACACTGCGGAAAGTGCATGGATTCAACATGCATCTTTCCCATGCATAATCAGCTTTATTAGAATTACCTCATTACAGAAATCTGAGGTGTTGGTTAATGACATAATCTTAACTCCTCCCAACCTAAGAGAAAAATTATAGTTGAATACACTTAATTTTTTAAATTAATATCCTCTAACGGATTCACAATTTCAGATTTTAGTTTTTTGTTAATTTTTTCTTTTAGGTGTGGATAAAATTTTAAAGTTAAATACACAATTACAATAACAATTATAATGTAACTAAAAATGGTATACAAACTGATATTATCATAATGAAAGGTTAATGTTTTTATTGACGAAATTTTTCTTTTTGAATTAATTAGTTGTTTATCCAATTCTTTTACTGCATCCAGATTAATGTCATCCAAATGAATTGGTTCGATGTTCAAATGAATATGATTTTTTTCAGTAGTTATTTCTACTGTTGGTATTTTAAAATGTTTAACATGCGGGTTTAAATTATGGTATGTCCTTAAAACTAGTTTATCAATTTTTAAACTACAATATTTTGGAATTGTTACAATATATGTTCCATTTAATACTAATTTTTCAACTACGTTTGAACAATTACTAGAAACTAAGGTTGCTTTAACAGTAATAATTAACCATTTGTTTTTTGATAATTTTTGAACTTTAGTTTTTGTTAAGTAACTATCCCGAAATTCACAATTTTTATAATTTTCACTAAAATTAATTAAATCGACTTCACATGGATTATTTTTTGTTATTAAATTAGTAACTTGTTCACTGCACAAATAATTTAACCGATTGATTTCTTTACACATTTCGTCACTAGATCCATATTGTTTATCGTTCAACATTAGGTAAGGGAATTTTGGAATTATAATTTTGTAATAGGATTCTTGCAACACAGGTGAGGAATAAAGTTTATAATAATCATATGAATTTTGTTCTACTAAAGGAATTTCTAAAATGAATATTATTTGTTCTTGACGTATATAACCTTTGATGTTTATAATCGAATAGTAAGTGTTAAGATTCTCTTCATCGAAGTCATATGGCAATTTTAAATTTGTCAACCTGGAATTTATTTTTGATAATTCGGCTTTCAATTCGTCGTGCATAATTATCGACGGGTGTAATGAATTTAATTTAGCAAATGTAATAGAGTTTTCCACATTATCTACAATTTCTATTATTATATCTAGAGCTGAAATTAATTGATTAAAAATAGTATTTAGAATTACAAAACTATCAATTTCATTAAAATATAAAGTGGTAACATTTTGCATTACCTTAGCAATTTCGTTTATTCGGGATTCTAGCAATATTTGATTATGTTGTAATTTGGTCATTGATTCATTGAATACGTGCAAAGCTTTATCAGTAATACTAAGTTGTTGTTCGGCTATTTCTTTTATTTGATCTTGGTTTTCTTTGATTTTCAAAATGGCAGTATCGTATTTCTCTGCGTCTGAATTGTCTAAATTACCCGTGATGGCTTTCCATAACGAGCCTAAACCGTTTATCAATCCGCGCTTGGGACGTTCATTATTATCCGAACTTATGGTCATTTGCTTAAATTTAGTTTTAACTTGTAACAACTTATAATCTAGTAAATATCTATAAGTAAACATTTCGTTAGCATAAGCTGCTCCATACGTGGTCTCATGAAATGAATTGTTTAACTTATGGTAATTATCAACTAATTTATTTAATGCTAATCGTAAACTGGATAAATCATAAATTTGGATTAAACTCCAATAATCAATCACATTTTGGGCTATACCTAATTTCAGTGGAAGTAGTCCATGATTGTTCGAAATTTGATCTATTTCTACATTGTCACATTTTGAGATGTGGATGGTTGTGGTGAAAATGGTGATTGCGGTGATAGCGATGGTGACGTGTCTGGAACAATTGGTTGTCTTAAATTTTTTAAATGAACTGTTCGACCTTTATTTTTATCTGAACCTCCAACTTTTTGTATTATCGCTTTATTATTTGGTAACAAGGTTTTTAATATAAATGGACCGCTAAATTTTTCACCTGTTTTGTTTCGCTTATATTTATAACTTGTTTCATATACAACTTGTCCTTCTTTAAACGGATTACTAACATCTATATTTCTTTTGTTCACAATTCTTTCTTTATTTTTTATTAAATTTTCGTGGACCCTATCATATGTTAGTGCTAGTTTTTCTTTATGTTTTTGCATATACTCACTGTACATTTGTTTGTCATAAAATAGATCGTAAGGATCTCGTAATTTTGTGTGACCTAAGGTTAATTCTAATGGAGTTAAGTTTGTACTGGAATGTATCGAGTTATTATAAGCTATAATGGCGTATTTCACTAGGGTAGTTATTGGATCATTATGATTTGTTTTTAGTAACCTAATATGTTCTGCCAAAGTGCTATGGAATCTTTCAATATTGCCATCCGACTCCGGGTGGTGGGGTGTCGTGAAATGAATTTTTATTTTGTGTGATTCAAGCAATTCTTCAATTATGTGATTGTGAAATTCTAAACCTTGATCCGCACTAATCGTTTCAGGGGTTCCATAAAATGAAAAGTAATTAATTAACGCGTTCAGTATATCTACAGCATTTTTTGATTTAATTTCTATTGCTTGACCTAACTTTGTAAAAGCATCAACTATGGTTAAAAATTTAATGTTTTCCGCCGTGTAAACATCGATATGTAATTTTTCAAAAGGACGGTGTGGAGTATCCGTTAACATCATTGCAATTTTGGGTGGATTTCTTTCATATTTACTTTTCTTGCATTTTGTGCAATTAGCGATAAACTTTCCTACATGTTCTTGCATGAGGGGAAAATAATATTTTCGTTGTAATTGTTTTAATGTTTCCGAAATACCACGGTGGTTAGTTTTACCTTCATGTTGATTTCGAATAGCTATATCTATGTCGTCTTGCTCATTGAGAATTTCTCGTCTTTCTGTGCAATAGATTAACTCGGGACCCGTTGCATTAAATAATTTTTGAACCACTCGATTAAACTGCTGAAACATATTTTCCGTTTCAAAATAAACATAATATTTTTTTGATTCTGTGGTGTATTCTTTTAAAAATTTAATAATGCTTTCTTCATCATTACTATTTATCTGAACATGATATCGTTTAATTTTACCTATGGTCTCTATTTTGACTGGTTGCATTTGTGAATGTACCTCATATATGAAATATTGATTCGGTTTCGAATCAATTACATCTTGGCATATTTTTATACTCGCGATTTCTTTATTTTGACTAACCGAATGAACCGTTTCTGAATCATCTAATCGTTCTATAATTTCATCTAATTGATCTACAGACATGACGTTATCTTCAGAAGGATTTTCTTCTAATAATATATCACGTAATAAATTTTCATTATCATCGTAATTATTTATTACAGATTCATTTTCTATCGCGTTTATATCTATTGGTAAATTATTATTTTGATCATTTTTATTATTAATTTCAATTCTACTTAATGCATCGGCGTTACTATTTTGCTTACCCTTTTTATAAATAATTTCGTAATCATACTCTTCTAGTTTTATTTTCCAACGTTGTAATTTTGAGTTTGGTTCCTTTAATTTTGATAAATAAACCAAGGGACGATGATCTGAATAGATAATAAATTTTCGCCCATACAGATAAGGTCTAAAATATTTGACTGCCCAAACTATCGCCAATAGTTCCTTTTCGATGGTACTATATTTTCTTTCTGATTCATTTAAAGTACGTGAGGCGTAGCAAATGGGTTTATCTGACCCTACTGGTCCTTGTGAGAGAACAGCCCCTATGGCTACATTAGAAGCGTCTGATGTAACTACAAAGGGTTTCTCAAAATCTGGGTACTGTAATATTGGGTGATTAACCAAAATATTTTTACATCTATTAAATGCTTCCATGAATTCTTTAGTGTGTTCAATTTTATGACCTTTTTTTAAACAGACGGTTAAAGGTTTAGTGACCTTAGCATAATCTTTAATAAATTTTCTATAATAACCTGTCAATCCTAAAAATCCTTTTATTTCTTTTGTCGTTCTAGGAGGTGGGTATTTTATTACAGCTTCTATTTTAGCTGGATTGGGTTTTACACCCTCTGGCGTAATAACATGACCTAAAAATTGCGCTTCCTTTTTCAAAAATTCTGATTTATCCATTTGGATTTTAAAATTTGCGTTTCTGAGCCTATCGAACACCATTTTTAATTTTTCAATATGTTCTTGTAATGACGTAGAAAATATTACTATGTCATCTAAATAAACTATACAAGCTTTATTTTGAATTCCGCGTAAAATATTATCTATGACGCGTTGAAAAGTTGCAGGGGCATTTTTTAACCCGAAGGGCATTCGTTTATATTCGTAATGTCCTCGCAGTGTTGAAAATGCCGTTTTTTCTCGATCTCGGGGGTGCATTTCAATTTGATGGTACCCCGACGCCAAATCTAATGTAGAAAAATAAGAACATTTACCTAGTTTGTCTAGTATATCCGAAATATGTGGGAGGGGATATTTATCGTCAACGCATTTATCATTCAATGCTCTATAATCAATTACCATTCGAAATTTTTGTATTCCCGACGCGTCTAGTTTTTTTGGAACCACAATGACCGGGCTTGACCAGGCACTTTTAGAATGCTGAATAATATCATTCGCTAATAGTTCTGTAACCTGAGCCTCTACTTCTTTTTGTTGTGCATGAGGCATCCTATACGCTTTTTTAAATACCGGTACGTTATCATTAGTTTTTATTTCATGTTTTACTATATGAGTAAATGACAAGGGTAGGCGGTCACAATGAAAAATGTCCCTATACTCATAACATATTTTTCTAATCGCTTTATTTTCTTCTTCATTTAAATGATCTAATCTAAGATTTTTTAAATTTTCTTTTAATAACCTATCGACTTTATCGTCGCCATTTAATTCGTTTCTATTGGTCATTTCGACATTATCCGTTTCAATTACATTTAATGGTTCTACAGTTACTAACTTTTCCGTTTCATTGCTATTGGTAATACTAATAATGGCTTCACGATTTTTTACTGTAACTAAACATTGTGGGATTTCGACCCCTTGTACTATTTGTTTATATTCAATTATTCCTAAATTTAAATTTGTATTTACGGGAACTTTGATAATTTGTTGTTGACGCGGTTGTAATCGAAACTGTTTCGGTTTCAATTGTTCAAAATATATGGGAATCACATTATTTTTCGTACACAAAATATTCTTTTTTAAATCAATATTCGCGTCCAAATATTTCAATAAATCCATACCAATTAAACCATCGTAATTAGGATTAAAATCAAATATACAAAAGTTAAAATATTCTTTAATATTAAAAATGTTAGGTAATGGTATCCTTGCTATAAATTTATGAAATGAAGTTTTATGTGCTGTTCTAATTTTGAAAGGTGATTCTTTAACATAATCTTTATAATATCTTTTTACAATTTTCGGATGTATCAGGGTTTTCGAGGACCCTGTATCGATCATAAATTTTAAATTTAAGTTAGGAATTTTTATATAAGGTAAAGTGGACGTGTTAATATTAGAAATGTCAATTATGTGAAACAATTCTTCCGATTTAAAATTTGATCTGCTATTTTGAGGTTCGCGCCTCGTATTTCCCGCTCTAGTATTTCCCGACGACGTGTCCATTGGTTCTGGGACAAAACGTCTTGTCACGGTAGTTTTTTGACCGTTATTATTATTGAATTGCCTATTTTGATAATTTGGATAATTTCCATTATTTTGATAATTTTGATTCGGACGATAATATGATTGGAATGGCTTGTTAAAATTATTATTATTTGATCTATAATTTGAATGTGATGCAAAGTTATTTTGCCTTGCATTACCTGAATTATTATAATTATTATTGTTGGGCAATCTTTGATTAAAATTATTATTTGTTTGATTATAATTAAAAGGTTTATTCTGATTATATAATGGTTTAGAGTTACTGTTCTTATCACTTCGTTGATGGTTATGACCTCTCGGTTCATACGAGTTTACTTTATTATTAGATTGCTGCAATAAATTATTTTTTGTATATGAAAAATTTTCTTCCTCTATTACCAAACTAATTGCAATTTCTAAAGTTTCTGGTTTTTGTAATCTGATAGCCAAACTACTTTGCAACCCTCGTAAGTAAGCGTCTAACGCTTGACTTTCGTAAATTTGCGTTTTTAAAGCCCTAATATCTTCATCAACTTCAGTTAACTGTAATTTGGTAAGTAATAAACTTAAAATGTCTTGACAGCGATTGCCAAAATTTACTGCACTTTCATTTTTGTATTGTCTAAGTTGTAATAAATCTCCAACCAAACATTTTTCATCTCTGGAATCGGAAAAGAATCGCAATAATAATGCCTTTATCTCATTCCAATTACTCAGACTACCTCTAGACCCAATTAAATCTAAAGCCCTATTTTTAAGTTTTCCAATTATCGCTCGTAATAAAAATTGATTCTGTGGATTATTTATATTTGCACGATCAGTGAAAGTATTTAATAAATACTCACTAGCATTTATAAAAATTGGCAAACTTGCCGAATTCCCACTAAATTCGGGAATTGAATCAATGTGAAACTTTTCAACTTTCGGAGTTGCCATTGTGACTTCTCTTCTGAGAGGACTCCTATCCCTTACTGTTTCGTTTTCAGACGTGAATTCAAACGTTTTTTATTTATATTAGTTACGTACGCAAAGTTCAAATAATATTCTTTATTTAAAAAAATTAATTTTTTTTTTTTTTTATTTTTAATGATGACACGTAGTACGCGTGTGTATAAAATACGATTTTATATTATTGAATCGTAGACATATAATTATTATAAAAAATTATTAGGATAAAAATTTTCACTTACAGGAGTTGAACCATTATTTTCATCTTCGTTGTTGTTTCGAACTCGATGGCCTCCAATTCGGCGATGTCGTCCGTGTTGTGGTCACCAGCTTCGAACTTCAGGGTGGGGTTAGTGGAATTGACGATCTGCAATTCGGCGATGTCGTCCCAATTGTAGTTTCCAATTTCACTTGTTGAATTTTGTGTCCAATCTTCGCGATTTTGTCGTCGATTGAACTTTAACTTTCCGTTGAAACAATAATTTCGACGATGCACTTCGATAATTATTATTTACAACTCTAATTTTGCAGATTCGAATGTTTTAGTTAATCGTTAAAACGAACACAATAAATTCGCGATTTTTGTCGAAAATACTGTACTAAAACAATCCTGTACCGACTGCGCCAGATACATTTGGGGCTAATAAAAAGTCCTTTTTAAAAAGCTATTTCATTTATTAGTACCAAACGGAGAATAGGATGTATGACTTATCAGTAGTCAATTACAACGAACACTGCGGAAAGTGCATGGATTCAACATGCATCTTTCCCATGCATAATCAGCTTTATTAGAATTACCTCATTACAGAAATCTGAGGTGTTGGTTAATGACATAATCTTAACTTGTAATTTTTCGAAAAATTTCAAAAATAACCTTTGATTAATAATTTCTAGTTCAATATTTTTGAATTACCACACTTCCTTAATAATGCATAACAAAATTACACATTATTACCCATATTACATTTTATGGTCAACGATACCATTAAAAATGTCGTCAAATACATATTTATTGTAGAAAAAACTTCACTGTCTTGCAATAATCGAAAATTTTTACGGTTGTTAATTATTAATTATTAAAAATAAAAATCATCCCTCCTTATCGGTGCATTTTATTTTATTAGTCAATATTCCTATATCCAACTTAGTATTGTGCCTGAATTTGCCATATTTGCATACCGATTTGTGATTAAAAATTTAAAAAATATGTTTTAGCAATTTTAAAATTTAGTTCAGTTAAAAGTGTTATTTAAATTAATACAATGTTGTTTATATTATTAATTATTAATTTAACTCTTTGCCACGGCTATCCATCGTCAAAATTCGAGAACGATTCAATTCCGACAAATGAGGTAAAATAATATATTTATTAAGTATTTATATTAAAAAAAGAGCATAATTTGAAATTAACATTTATAAGATGAAGATTTTTGTTAGTTCGATACCTCAATATTATATTTACCTATACACATTATATTTTGTTTAAGGATGCAAAAGAATTATCATCTATATTACAAAACGAAATCGGTTTTGTTGAAAATGCTAATGTTGAGAAAGAAAATTCGACGTGTAATAAGACAATAGATTACAACGCAATTATAAAAACAATACAAGAAATTAATAATTTACGAGACAAATCACTGAAAACATTGGAAATGATAGAAAATTCTATTGTTGAGGTATGTATGTCTTCTAATTTAGTCATAATTTTATCATAATTTAATATAAGCATTTAATTTTTTTACATAAGAGTTAAATAAAACAAGTTATACTATTTAAATACAATATTATTTGTAAATGAGACTTACGAATACTATCTAACTTGCTCGAATTTTGATGATTGAAGTACCTATAACTTTCTATAGAGTAAAATTCAAAATTTGGTTCCGTTATCAATATCAAACACGCAAACGTTTTTCTACATATAAAAATTAACTTTTAAACTGCTGTATTTAGATTGACTAAAGTTTTATTGGAAAAGTAAAAAGAAATTATAAACACATATGTAATTACTATTTCCATAAAATCAATTCGTTAATAGTTACGCATGGTTTGTCATACGACGTTAAAATTATAAGAAACATTTGTTCCATTTGTTTAGTAATAGTAATATTAATAACATACATTATGTAAAAGTTATATAAAAAACAAAGAACAATTTAATTAATTTAACGAATCTTCGGACGCAAGTATTTTGTAATAAAAAATTAATTATCGGATGGTTCCATTAGAAGCTATTTAGCAACTCATAAAATTACAAAAGTAATAAATTACTAATATTTTTAATTTTAGAGAGAAGTTTCTACACCCGAAACCATAATGGAGTCCATCACAAATTATCAAACGGAAACCTCACCATCGACAACATCATTGACAACTACGTCATACGAATTTTCCACTGAGACAACCTCAAAAGATGAATTTCTAAATTTAACCATATACAACAATTCGACGTCCTTCGATAGTAATGACGAAAATTCAACAACTTCGCGTCAAACAAGGCAACAAATGACAACCAATGAAACGGTGCCGTTGTTCGAAAATCAGGATGAGGAAGAAGACGAAGGAGATGGAGGTGGTCTTATCGGGGCAATTATTTCTGGATTTTTGGGGAGTCTCAGTAAGGTACTTACATTTTATTTTGGATCAAATTTTTAATCTTACATTATAGTACTAGGTAAATAATGTAAAAAATATTGGTGTATATTTTTTTAAAGAAAATAAAGTAATTGAGTCTATTACAATTTTTAAAAGGTATACGCAAAAAAAATATTTTAATTTATTTTATAAAGATTTCGTTTGATAAATAAAAGATGTGCCAAACTGATTATTTTCAGCCTGATGGAAGTGTCGACATAAATGCTGTAGTTTCAGTTATAGGAATGTTAAGTGCGGTAATTTTTAAATTATTAATTTAAAATATTCTTCATTACACACTTAATTTTAGGCACGAGACGATGGTACATACGATTTTTCAGGACTTTCAGATACTTTAACAGCGTTTTTTGGAGTAAGTGAATATTTTTCATTAAATTATAAATTTTAATAAAAAAATGTAGGTTTAAAGTTTATAACAATAAAGTTTAAAGGTATAAAATATTCATAAGTGTCGTAAGTAATAAATAATCAATTAATAATTTACAAATAGCATCCACAATTAATTAAATTAGTAATGCCTGATTTCACCGACATTTATTTAAGAATATCCTAGTAAAGAATTCCTTTGCATAAGTGTGAAATATGTCAAATTTGACATAGCATTGACATAAAAAAACTCACATGTCAAATATGACCAATCAAATTTACTAGGAAATTCTTAAATAAATTGTTGGTGAAAACGGACATCATTATTTGATTTACCTTATATACTCTGCTTATACATATATAATGTAAAATTTAAAATGTTTTGAATTAATTTAATTATAGTACAAGATATTTTATAATCTTCCAGTTATCATTTTCAATTTTTATTGTTTTTTCATATCATGAGATAAAAAGTAATAAATTAATATAATGAAACCTCTTGTGACCGATTCTATTCAAATTTTAGGTGTTCAACATAGAAAAGTTCCACTGTATATAGCATGTATGTCTTTCATTGTACTAACAAAATTTCAATCAAACGCAAAAAGAATCAATTGAATTTTTATTAGCTTTTAGTTGTGTTTATAGTTTCATATCAGGGGCGGATTGAGCATACTCAGCTTCCTAGGTCAAAAACTTTCAACTGCACCGCTCCCGGTGTTTTGTAAATTCTCATTTTTTAACTTGGAATATATTTGAAAATAAAATTAATAAAAATTAATATATCTTCTACTTCCTACTTGCTGAAAAAGGTAAGCATTTAAAATACTTCATTTTCATTGTTAATATCCGAATGAAAACCCTACCATACAGTTATTGCAATTCTATGGTATGCTAATGAAACTATAAATTGGTATTGTTGGGTGTGAATAATACTGATACTGGGATGTTTAAAACTATCAATTATATCTCGAGCTACTTTCCCCAGGTTAAGTTTATATTACATAAATCTATATAATCTAGTTTTCCAGTGTTTAATTACTTTTTTACAATCAAATTTTATTAAGTTTAATTTGTTGATACCTAATAAACAAATAATTATAGGGGGACGACGAGGATGGTGGAGGTTCCGACGTAGGATCCTTTGCAGGCGGACTCGCAGCAGCCGTTCTTAAAGGAGTTGCACGCCCAGGAGCGGTAAAAAAATTATGACAGTTTCATAAAAATTAATTCAGATATTTTTCTCTAAATTTTTATTACAATAAATCTAATATTGCAGAAAGGTGCAGGAACATTTTTGGGAAACCTTGCCAAACAAGTTTTACCTGCAATCAGTGGACCGGTAAGTTTTTTAATTAACATATAGCCAAGATTACCAAACTCTTTAATGTAATTAAAAATAACTATGATAGAGACAGCAATAAGAACAATTAATTATTTATATAGTATAATAAATTTAAAGTAAATACATTTACTTGAATTTAAAAAATAACTCAAATTTGCAGGCTGAAGTAGTGGAAGGTGCAAGTACGATAAAACCAGAGGTCGACGCAGGAGGATTCTTAGGAGGTCTTCTCAATTCTCTATTTGGTGAACCTGGCAAGGTAAAATTGTTTAAAATAAATTTATAATACAAAATGATTAAACAATCACATTTTCAGGACGATTCAAACCGAATCTCACCCTTTGTTACGGTAGGTAGAAAGAAGAGCTACCACTTTTTACAATCATTAAAATAAAAAAATATTATTTTTAGATCAAAAACAACGTGTTTAAGTTTGTATTTTCTGCATTTTCGTCGATCCTTGGTACGTCATCATCAAGTTCAAGTGGAGGTGATAAGAAGCAAAAGTTACAATATCCGAAGTAAAATTTTAATGTAATTAACATAAAATAAAGCGAATTAAAATACTGGAATAAAAAATTCGTACAAGAAAATTCGTGTATGTTACACTTTATGTAAATTATTGTAATTATTATTGTATCAAATACTTTCTCTAGATGAATAACCATATCATTGTATTGTTATGTAATAAAAACATCTTGAAATATTTTGAGTACCTCAACTATAATTGCGAATCGAACAGTAACGAAGTAATTAAATAATTTTATATTTTATTACAAAATTGAGCCATCCACTTTTATACAATGTGTAATAAAAAAATTTACGGTTAAATTGTCCATTTTCTCTTCCGGTATTAAAAATTTTGCAAACTTTTAATTCCAGGTAATTCTGGCACGTGACACAAATAACGGTGACGAATTATAAGTTCTTGAAACTGAAGATCGATAAATAATATATTAAAAATTAAAACAAAATTATTAACTTTTTCTGACAATACAAGCAAGAGGTTTAACACATAGAAAGTTACGGAAGTACACGAGATGCTTATTTATCTTGAAGGAAATCATATTTAATAATATTCTTAAAGTAATAGTGGTAAGAATAAAGTTTATAACAGCTTTCCAATTGATCATCGGTGAAAATAATTGTATTTGCATTCCGTGCCCACATGGAACATAAGTAATGAACAATTGCGCCGTTGATTAACAAAGTTTATATAAAACTTTAATTGTTCGACATCTTTATCGACAATGGATTATAAATATGGCAAGCAACCATTACATAACCTGTATTTACTATATTATGTAAATTTTAATTTATTTCGTAACTTAAATTAATATTGCTTGAATTATCAACAGTCTACAGGTAGTTAAAATCAGTAAATGGTGACTGAAAACTAGAAAAAAAATTATTTAGCTATTCTTAAATAGTTATTCTACATTTCATTTACTTAGTATCTACCATTAAAATTTTCCATATCATACAGTAGATATTATAATATAGATAGAATTAATTGAATTAAATTAATTTGTAAAATTGTTAAAATATAACAATTAATAATTCATTATCACGAATTAACAACTAATAAATTTTATATAATATATAATTTATATATTAGTAGGATTATTTATTTTTAATAGAGAATCAAACTTTTCTTTACTCTTAATATTTTTTCCAGTACCTGTAGTCAGGGGTGGGCAAAATACATTTGTATTTTGGAATGAGAGTAGAAAAAAAACATACGATAACTTTAAATGTATTGCTTGAAATTCAAAATAGAGTCCACAGTCTCATACATTGTATCTCATATTTTGAATTTAAAATATAAAATTCTAAAATATTTTAAATTTTGTACTTCAAATATGAAAAAAACGAAAATGTAAATGTATTTCAAATACATTAAATGTATTTTGTATTTCAAATACATTTTGTCCACACTTAATATCATATTTGAAGCACAAAATGCAAAATATTTTGTAATTTTATATTTTAAATTCAAAATATGAGATACAGTGTATGAAACTGCGCACTTTATTTTGAATTTCAAACAAAAACTTCAAAGTTATCGCATGTTTTTCTTCTAATTTCATTCCAAAATACAAACGTATTTTGCCCACCCCTGCCTGTAGTTACATTAGTCAAACAACGCTGATTATTTTACTAAAATTTTTGAATAAATTGCATGTCAACGCCGGAGGCATATCTGGGTTAAGAAGTACGAAGTCTATGTAAAAAATTGACGATTGCACCGACCATATTTTGATTTCATCACGTACCATTTTTTTTATAAAATAGTTTAACATTTATAATCGCATCTATGAACTCGGGTAATATTATTATGTTACCTAAAAACTAATTATATAATATTTATATTAATATAAGACGGAAGTTTCCAATAAATGCAATAATATTACCACTACCATTTTATGGACCGTGAGACTACATACCTACACTATATTTATAAATTACGATTAATAATCGAGAACAAACTGTGGCATACAATATTATGTTAATTTTAATAAATAAGAAAAACCTAATTATTGTTCTAAGGTAATAAAATTGTTATATAGCTACCAATTATAAAGTAATCTAATTTATTATATAAAATTCTCGAATTTTTTTCTAAATACTTAATAGATACTAACTTACATTAGGCCACGTTGCAAACACTAGGACTCGCATTAGCTTCAAGTTCTATAAGATATTTTACTTCGTAGAATTTACAGCATTTAAAAAGTTACAAACAATTTCAAAAACAAAATAAATACGCGACAATTATTTAATTTTTGTAATATCTCAAAAACTAAAGCAAAATAAGGTAACAAACTACATATACGTGCATTTTTTATACACCGTAATATTAATTATCTGCATTAATAGTAATTCTAAAAACAAATATTGTCAAATCAATCATTGAGCTTGTTCAACAACTGAAACCCAAAAAAAAGAAATGAGAAATAAGTCAGTGTGCAATCGATTTTTTACAACTTCTGTTAGTAGCTGGGTAAACAAAAAAATGTTACTTTTTGAATTGGTCTTAGGTTTCTTGCGGTAATAATTAAATTTTAAATGAACCTTATTATATGCATCTTATTAGGAACTAATTTGTTATAATCCTCAAAAGTTACTCGATATCAGGTAAGGTTGATTGAATAATTAGTGCCTTTGAAAATGTTCAAATTTTAATAAGCATAACACACACAAAATTAAGAACTTTACCTATTTCCTGTCGCCTTTAGAGCGAATACTCCCAAATGATCAAAATAGTGACGAAATTTAGAGTTTTCGAGTCTCCTATAACTTGAAAGTTTGACGACGTATGTATGCAGATAATGAGATGATAACTGTACACTCGACAAAACAGATCATGTCCATAATTATATAGTTTATTATCTTCTCTTCATTAGTTTCGCGATAAGAAGGTTTTAAAATTGTTAATAACTTTTTATGTGCTTCGTTAATTTTATGTAAACAATTATATTATAATAGTTACTAATAATTTTAATAAATAATGGTTTAATTCAAAAACTGTCATTGACAAGCAACAAAATAATTACCATAACTTCTTTATCAGGAAGAAATGTGGCACAGGATGGGAATTGACTAATTCAAATCCATAACCAATTTTCTTACTATTATACTACTATTAGAAATTCCTTCTGTTGAAGAAACTGAGATTTTCATAAAATTTAATTATTTTTGTTTACAAATAAATAGTAAGTAAACTATTACAAAAAAGAAGATGACACTACAGTATCATTTTGTGTTGAGTAATGCACGATTTTTTGTTTTCCTGTATGGAATACTGTCTAAACTTCGTAATAATTATCAAAAAGTGCAACATATTATTAAAAATATATTAAGTATGAAATAAATTCACTTTTCTGCATTCAAAATTGTACATAATCCCTACTTAGTTATGAATTTTGTAATTTAGATAAAAACGAAAGTGTATCATCGTTTTATAGTTTAAGCTTTTTAAGTTTTTATCATTCTTATAATGAAAGTGACCAATAATTTATTGGTAGTCCTTTTTGAGTTGAATCTCCAAAAATACGTACTAAATTGAAAATGCTATCAAACCATACATTCACCTTTTTATGAAAGTTTGATAACTTCCAAAGACAGAGATCCATAAATTTTAAACTTTTATTTTCTGTTATTAAATATTTATGTATTTTTACTTTTTTTTTTGATTTCTGGTATTTGGAATATAGTAAAAGCCTTATTATGAGCTTTTGTTGATTTATTACGGTGATAATTCATAATTCTTATAAGAATTAATTAAAATTAATAAAAATTAAAAAATAAATTCTTATTATGTTAACTTTTAATTCAATAACGTAACAGCTAAAGTCAAAATTCAATTATTTAAGATTTTTGAGGTAGTGGATAATGCTGCACCCGAGGCTACACCTGCATCAAGTCGTTAGATACTAATTAGCCGATTCAGAAGTTGATTGAAATTAAAAATAATCAGATTATCGGTATATTTATGTTTCTGAAGTCTTTCAATTTTGAATAATTTATTATAACTTCGATATATATTGTCGATATAATATATTATCCTTGTGCAGGTTTTTTAACTTTTTTATTTTAAATTTGCCATTTTCCAATAATTGGTAGTATAAATCAAAAACGGACCATCAAAACAATTAAGAAAAAACAGATCTTTTGCTCTTTACATTAAACATTACCCTCTTTATTACCAATATGCTATGAGATTCATTAAAATCAGTGAGAGCGTTAGATTGATAAAATTTTATTTGAATATATTCCTGAACAGATAGTTTGAAAAATAAAGCAGAGGGAACGAATTGGTGGGGTACCATCCTGTATTAAGTTTCTTATACAATATATTTATCAGTATCTTCATAATTACAAAATAAAAATATTAGGTATTCAAAAATAACTGAACAATTATTAGAAATATATCTTCTTTAAAATCCATCAATCACATAATAACCATAAAAGCGAGAGCGCAATTTTTTACTTTTGAAACTAAATTACGTATATATTTTATACCCACCGTTTAGGATTTTAAAACGACTAAGGATTTTCCAAATCATTTAATGAGGCAAAATTGGAAAATATTTTCCGAGAATAAAGTTGAATGTATTCCAAATTTCCAACACTAAAGAGAGAGCTGCTGTCAATAAATAATCAACAGTGTGTTGTGGTAGGGAAACTGAAACTATACATATTATTTTAATTTATTTTCTTTCAAACGAATCGCGATCGCGCTCTTTATATAAGTATCTAAATAAGAATTAAAATATTATTTTAAACTATTTTATTATTGATCCTAATCGAAATAGTGGAGTGTCGAAAATTGTGGGAAGCACCAGGAAGTCGACTGAAGTTTGGTAAGCAGTAGCGATCGATATATATACCTTGACTATGTCCGTTTCGTTTATCTTCGTTAAAATAATTACCTATTTTATTGAGCAATTTATTTTTTTAATTTCATTATCAAAATATTAATTCAGACATGTTTTAAATTTAACTTTTAAATTATTCCATTAATGTATGTAGTGATAACGATTCATTTTCCGAATTGTTTAATTATTATCGTACGTAAATTTTTACAACAATAATAATTATTATAATCGTTAGAAAGTTATACAGTTATTAGGTTACTTACACTTTGAATTCCTATAATCGTAGGTACTTTTGTCGTCGTAGGTATTATGAAACGTTTAATTTATTATGTATAAAAAGAGGTTCATCATGTTTTATTTATTGTGGTAAACTTCGTATGAGTGTGAAAAAATTCCCTAACAGCAATTTGCTATTTGCATTAATTTTTTAAATATCTCAGAAAAGACGTATAAAAATCGTTATTTTTAAAAGTTGCAATCATTAAAATCATCATTATAATCATGCAGCAAAGGAAAGTAATTTATATTTTAAATTATTATTATTTGTAATTTCTCACGAAGGTCTTAATGCAAGACCGAAAGCTCAAATATAACTTTTAATATAATTCCTTAATTCGTAATTTATTAATAATAAAACATATTTAATTTCACGAATTAATAATAAACCAATTTTATATATTTTAAAAGTTATCACGCCTGGATAAAATATGAAATGTGCGTATGCCGTTGTCTCGTCCGTTTCGAGCCCCGTAAGCAATGTCAAATCACCTAAGGTAATCTGCTAGGACAATATTTCCGTGGTTCGTAGCCCAGACTAAACGTAGGTTTTCTATACATACCACGTGCATGTATGAAATATTGACTCGATAAGTCCGAAAATTTTGATTTTCAAATTTTGTTTGAATTTTTTGTATGGTAATCTAAAGCTAGAGCAGCCACAACTATATAGAATCTTTTACTACTATTGATGAATTAATAAAATAAAAGAAATATCTATTTCTTAGAAGTTATAAACATGATTTTTGTGTCCAACAAAAATGTTCCCACTGAGTGAGATTCAAAGTGTTACAATTTCAAAAAAAAATTATGTTTTCTTGAAATACCTTAAGATCCTTTTAACATAATAATTGATTTAATTTTTGTTTTACTTATTGTTTGCAAATTATTTGCTAATTCTTAATTTGAGAAAATTTCACAATACAAAAATTTTTGAAAATTTTATTACAGCTTATCTCGACGAAAGAGTTACTAATATTGGGCGCATGCTATAATAAGAGCTTTTAGTTTCATCTGGGCAAGAAACCCTTCCTGAAATACCTTGGTGACAGTATAATAAGGAACACCTTGGTATAGATGCGACCTGCGTTTAAAGAGTTAATTAGATTGTTTAAAATAATGTCACACGTTAAACCACTAAGTTATTTGTATACATGCTATGTATACTTACATAACATAAATAGCAATAGTGTAATGGTGAAAACTGTTAAATTTATGCAAGAAATTACTCTAAAAGTAAAACAGAAACATTTAAATCTATTAAGTGCTGTTCAAATTTATGTAATTATGGTAGCCTAATCGGGGGGTTAGATCTCACTCGTTGTAATTATTTTTTACTATACATCCTCTTGGAGCAATTGAATGGGCAAGTGCAAAAAGGTAAGTATTACAAATTCGACATTTCGAGATAATCGATTTAAAATGTCTGCTTTGTGTAATTTATCTCCAAATTATATTTTTTTTTCACAATTCTTGAGAAATATATTCTGATTTTGATCTTGATTTTCTGTGTTTTTGAGCAATCTAATATATCAGTATAAAATTTGTGGTTTTCTTCTGGTGTGTCTACGGTAACTTTACGAATATCTTCCATATTCTAGTGATTAATAGAATTCTACCTTATGCCTTGTTCAATGAAATACTAATATCTTTGTTTTTAAGATGAAATGTATGCTTTATCAAACCATCAATAATCGGTGTGCGGTAACAATTCCTGGTTTTGAAGCATCATATTCAATTTGCATGAAACTTGATAAAGCAAAATCTTGTTCATCTGTTTGTGGTACTCCTCGTCCAGAAGATTTGATACTGTTAACCTGTTTTTTATATTATAATGTCGGTCACCAGTTGATGAAATTGTCTATATCACCAGTCTCTGCTTCCTTCATTTCAAATTTTTGCGAATTTGAAGATTTTTTATAAGTACAAAATATTCCTCAGGAACGTACAAGCGATTATGTTTTTTTACTTGCCATTTATAATAACCAAAATAAAGTTATGTGGGTGGCTTAGTCAGCACGCATTACAATAATTTGCTGCTTTGGGTGCAGAAAGAAAAGTACCTACTACGGAGTAGATCTTTCCTTTATGCACAAACAGATATTTGATGTGGTCAAAAATTGGTTAAAAATTGAAAGCACAATTTTTATTTTGGCACCAAACAAACAAAAAAATATCAGTAGTTCACTTTTCATACTTAACCATTCAATTAGTTTGGTATTATCAAACTTGAAGAACAGTAAATTATTCTTATTATGAACAAGTATAATTATTAGCATTAATTAAAAAAATAAATAAACAAACAATTTATTTATTTGAATAATATTCATGATGGCAGAAAGAAATGGAAAGTGTGCTTAACCTAAGCAATCTTAATAGGATTCTTGTCCTTAAATATTTAACTTATTTTTATCAGTAAAATTTAAATTAAAATAATATCCGACAATAAATTAAGAAAATTACCGTAGCAATCTAAAAATAAATAAATACTTATTTTATTCAAAGTTTCCAAAAATATAATAACCCCAATTTGCAATAGCGCAAGGCCATCAGATAAAATTTTCTTGATTAAATAATTTCAAATTATCTATTTTGCAATATTCTGATGATTTTCCTTTTATTTATTGGCAATATGTAAAAAAATTCTAATTGACGTTCCAAAAAGTAATATTAAATCATTTAAGTACATAAAAATTGATAAGTAGATAAATTAACGATAATTTACCAATTAATTTCGTTAATAAATTTAGCGTTATTACAAAATTAATTTGTTGAATAGGCAACACACATAAACCAATCCAACATAGGATCTATTAAATAAAATTCATTCCTTTATTATTAAAATATAATATTCTCCTCTTAAAGGATAAGAAATGCATAATTACTAATATTGTAAAGATATTATATTATTTCCCAACAGTTTATTCAATTTAAGCTTTTTTATATCAAATCTTATTTACTCAATAGGTATGAGTAAATTTTCTAATGAGTTGCTGGGGTATAAATATTGTTCGTTAAGTAATACAAATAATGATAAATTTTGAAGATGGCCTTAATTTTAGAAATCACAAATCTTAGTGTTTGTATTTCTTATTGGAAAATATGGATATTTAAACAGCGAAGCTTTCGTATTAATAATTCTTTGTGCAGACGACCAAGCTACAGTAGCCGACAGTGAGAACTCCCTGCAGCACGCACTATTCAAATTAATCCAGGTAGCGGAAAACTATAACATGATCATAATCTACAAATAAAACAAAAGTAATGGCTTTTAAATGACAAGAGCAAATAAGATCAAAGATAGTACTATATGATCAGCCAATCGAACAAATAAAATCCTTCAATTTTCTTGGATGCTTAATATCTATGTTACCGGCAATCTGCGAAATCAGTCAATTTGCACAATGCCTAGATAATGTGCAAACCCACCAAGTCGTAAGGTATTGTGCAAATTCACTAGTACTTTAGGCAATCTGCAAAATGGCTACGGTCTTTCAGGCAATGTGCACATTGTCTATATTGTTAACTAATGTGCTTTTTGAAAATGTAACAGACTCACATTGACTAGGCAATGTAAAAAACGAAATTTAATTATTTTCCAAATTTAATTTTGTAAAATGATATGAAATCATTCGAAATCATTATCGGAATTATAATTAGGGAAAGTTCAAACACTTACGGCCGGTTTTACAATTGGAGGTTTAGCATAGGCTCAACTAAGCCGATGCTCAGCAGTAGCGGCGGTTCTAGGGCGGTGCAACCGGTGCGGTCGCACCGGGCGCCATCCTAAGGGGGGCGCCAAAATGACAAAATATTTCGAAAAAATGAATAATTTGTTGTTTCTTTTTGAAAAAAAAATATATTTTTTTGAAATTTGCAAGCGCAAAAGCGAGGAAAGTTGCTTTGTAGTAAATTTTTCTTTTTTAATTTGTTTAAATACACCTTTTCAAACAAATATTGTTTCTTTTTACGTTTTACTCGACGGGTGGGGGGGGGGCGCCAAAATGAGATTTCGCACCACTTAAAAATCTTACTAGAGCCGCCGCTGCTCAGCTGAACCGCACCTATGCTTTACCTAAGTAAAGCTTCAAGTTGAGCTCGGCTCAAGTACTAAGCGCACATTGTAAAACCCATAATTTGTAAAATTTGAAGCTCAAGGCTGGTTCAAAGTTGAGCTGAGCTTAAGCTTCTATTGTAAAACCGGCCCTAAACCGCATATCAGCACATTTTGAGCGAACGGAAATGTAAAAAAAATCATCGAAAATATCAGTAAACTGCAATAAAAACACTTCACTTTTGACTCAATAACAATATTGTAAACAACAAACAATCATAAAATCTTGCATATGAGTGTAAACAAGCGAAGAAAGAGAGGTAGCAACTTGCAAGCCGAAAAGGGTGGCAACCTGCATTTTGACGCTACTTTAGAATTATACAGAAAAAAATTGCCGATTCATGATAATATGTTTGAAATTTTGTCAGAATTATGTAAATTGAATGAAAAAGAAACACAGAAAAAATATTAACGTTGATTTGTCGATAAAAATGTTCAATTTATCAGCACAGACCAAAAGCACAATTTCAATTTTTAAATTTTCAAGATACAAGATTTCAAACTTTCTTCAACACACACCGTCTTATTGGCTCTGTCCGCTCCAGAACTAGTTTAACTAGGTTTCGATTTCAGTCAAAGTTTAGTTTATGACAGTGGTCCAATACCAAAATGTAGCTAAGGTGGCAACCTGCAAGCGGTGACAACATGCAAGCCTCTCCTCTCCTAGTTTACGCATCTCGCACAATGTCTAGTCAATGTGAGTCTGTTACATTTTCAAAAAGCACATTAACTAACAATATAGACAATGTGCACATTATCTAGGCATTAACATATAACATCTATATAATATGAAGAAACTGATATAAACAACAAAATAGAAAAATTTAATTACATAAACGGTACAATAAAGAGAACTTTCAAGGTGTTCGCTCACTTGTACCACGCGACGCGACACGACGGCGACGCGACGATTCACTAGGCCAGCGATTCTCAATCTGGGGGTCGCGGATCTATTTTAGGGGGTCGCAGAAAATGTAGCGATTTCTTTCCAAAACTAGTTTTGAATTTGAATTGGAAATTAGTAACCTGAATTAAAATTCTTAAATTAAACAAACACTGAAAAAGTAATCGAGTAATCGATTCAGACCCGTAGCCAGGGGGTGGCAAGGTCGGGCAACACCCGACCTTCTAAGGATGTTTACCCGACCTTTTAAAATAAAAATAGGTAACAATAAGTTAACAGAAAATATGCCCATTCCACATTGGTCCTTTTTGTACAACAATTTTTTTATCTTTAGTTCATGCACAGTACATAGTATCTACCTACGTAGTCAAAGCTATAGAAAAGTTTTTCCTTTGCGAGCGCCTATTTTATATTTTTTGCGTGTGCAAAAATACGGCTAAACAAAAAGTTAAAACACAAGACAGAAACCACCGACATTCGAAATAGATAGTAGATTGAGTGTTAGGTTTTATTGTGTCTGTTTTGTTTAAATTTAACTATGGATATACAGAAATTTTTCGAAAAAACACGATTAGATAGTGACGAGCAAATGCTACCACAAGCTATAATACCTTCCTGTTCCTTTAGCTATGTTTATATCTTCATCTATCTGCCAAACTGATAAATTTTCTAACTTTTCTTAGAACGCGTTGACCTTGAAATTTAAAAAATTTTCGCCTACGGCGGTTTGGGAAAACCACACAACCCCCCTCCCACTCATGTCATTAAAATTTGCTCGGCCATACAAACCGTTTGCCCTACCTTCATTTTCGGTCTGGCTACGGGCCTGAATCGATTACTGACATTGTTGGGGTCGCAGAAAATAAGCAAGAAAATTTGGAGATCGCATCGTAAAAAGGTTGAGAACCGCTGCACTAGGCAACGCGCTTAGAGTGATTTACATAGAATCAAATGCAAGTCTGCACACTAAGACCACGCGACAGCTCGAGACATCAGGCCATAGCACCAGGCTACAACAAAAGTGTAGCTAGGTGTCGTGTGGTGTGGCCTAAGTGAGCGAGCACCTTCAAAAATAGAACCAACCAAAGAACGGCAATAATAGTTATTTATGTATTAAGGGCACAATCTATTGATTATAGCACCGAGGGAAATTTAAAGCCCCACGCTTTTGCCAGAAGTGTAAAATAGTACATTATACCATAGCAGAATACTAATAGAACATAGTATTATTAGTATAATACCATGGTATAATAATTTTTTGTACCATGGTATAATACTATATGTTTATACTGCAAGAGAGTAAAGTGACACTTTTCAGAGTGAGGGAAGAAAGTTGACTTTATGTATAATGAACCCTAAATATAATTTTGAAGTATACAAAATATCGGAAAGTTGCGAATTAGTGGGTACTTTCTTTAGAAATTTTTGTTAATTGAATCATTAACTTTCGTTTTAATTTCCTTAAAAATATAAACACAAAATATTTTTAAATGTAAATAATGCTAATGTAAATCGTTTTATATTGTTACATTGTAAATACATAAGTTCATCCATTAAAATTATTCGAATGTTTATAGTAATAATGCTATATTATGGCATTATTATTGCATTCCATTATCTTAATGATAACAATAAGTAAAGATAATTCAGAAGGCATAACTTGATCAAAAAAATTATAAACAAAAAGTGCTTCTGTATTTACTCTAAAATATCAATAGTTTCAATGTTATGGCAATTTGAAAATATAATTTGAAATAAGTGCTTCAATGTGAGCTACCATCGAAGGATTTAAATTTAAACAATAATTTTTGGTTAAAAAAGTTTCTTAGAAATGTGTCTTCTATCATCACGTGTACCTATATAAATTATGTTGTGGTAAAGGTGAGTAATAGGAAAATGTGCAAATTTCCAGTTCCACTGAAGTTGATAAGAATGCGTTGAACCCTTGAAAACAGTAGTTATCCTTACAATTACCGGTAAATGTTCACTTTTTCTAGTAGAATACGCTGTTTCGCTCTTCTCTGCTATCTGTTTAATTGTTAAATGTTAAATGTTTACATCTTAAATTAAGTTAAATTTAACTAAATCACTTATCAACTTAACCCGTGTAAATGGGCCTTTAACAATAACTAAATTTCAAGTCTGACATAATAATAATATCATTCTATCAGGTAATCTTTTAATTATTATTGTGGCTTAGCTAAAAGGCTAACAACGCTAAAGGCTAAAGAACAATAATTTCTTTTCGATTTAGGGCCAATATAATACCTCTCAGTAAAGTGTCTGGTAACGATGTGTTCAGTAAATTTATAAACCTCCTGTTAATTGGTGATTTTACTGAAATGTGAAAATGTAATGGTGAAATTACTTATAATAATGTTATCGGTAACGCTATTGAACACTTTACTGGGAGGTGAATATATTGGCCCTTAATAAGAATTGTTGTCGCAATCGAATAGTATTGGTATAAGCTCTCGCTTGTAATGTTTGCGAAAAACCGAAAAATGTATTAAACTATAGATGTAAAACAAAAAATTTCAAAGTTTCAAAAAGCAATTAAATCTGTCTTACAATTTCTGTGGAGTATAAATAATTTTTGTGTGAAATGGAAAATAAGATGGAGGCATATTTGTGTCCCTAGCTCTAACGAATTGTGACTGATAGTAATTCGACAGACTTGCTCAATAGGGTAGGGTGTTAATTACATGGTTGATTGATTTACAGAGTAATTATATGCATATGAATAAAAATTGGATTCCTGCTGTAACCTTGGTAACATAATATAATTAATATTGATGGGTATAATAATTATTACAAATAATGATTACCTACTTGAAAAAATATATCCAATAAAACAAGAATTTTAAAACGTACAATAAGTATCTACAATAAAGATATGTAAAACTTATGAAAGCGCCAAAATAACTTTCAATTTACTTGAAAATAAATTTTATACTTTAGTTTTATTGTCAACTTCTTCTTCTTCTTTCTAGAAGTAAATTCTCTAGAGAATTCTCTTCTAGGAGGCTTCTGTATTCACCTCCCAGTAAAGTGTTCAATAGCGTTGCTGATAACATTATTTTAAGTAATATCACCATTACATTTTCAGATTTCAGTAAAATCACTAATCAACAGGAGGTTTATAAAATTACTAAACCCATCGTTACCAGACACTTTACTGAGAGGTGAATATATTGGCCCTAAATCGAAAAAGAAATTATTGTTGAAATTAAATTATAGTAGGCCAAGGCCTGTTATTTCCCAATATATGCGTCGTTTCTTTGGCAGATACCTATATCAATATTTACAGAAAGCAGTGCCGGATTACCACTGTAGCAGAAGTAGCAAATGCTATGGTCCCCGCGCCTCTGGGGGCCCGGGTCCGGCTGAAGTGTTTTTATTTTAAAAAATGTCATTCCTATTCTCGCCTCGAGAAAAATAGCGTTTTTGGGTTCAGGCGTCAAGAAAAGGGAAAGAAAATCTTCATTAAAAAAATAGGAGGTCCGTGTGGAAACATCTGATGCGGGTAAATGTTATGAGCTGGCTTAATCCGGCACTGCTTAAATCTAAGGCAATTCAGAGCTTAGAATTTTGTCGTTATTTTTCCTGTTTTTAAAATAATAGTATTACAATTTTCATGAAATTCTAGAGTATCTGAGAAAATTTAACTTTTATCAAAAAATTTAAATAAAAACCACACTAAAATCACAATAACTTGAAATCTACGACAGTTTAGGGCTTAAAATTTGTTTATTATTTTTCCTGTCTTTATTATAATATTGTATTAGTATTTTAACTAAATTCCAGAATATTTGAACAAAAATTTAACTTTTATCAAAAAATGTAAATTAAAATCACACTGAAATCAAAATAACCTGAAATCTAAGGCAACTTAGGGCTTAGAATATTTTACTTGTTTTTCCTGTTTTTATTATAACAGTAGATATTAGTATTTTCATGAAGTTCCAGAATATTTAAGGATAATTTAATTTTTATAGAAAAATGTGTATTAAAAATTATACCTACTGAAATTAAAATTATCTTAAATCTAAGGCAAAACAAAATTAGGGGTTAGAACTTTTTTGTTAGTTTTCCTGTCTTTATTATACTAGTATTTTCTATCTCAGGAGCTTAAATAAATGCGAAACAAATTTGTCAGTTTATAATAATTATTATACCTACTAATTTATTATAGCTTTAAAAAAATAAGTCTTATATTTTAGTAACTTAATATATCGTATTATAGGTATAATAGTATTTTTATTATCAAGTTCCTGAATATTTGAACAAAATTTCGTTTTTATCAAAATATTTAAATAAAAAATCGCATTTAAATCAAAATAAACTTAAATCTAAATTAAAAACTTAAAAATTCCGTTTTTAATCAGTAAATGGTAAAAAAACATTTAAAAAATAGTAGGAGGAGCCAGGCCCCGCGCTGGCTTAATCCGGTACTGGCAGAAAGTAGCGATTATTTAAATTATTATAAACATTAGAACAATTTGAATTTTTACGATTGCTTTATTGTATATTTTTCCTAACGTTTACATTTAATTACATAGCTTTTCATTTAATAATTTTTTTAGCGAAAAAATAACCTTATGGACCACTCCAAGTTTTCCAATTTTGAAGATACTGCTATATTTGAACTTTTGTAATTTTGGTAACAATTTGAAGAAGCTATAATTTCTCTTATAGATCGAACTATCATTTGCATCCGGAATTCAACAAGGTGTACTGACTGTAGATATAACCATATTATAACCAGATTGAACCATGAAAATAAATTATTGTACCCAATAGACAAAATGACAAAATATAAACAGAGAGTAATATTATAATTTATAATAGTAGAAAGACGTCAGAAAGTTAAATTCAATGGGTCATGTCCGATGAAGAGAATGTTCTACATGGAGTTCCTCAGGGTACTGTGTTAAGGTGCTATTAGATCTGACCCTTTTTGCACGAATTTTATATTGGACAGTAAAAGACAGTAAGAGAGACAGAATTTCTGTCCGACATAAAGTTCATGCAATAAGTGTCAGATCTAAACGTAGCTTTAAGTGCTAGCCTATTTATATTATAAGTGCATTAATGATATATAAAGTGCTTAAGATACTGTGAAATTTATCTATTCGCTGACGACACGATGATTTATATTATTATATAGAAGGAAGCAATATTTGGAAAATGTAAATATTATAATAATATATAATAATTACATAGAAAATTATTAAAGGTATAAGCAATTATGTATGTCATCTCCTTTTTTGAATAAGAAATGAAAAATATGCTTAAATATTTTTTACATATTTGACTAAAATTATAGTTTATGCGTGTGCTAACATCAATCATAATTAAATTACATGTTAATGTTTTTATAAATTAAGTATTAAGCAATTTTCGCACTATTACTTTAATAAATATACTACAAAAAAAGCAAATCTACTGCTTTGTAGCAAAACTAATTCAATTTAATGAGGGCAGATATTAACAAAGAACACAGTAGTTATAGTAGTATACTATGTATTAGGTACCTACTAAATAATGCTCGTATTTAAATATTCTAGATTTACAATTTGGTTTAAATAAACGGTACAATTATTAACCAACTTTAAATTAAAAAGGAATTCAAATTTTAACGAATTAAATTTTTTTTTGTCTTTCAATCTAAGAATATTTTTTTTTGAAATATCGTTTTCGTACTATCGTAGCTTTTTCCAACATAGATTTGTGGCAATTCTGCTAAATAATTTAATAATTTAAATTTTGGCAGTTGGCAACCATTTTATGTTGGTAACTCCACCTGCCTGCAGAAACAAGTCAAGTTCATCCAAGCCCGCGTTCCTTAGTTTAGCTGTTGTACCTTATTGTAAAATAAAATTAAGCTGGGGATGAGACGAAAGAAGAATTTAAAAATCAAAAATATAAAGATATACTAAGATGAAATTTTGAAATCAGGTAGACGATAGAGCATAGTTTCGGAATTTGGAAAGATTCTAGATTCAGGATTCTACAATAATTGGAATAAGCTTACATGCACTTGAGGATGTAAATACTCGTATTATTTATCGTTATACTATAATATAATATTATAAATTAAAAGTTGAAAAAATGAATATTTTGCTAATTTATTATTGATAATTTATTTTTTATCTTTTAATGTGATAATCTGATAATATTGTAATTTTATTTACATACCAAATTTAATTTTTTTCTTCAAGCTCACCGTAGCATTACACATAATTTCATAAAATTTGTTTAAACGACCGTTTAAAAATCCAAGTTCAAGATCGTAATTATTGAAAAGACAATAGAATGGGGCGTAAAAAGTAACATGAAGATTACAGTGGCGTCTCCAAAAGGGTGTTTTGAGTTTTTAATTGGTCTTTTAGTACCCTCCTTGACCTGCTTGCATTTCATTCGCTTAAGCTCGCGTTTACATTCGCTGTCTCTTGCCGAGAGTTAGCGACCTACATAAATATACTAGAAATAAGAAGAATTTTAAAACTTTAACACATTCACTCAATAGTTGCCATTCAAAGTGTAAGTAAATTGATAATTGCAGTTATTTAAAACGCCATTTTATTTATTTTTTTTAATTTGCCGCCATCTTTAATTTTCGTTTAAAAAATGAGCGCCAATTTAAAAAATTTAGTTTGTAGTAATTTATTGCAACATCTTCATGATTTAACAATCTGTTTTTTTGTTTTAGTAAAATGAAACAACATTCTGTGGGATTCGCTAGTCTTATTTTATTGACTTTTTTATGTAACTATATCGAATGTGGATTAATAATTAAACGGCAGATTATCGAAGATCCATCATTAAATCCTGAGATTCAAGTACGTATAAATGATTAATTATAGTCTTAAATCAATTTTCATTGATCATGTGTAACTTTTGAAATCGAAAGTTGTTGGTTAATAAGTAAAAGTTAAATCTTGAAATTGTAAAAGGTGTGATATAACATCATCGATCCAGGCACAACAATTAATTTTTGAAAATTTCACTACCTCTTAATGTTTGTTTATTTAATTTAATTATCAAAAAAGTTATCCACGTGCTGTTTCACTTAGTACATTGTTGGTCATTGGTGCATTTCTGATCATTTTCCAACCAAAGTAGTAATTAAAAGAAGCTACGAGGGCGATTATGAAACCAAAGTAGTAGTAATTGTGTTGCAATAATTGAACATGGTATAAAAAGTTGGAGATAATTTTGATACAATTTTTACGTAATGCACTTCGTGTAATACATGCTAACATAGTATAGATAATACTCTATTGAAATTATACCCTATTAACACTTTTTTCAATATTCATAATAATTAATTTATTCGTACCTACCAGTAATGATATAACAATAAAATTGGATGCTGTGTGGTGAAAGTCAAAATTTATTTAAGAAAAATTATATTACATATAATTATTTATTGTCCTGTTACAAAAATCCTGTAAAATTAAAAATATAAATATGCCAGATTTTTAAAATAGCACAAAGATTGATGCAAAATCGTAGTCGACTTTTCGCAATGTTGCGACAAAACCTGATTTAATTAATAATTTTGTATTAACACACACCACACTTATAATATACGGTTTCACTTTTGAGAAAATTTAGGTTACACCCATTAGTTGTATTTCTCAAAAATTTGAAACGTTGTTAATAATAATTATTTTAAATTGAAAACTACAAATGAAAATTTAAATTTAAAAGAAAACAATCAGTTTCATAATAGTTAATCTAATCAGTTAGTAATTAATTTTTTAATAAAGAACTGTGCTTTCTATAAAGTTTCTTCCGATGTTTATAAGAAAAATTGATTACACAGGAACTATAATAAAAAGTACCTATCATAATGGACAGCGTTTATTTTCTAAACTGTTATAAGGAAAACCTAATAATCCGTTTGTTAAATAAATTACAACATCTTACCGGTGCTCCTAATTGTTTGAACATCATCAACTAAATTTTAAAAACGGAACCTTGCTTGTGTTTTAAAACGTTCACCTGTTTCCTTTTTGAGTATTTTTATTGAGAATATTATATTATTGTACTAAATAAATAAGTGTTTTTCTTCTTTGCACAACATTATAAATTCAAAAAAAAATAACGTTTAACAATCATGTTACACCTAGTCAAATTTTTGAGCTGTGGAAATATAAATTCAAAAACTTCAAAAACACCTCGCGAATAAATGTAGTATTTTCAAATAAATTTTTAAGAACGAAACAGTTAACTTTTTTTAGAATATATTTATGGCATAATATAATAATATTATGTAGGTACTTACTAAATTTATTGTTTTAGGAAATAGCAATAATTGAAGAAGAAGACAGAGACAAACGAGCGATAGGTGGTGGGGATGGAAAATTTGCTCTAAAGAATGCTCTTCTTGGATTTGTATTTAACGTAAGTATTGTTTCTTAAACAATTAGTTTAAGTTTTTTAAACTTCTTTGAAATTTTATAAGTATCCAAAAAATAAACAAAAAGGCTTCTATTTTCACAAACCTATTTTACCCTGATCCCTTCACATATACATATAATTATTCGCAGAAAATCAACTCCTTCATCGATCAGAAAACTGCGTGGATAAACAGATTAGATAAAATCAATATTGCTAAAAATAATGCTGCCGGAGTCGTTCCTCCTGAAGATTCCGCGGGTGGTATTGCTGGAGCAATATCTGGAGTTATAGGTTCAAAGTTACAACAAGCAACACCGCTCATTTCCTTGGTGGCAACTAAACTTACCAGCGGTAGTTTGGGTGGATCATCAGGTGGTGGCTTAGGCGGATTTTTAAGTGGAGGACTTTCTTAATTTCAATTAAGTATTTAATTAAAAATAATCATTTTTTTTCATCAGTTATTTTGGCATCGTTTTGCAGGTTTCTTGTTTGTTTCTGCAATGTACATTATAGGAGTTTTCATTTTCTGCATTAATTTAATTAAAATGTAAATTCAATGCCACTTTTTACTATCCTAAACGACTGTTACAACTACTTTTATTATAAAACTTTCTCACTAAGTTATTTAATATTTAATAATAATTAACTACTGCTTTCTTTATTTCTTCAACTCAAGTCTTGTGCACTGGATGAGAAATAGGTGTAATAAAATTAGCATGTCGGTAGGAATAGCATTTTCAAACATTTATCTCTCCTTTATTTGAAAAAAAAAACCTTCTCGCACTAAACGAAATCTTAAGAATTTATTATTCTTGTGTTATTAATATACTCATACTGGATGATCTTGCCTTTTTTTTATTATTTATTATTATTTTGGTGCATGCGTTATTTAATATGTGCAATTTGTTAAAAATATGTAAATAATTTATATTATACTATCTACCTTTCTGTCTTGTACATAATAATAAACGATATTATAATTTTGATGTTCTTTTTAGTTGTACAGTTTCTATTGTGTAAATAAAAGTTTGTATGTAATTTTTATATTGTGAATTTAGAAGCTTTTTGTTACTGATAATAATAAATAAAATAAAAAAATATGAAGTTTGCTTTACTTTACTTTATTAAAAAAATTAACCTTCGACATAATATTAGGTACAAGTTTTAATGGTCATTAAGGCGAAGCATCACCACGTTGGTGTAAAACCTTCTTTAAAAAGATTCGTTAAACATGTTTTTCAAGAAATGTTTATATATTTTTGGAATTTTATAAATTCAGCTTCGTAGCTCAATAGAATAATTGCTTCTTGATACTGTCAACTTTTGGTAATTCTATTTAGTAATGCGTATATTAAAGAAATTTCGAATTCCAATATTCAGAATTTTCAAAAAAAGGAATGTCAAATTTCTTTTCAAATGTAGTAATAAAGACAATTATTGTAATACTTTAGTTTACAGAAACGATTATTCTATTGAGCTACGAAGCTGAATTTTTAAAATTCCAAAAATATCTAAATATTTCTTGAAAAACATGTTTAACAAATCTTTTTAAAGAACGTTTTACACCAATATTTAGTCACGTGGTGATGCTTCGCCTTAACTGTAAATTACAAATTTATAGTGCAGTATGTAAATGGTAATATAAATCTTAATGATCATTAAACTTATATTGTGTCAATATTTATAAGTCGTTTATGAAACATAATAAATACAGAAGGTCAAATGTTACGAATTTGGAGATAATGAATTTTAATCGATAATTTTTTAGCCAATCCAAAACAAAATTGACAAAGCTCCCAAACCTGAAGTTAAAAAGGTGACCACAACCACTAAACGACCGACTACTACAGACGATATTGTAATTTTCGAAAAAAACGAACAGTTTCGACTTGACGTTCCATCCGAATTGCTTGGAAGTGGTTTTACATTGGTAACTAAAGTTTCGACAACTGCCGGAGATTATATGATGGTGATAAGCTATATCATTAATTTCGTTACAATATATTACTAATTACTCTCTATTTTAGAATTCTGCTTTAAGGCTTCAACGATTTTTAGAAATATTCAGGCCAGCGTTGCGATTCGTTTTCGGCGCTAAAGGAGTTGTTATAGATGCATCAACCGATAAACCTCTCTTTTCCGATGGTTCTGAATCGCGATAATATTATTACCACAATAAGACATTTATCTCTTTGTTTAATCGCCACTTTTTCTTAACAATACTTTCATTTGAATAAATTTAAAACTACTTCCTTATACTGGCCGGAAGTATTGAAATAATCGACCAATCTAAAAAAAAAAGTATAGTAATTAGTAATTACCTACTAATTAATGTGTGTGATATTTATTACGGTGAAATTATGGATCTTTTCAGGCGAAGATTACACTTCTGAAAAATGCTCTCAATCGATTCACTCCGTTATTTACTTGAATCGCCGATGATCGTTATCTTTTAGGTATAAATTTTATCAACTTAACTTATTAAACAACTATACAATGTAAAAATTGATTTTTATTTAACTGATTTTGTTAACGATTGCATTGGTAAGTGTTTATAGTAATTTCTGTATAACAAATTGAATGGTCAATCTATTATTAAATTTGAACATTTTGAAATATCTGCAAACTAAAATCGCAAAATTTTGTTAGTTGCGAAGACACCTCTTTTATATATTGGCCAATTTGATCAAGCAATTGTATAAATTGGCCGTCAACTAAATAAACTAAATAAATAGGCAAAATCAAAATTTTGACTTTTAGTTTATTACGCTCTGCACAAAAAGTCTCACGATCAATTTTATCGAATATGAATTATCTGCTTATTTCAACTGCAAGATTCCTATAGGTACAGCCTTTGCTGGTGGATCATCATAATATAGTACTACTACGTTAATTTCAAAAGTAGTCATTGATTTTCAGTACATTTAATTTAAAAAATTTCGATTTAGATATCGAGGGGAACGTTCAAAATCAATATTCTTAAATTTTAGATTTTAGATTTTACCATTTTTTCAAACTGAGCTTTTTCAAATTGAATTCGGAGATAGAAGTGGATTCAGAAATTGAATTAGGTGAATTAATTCGTGAGATAGAGTTAAAAATTGAAAATAATAAATTATTTATTTTCTCGATTAATTATAATATCTTGAATTTTTTCAAACATTGATTCACAAAATTCAATTCTTTTGGCATTTAATCGTATTCACTGATCTATAAGTGAATTTGTATACTATATACTATAAGAAAGGCTGTAGGGCATCGTTTCTTAACCTGGAGATCGCGACCCACGTGGGGTGGGTTTATATTATAACAGGTATAAAGGGGGTAACCAAACCCAAGTTGTCAAACTTCGGGGTGGGTGAGATCGGAAAGGATTCCAGGGATAAGATGATCATAATATGATCATATATTATATGAGGATATACTATCACGCAAAAGATAAATATACTATTCTATTGGATTTTTAAGGGTTAATAAGTAAAAAAAAATAAAAGGTCATTGCTGGTCCTGATGGGTTCGCAAGCTTACTTATTTTCGCTCTGGGGGTCGCGACACAAAAAAGGTTGACAAACATTGCTATAGCGGAAGAACCTTGTTTATTTTTCGCGATCACCAACTATAAGATCTATTTAATTGTTGCATCTCAAGTGAGTAAAATATAATTGATAATAATACGTAATAATATAAATTCTTATATAAGTTTTCTTCACTTACAGTTAAAATTTTAATATTTTAGTTCTAGTTAAATTTTGTTAAATTTACAATAAGTTTTTTATGGTAGTGTATTTATTTATTAAATTATGAGCATGTGAGCAAATCCATAGATTCAGCATATAAATATTTTTAATTCATTAAATTTGAAAAGCGATGGAGTACTACAATCCTTTCTGTCTTATTGGGATCTCAATAAGAATGTATAAAGTCAACATATTTAATAAATTAAGCAATATTTGAAAATAAGATAAAAATGTCAGAAACGGAAAATTTCTCTTTTCAAAATGAAAAAGCAGAAAACTCTTTTCAATGTAAGTCATTGTGAGAATAAAGAAAAATATCTAATGATTTAAAAGAATGAAAATGGGACAGAATAAATTTTACCTAAGAAAATTTATAAATAAAATAATATAGGTATTCTGATTATGTCAACGTTGTAGGTAAGTTTAATATTGTTTATGATTTACAAACTCAGCATTAGCCAAAAGTTGGGATAACCATCAAAATTAAATTAATGGCATTATAACATCTTAACATCACATAACATTAAACCTTGCGTACTAATTCAATACAGTTTAAAAAAAAATAGTTTATGGCTTTGGCTACCCTTTATGATTCGGCGCCGATATGCGGAATCTCGTTAAGCACTCCTGCGCGTCACTTCCACTCTAGTGGGGAAAGTCTATCTCTCTCAACTCTAATTTATTGACTCTCTAATTGACTCTAAAACTCACTCACATTTCTTGATGTTTGGTCTCTTTCAACTCATTTGACCTCAAAGACTGTATCCATCAAAATCTGAAAAAAAATTACGATAACAATAAATAATTAGGTATATTGTTGCCCTCCTTAGTATAATCACTACAGCTAATTCTAGGCATGCTTGCAATTATATCTCTGTGCATAACTGATGGCATGGGTGTGCTATTCTTTTCACTCTTCCTCTATATATTCTGTTAATCTGTTTCGTTTTGCAATATTTTTCCATTTTATATATTTTTAGAATCCTACCTAAACCTGAAAATTTTGTAAAATATAGATCCTAAACTGAAGATTACATATTGGTATAAAATTCTACTTCAAACTTCAACCTTCGAATTTAACCGTATGCACTCAGAATTAAGTTCTTCTCCAGGTCGACACCTAACATAAACACAACTCCAGGAATATCTACTTAAATATCGTCGTATGACAAGAAAAACTCATTAAGTACATTTCAAGACAACAGAGATAATGAAGTTTAAACATTTTTTACATCTGATAAATCGTATTTAACAGCAATTGTTTTGATATTTAAAATGCTAATGAATCCTCATTCATATTATAAATTGGTTCATAATTTTTTTTTTCAGGCAAGCATAACCATAAAATAACGCACTTATGTGAAACATCTAAAAAATTAAGAACTTAATAATGTTCACAATTTAAAATTAAATGAAGTTTGCAAAACTTCAGGGGTTAAGACCAGCAGTCTGGCGTTTAAATCAAACACGGATAGACTGTGATCAAGAAATAGAATGGACGGATCGCAGCACTCCAGTCAAGTACTTGGGAGTATATTTGGACAGTAGACTGACGTGGTCCTATCACATTAACAAAAAACTAAACGAAGCATACTCGAGACTGGGTATGCTTTATCCAGTAATCGCTAAGAAGTCAACATTAAAAATTGAATGTGGTTCGTTGATGTATAAATCAGTAATAAGACCAGTTTACTCGTATGCCAATATCATCTGGGGAACATCATCAAAAACAAACATCAATAAATTACAGCGTCTACAAAATAAAATACTGAGAATGATCTGCAACGCCCCATGGTTTGTAAGAAACGAACAGCTTCACGAGGAGCTGCAAATTCCTACAGTAAAGCAATTCAACGAAAAATGTGCGAAAAACTACTTTAACAAATTAGTGAATTGCTCAGGTGCGATCCATTATAACATTGGTGAAAAAACGCATAATTCCCGACTTAAAACGAAGCATTTGCCTCAGGATTGCCTTATTTGACTGAGTTGTAGTTTTGTGATAAAATTGATTTGTTAACTTTCATTGTCTTGATATGTATGTTATATGATTGTCATAAATATTGTGTATAGCTTGTAGCTGAGCCAATATAAAATAAATTTAAAAAAAAAGAAACGGATAGACTACAGAGCGAGAAACCGCGGTTCTAATCCTGATTGCGTCGGACCACCCCATTAACATTTCCCTAGTAAAGTCTTCTTGGCTTAGCCAGGAGGATCTGAAGAAGAAGGTGTTATTGGAAACTGATCTACTGATCAGTTGATGAATATTGATCTTCAGAGAATTACCTCAATTACCCCCCCCCCCCTCGTAGATCATAGATCAATACCGGCGCGGCGTTTCACATGTAGTAGAGATCAATGCATATTTTAGAAATAATATTAAGGTAACAATAAAACAAAAGGAAGTTAAATAGTCAAAAATATTATACTACTTTAATTTATTTAATTTATTATAATGCTGTTTTCGTGGGTTATTAACCCTTATGTTACCGAATAGGGGTACCCGGGTACTTTTTTGACTTTGCAGGTGTATATCTCAGTTTGTATTTTTCACAGCGTATTGGGACTTTGTGACATCTTATAAAATATAGTTCTAAATAAATTAAAGCAATTTTAAAAGTTTTTCTATATTTACAAATGCAATTTTTTCGCGATTATAACAGACTATGCCTATAATCCCGAATGGGGTACCCGGGTACCCCTAATTGAAAATCGCATATTATTGACCTAAAAACAGATGATTTTATTGAAAACAAGTGATTTATTTTTTATAATGCAAGTGATAATGCCTACAAAACACTAACAATCTCGAAAAAAGCACTAAAAAACATAAATTCGCAAAAATTATGTCGGGGTACCCCTTATTGAAAATCACAAATTATTGATCTAAAAACGGATGATTTTATTGAAAACAAGTGTGTTATTTTTTATAATGCAAGTGATAATGCCTGCAAAACACTTACAATCTCGAAAAAAGCACTAAAAAACATAAATTCGCAAAAATTATGTCGGGGTACCCCTTATTGAAAATCGCATATTATTGACCTAAAACCGGATGATTTTATGAAAACAAGTGAGTTATTTTTTATAATGCAAGTGATATTACCTACAAAACACTAACAATCTCGAAAAAAGCACTAAAAAACATAAATTCGCAAAAATTATGTTGGGGTACCCGGGTACCCCATCCGGGTGATATATGTTGTTTTTTTATTCGGTAACATGAGGGTTAAACGTAAATAGCTAAATTAAAAATTTATATATTTGTAATTGAAATTAGTGAAGTGAAATTAATCGCGTAAGCTTAAAATAACAAAAGTTAATTGGTAATTAAGGTGGTAGTGTCATGAACCATTTCATTCATGTTTTCTTAATAATCTTCCTTATTCGTGATAACCTGATAAACAGTATTATTTCATCTGTCATCATGGACATCTGTCCGCCTCGACGTCACACATTAAACTCCTTTCTTTCAGGCTCTTCTACCAAAAAGGAAAATTAAAAATTTTCTTTCCACTAAATTTTCGCAGACACCAACACATATTTTTAAAACTTTTCTAACTTTTACAAAATAAAATTGAAAAAATTTCCTTTGTAAATTTGTATAGAGGCACAAAAGCGCCTTTTCTCGTAACGGGGGTACTGCTAGTGACTTCAACAGAAGTCAAAAATAATGAAACGAAAATACACAAATTCAATAATTTATTATTGTTAAAAAAAAAAAATTTCATAAAAATCTTTGAAATTCAAAATTAAGGAAATCGCCCACAGTGCTTTTTTTTATTTACGGCCTTTGTAGTGCTTTATATGGTAAATAAGCCTTACACTTTTATTGGTTCTTTATACACTTTCATTATTATCTCTTGTAGCGTAAAAATTATTTAGATCATTAAAAATTGCAATTAACACGGTATTATAATTATTAAATATAATGGATTATATTTATTAAGCCAAAACCTTGACTCGATTTAACTTCTTGTAAACGAAAGAGTTTCTCAGTTACCATCTTGGCATGGTAGATCCAACACACTCGAGAAGTCATTTTTGTCAATGTTACTGTGTTGAAATTATATTAATTCGTCTATTGATTTTACAAATAATTGTTAGTGAAAGTGGGCCAATAAAGAAAATTGCATAAATTTTAAATTTATATCCACTTTAAAGGTAAGTTAGATGACCTTCAAAATAATAAAACTTTAAAATGAATGATTTTTATTTATTATTTTTAACATAAATATTTAAATGGTGACATAAATTTAATATTCAATAAAGTTATAATAACCAGGTGTATAAAATCTGCGTATCTCCTTGGCATAAGTAAAATATAGTTAAAATCACTAATAAAGAGAGAGTTTATTTACTAAAGTATTCTTGATTTTATTTATGTGCAAGTGTTTGTTGGAAAGGCATGCGAATACTTTTTTTTAACTTGAACTAGCAAATAAATTTCACCAAACTAAAATTTATAATTTTCCTTATTTTAGTCGTACGTGAGTTACTAAGCTAACTACGTAACTAATTTCTTTAAAATAATGTAAAGAGTGTAAATTACTAATTTAAGTTTAAGTGAAAATTGCAATTACACGATTTTTAAGGGTAAGTTATTATGTACCTAATAATTTCTTTATGAATAACTGAAGAATTTTATTTTTGTTTTGCTGTTCTATTTTGTTCTAAGCCTGTAACGTTTAATTAAAATTGTCTGACATACAGTCAATAGTTGACACCGTTAACGCCGTATTAAAAGCTGTTAGGTATATAATCATTATTGTAAGTTACATAATTTGAATGGCATTACAAAACCAGTTAAAAAAAGGTAAATGAACGTAAAAACCGATGACATATATGAAAAGTGAAGATATAAACAAGAGAAATTGTTACAACGACCTCTAAATTAAACCCATTAGGAGTAGTAATTTAACTCATATCAGATAAAAAAAAAAACTATTTCAGTTACATTTAAAACGTCCAAATATAGTTCTTTTTTTTAATTTTTACTCTTTTAATTACTTATAATAAAGTACCCTCTTTGATGTTCAACTAAGTAATATAATAAACAAAAATCTGATGTTTTCATGATAAGGGTCAGTGCTAGCAAATAATTATTTACAAAAATTATGAAACCCTCATGGTAGTACAAAACAACATGACAATATTATAAATATATCATAATTTTTTAGACAGACTAAAATAAATTGTATTAAACACTTTTAGAACTAACAATTTAAAGTTGGCACAAATGTAAAATATACTGAAAACATAATTTTATTCACAATTGATTTCGTTACACTGTAACATCATCAGGTGACTAAAAATTTTAGTCTGTCTAAAATATTATGATATGTTTATATCAAGTTGCACTATTTAGACCACGTTATTATAGATTAATTATTATAAATTATATAAATTATTATACCCCAGTTAGATATTTTTTCTTAAGTGTGTAAAGAAGCATCTATGGTTTTTGGAAACTTTTCTTTTGTCCATTCTCTAAATATAATAATAAATTATTATAATAATAAATAAGCAATATGGAAAAGTTCTATAATATTTCATTAATTTAATTTTAATACTTTTTAATAATAAAATTATATTACAATTTATTAATATTGTAATATAATAATATTACAATATTATATAATATAATAAATATAATAATAATAAAATAATGGTATACTTTACACAATAAAATTGCTTAAAATATAACAATTAATTTATTATCACGAGTTAACTAAACAATTTAATAATAATTATACATTATTTTTGTGAATACTATCAGTCTAGTTTTCAGAAAATGGAATTTGCAATCAAAACAGTCTTATTATTATGCATCTCTTGTATAGCAATTACTATGCAAAATGTCAACCAGGCAATTAGTAAAGAAGAAGAATCGGTAAGGTGTCTATTTTTCTTTTGTATTAATAAAGAGTTAATTTTTAACGTAAAAACGAATGCATAATAATTTTATTAAATCTAACTCTGCCTTGTCTTTCAGATGTACGATTTGCCTCAAAAAAATTACTTCCGCAATAAAAGAGCAATTTTAAAACAAAAAAGTGGTCCAGTTCGTCAAATTTTTGGATTACTTTTTGAGGTAGGTACAAAATCTTTAATTTTAAGTCATTTCGTGTGAAATGCATTTATTGTCAATTTTATGATTAAAATAAAGTATATTATTATTTCTCTAGCAATGGAATGATACCAGACTCACAGTCAATTCAATTAACGACTTGGTAAATGATAACTTTTTGCCGGAAAATGCTTCGGTAAGTCATTATGAAATTTATATAATTATTGGTTTATAAAAGTGAAGTTTTAGCTAATTACTACAACAACTCCAACACCAAACTTAAATATTTCAACAAAACCACCACCATTTAAAATAACAAGATCTGAAGCAGCAAGAATATTTAAAAGAAACTTGAAAGGTCTTGCAAGGCTACTAAATCTTGAATTGAGGGATGCATTTAAGGTTCATAAACTAAAAAATTTAATATAACCGCAATATTAATGTGTGAATTTTCAGCAATCTAAAGTTACAAACAAGGAATTCAAAAAGAATTTATCACTCGAGATTAGCAAGTTTTTATAATTTGGCGTGCTGTAACTACTATAATAATTATTATTATAAACTACTATAAACTGTGATTTAAAGTGTTCGCTTCCTGTTGAACTATAAAATGTATAGGTACCTTACCAATTTTCAATATTCATGCTAGTGTGAGCTTGTCGTTTATATTTTTTCTAGGAACAACAAATTTTATGAAATTACATTTTAAAAGAAAATATTATAAATTTCTTTATTCTTTGCAAATGTTTCAATACAATTGTGAATTTAATATCAATATCAATAAACAGAAGTCGCTCAGATTGGGAGTGAGGGCACCCAACTATTGTCGCCCAAACTCTAATTCACTGTTCTTTAAAAACATTTGGTGATGAGAGTAAATAATTAAATAATAAACAAGTTGGTAATTAGACTGTTCAAATTGATTGGTTAAAAGTAAATCAATTCAGGGTTCATAAAGAAAACATTTATTCATGGAGAAAATTTGTCGGTCGTGCTTGATGCAATATTCTCACATAGTAAAAAATATTCTTGAGTCGTGCCTGTAAGTGTCGCATTGCAAACCAAAAAATAATTAAATTATTCTTAGCTTTATTCTATACGCCATCGCTTCTCAACCTTTTTTGTGTCGCGACCTCCAAAAGAGCAAAAAAGGCTTGCGACCCCCTCAAGAATAACCTTTTTATCCCTTGACCCTGAAGGGGGGAGTCTGGTCCAGCCAAGGCTTTCATTAATGCATTTTATCTTTGAAAAAACGCAATGAAAACAGCCTCGTCTGGACCAGACTCCCCCCTTAAAGTCCTTCCTACCCCCCCCCAATTATTTTTGTTTATTTAAAAAAAACAAAAAAAGGGATACATTTTTACAATTTTTGTATTTTGTTATCAATTTCAGTTTTATAATCAAAGGTTTATAGAAAATTATCCATGGCACCCTAAAACACTGCCTTTGAGTTGCAGCTTGTCTAAGAATAATCTCATTTTCTTTGGTGGTATCACTATTGTTTTCTAACAAATTAACTTTTCAGTACACGGGTTAAACTCAAATCGAGTATATTTATTCTTCAAAACACCATAATTTGTGCAAAGTTTATCAAGGGCATATTCTCCTGAACCAACAATAGCCAGTATGTTTTGTAGGGAACCGCGAAATCTCGCAATTTCTTTTTATAAAGAAATTACTTCTTTATTAATATTTTTAGATAAATAATTCTTAGGTTGGTTATAATCCCTTAATAACTACAGGGTGCGGCAGGGTAACTAACTTATATTAAAAATTAATAACATAAACAGTATAGGAAATAAGAGTTTAATTTATTATTTTTTCATATCACAGAGAGATCTTTAAAGTTTTTATTTACTATGTTTTAAAAATTATATCATTAAGGTGGCCTCCGTTCTGGTCAATGCATTTAGATAGTCAAGTTTTGAAGCGTCTCTGCACTCTTTCCAGCATATCAGTCGGTATGTTGTCGATAATAGCTTGAATATTCTTCTTCAGTTGAGCTAAGAGTTGAGAAAGATGAAAATGATATTAATCGCTGAAGAACACAAGGGGGTCATGAGGAATATTGTCAAGAACGGCTTCGCATGCATTTTTTCGTAAAAAAAAATCACGTGGATTACGTTTTCGCACCAGTACCAGTTTGTATGGATGAAATTGCAGTTCTTTATGAAGAATTCGTCTTACAGAACCATCAAACATCAACACCAGTTGCATGTTTGCGCCCAGATCGCCTAGCCTAGAAGATCACAAAATGGACTGCCTAACCTGTTCAATGTTTTCGGGTATCCTGACCGTTCTTGAACCTCCAGGATCTTTTTCTGCATATCACCGATTTTCCTAAAACTGTCCACACATAAAATAATCAATTTCCGATCAGCAACACGACCCGCGGGCGCGATATTAAAATGATTCCTGAATGCACGTTGTGCACAGAATGCACGTGGGGACGATTGAACGCTCGCTTAAAAAGTACGTCTCCTCCTCCTCCCTCGTCCACTGTATGATCTTTACTAAACCTACATGACAGAAAACTTTAAATTTCGCTCTTTCGATTGAGCGCCACCCCATCCTTCTCAGAATAACAATCATTTCAGGGTATACGCGTTTCAAATAAGTAAGTTCCCCTGCCGCACCCTGTAGTACTAATTTATTCCAAAACTTTTATGAAAAGTTATACCTATATAGCTTTGGTATAAAACAAGGTTTCAAGTGCAATATTCCTATATAAAATAGGTAGTATTTTCTAAAAAAATCGCCTGCGGCGCTAAAAGACGCTGCTTTCCCCGCCCCCCATGTGCCGGAGGTTGAATTATTTAGAGGGGGGCCTCAAAATTGAATTGCGCCTGAAGCTAAATTCTCGCACCATCAGAAAATCTTTCTAGGGAAATCTACGATGCCTTTTTGTCACTTACATGTTTTTTTGTGCAATAACATTGTTATTTAAATTTTGTTTTTAGGATTTGTTTTTATCACTGACTAATTTTCATAGGCAGAAGCATCTTTTCAGTCCCGATGATGGTATTATATAAAATAGCCGAAACCGTCGACAAATACACATTTAGTTTTATTGCGATCCAATTAACCTGTGATTTTTATTTTATTATTTTTTTATTATAATAAAATAATGAAGGGGGCCCGCTGTGGATCTTGCACCAGGGCCCGGTCTTGACTTGCTACGTCACTGTTTGCCGCGGAGTGCAATGGAGCAAAGCACAACAGATACTTCGGCCTATGAAAATTAGTCAGTGATAAAAACAAATCCTAAAAATAAAAAAGGCGAGAGTGACCTCTTTCTACAAGAGAATTCGCACAAAAAACACAAAAACACTATTAAATACAAAGTAAAATTGTAATATAGTAAATGCTTAGTTACAAAGTGTCTGACCAGCGGCGGTTCTAGGGCGGTGCGATCGGTGCAATCGCACCGGGCGCCATCCTAAGGGGGGCGCCAAAATGACAAAATATTTCGAAAAAATGAATAATTTGGGTTTCTTTTGGAAAAAAAAATATATTTTTTTGAAATTTGCAAGCGCAAAAGCGAGGAATGTGGCTTTGTAGTTAATTTTCCTTTCTTAATTTGTTTAAATACTCCTTTTCAAATAAATATTGTTTCTTTTTACGTTTCACTCGACGGGGGGGGGGCGCCAAAATGAGATCTCGCACCACTTAAAAATCTTGCTAGAGCCGCCGCTGTGTCTGACGGATATGTCTTGATTGGTGGTTTCTTCTTGGGTCGTCGAGCTGGTTTCCTGAGGCCTGGTTGGCTAACATGTGCAATCGTAGGGGAAGTTGTGGTCTAAAAGAAATGTGGTTAGTAAGGTTTTAATCATGTAAAGATACTTAGGTATGTCATGGAGCAAGGATGCTCTTTAGCTACGATGTCGTAGTTATCGAGTGTCGAATCAATGGATTTTCTACGTCGCTGCAGCGGAGATAGAACTTCTCGGTGACCTTCCAATTGAAGTCCTTGATCGTGGGGGGCTTAAACCGCCGCGCAGAGTTGGCGGTTGGGAAAACACCATCGGAAATTTTACTTTTATTGGTACAAAAATAATTTATTATGTGTTCTAAATTAGTAGTATCATCTGTTGACACGTTGACAGTCTCTTGATTTGACTCAGGTCAAATCCGAATTACGTCAAGACCTGATCGTGAATGATTAACTCATTTTTAATTTATTTTGTCTCAGAATATACCTAGGTACTAGTGCATATTTTTATTTTCAGAAGGAATGTAGCCAAGAAATTGAAACTGATAACATGTCAGGGTTTTTTTTAAATTGTTCTTTACATAATAGATTTCCAATAATTTTGTGGCTCCTAGAAGTAATAATTACACAACTCAATTCAGTTAATTAATGTGTGTATAGTTGAGTTTATTCAACTTTTGTTAAAACATTGTTTTATTGATTCATCCTACTGAATTTTCTGTTTAAGGACTTTATACCAAAATGCAAGTTTCTTTTTTATTTAAATCGATTAATTGACGTAGTACTTATTGCAACATAAGGAATAATTTAATATTGGCAATATAAAATTTAATCTTTTCTTAATATATCCAAATTTTGTGAGCTATCTCCATAACACAATACCCTACTTTACTTCTTAAGTACATACAATATTATGTAATACTTGGTAATACTGTAAAGTTTTATTATTTTGTATTTGGACATGTAAGAAAGCGAACTATGTTACAAAAAAATATTCTTGTTATAATATTATGTATAAGTAAAGTTACGCTGGTCTATAAGTAAAACTCACCAACAAGGGGAATCCTTCTACTAGTCATCGCCGATTTCGTCCGGATTTACAGTATATTTTTTATTTTTATATTATTTTTCAGTTCTAGTCAAGTCCTACATATACTGTGAATCCGAACAAAATCGGTGATAACGAGTAGGAGGACTCCCCTTGTAAATAAATACGAAACTAATAGCACATAATGCGAGTTTTACTTCTAATAGACTAGCGATATTATCCTAAAAATTTAGAAAAATTTACATATTATATTATAATGTAATTCCAATAGAAACATTAGTACCTCCAAGTATTCCACAAAAACTTACCCAAAAATTTTTATCATTTGCAAATATTAAAGTGAACCCAAAAAGTATTCTTTTTCTATTTTCGTGTTTACATAATTATTTTTACTTAAAATAATAGTAAAACATTGCCATAACTGACTAATTATTGCACAAGACTTTTTAAAACAAGAAATAATATATTTAGGCCCGTATACCGGAAGTGACGCATATTTTTGTTGACGTGAATCTTCTTTGTTTTCAAAAAATAAAATATAACACTTTTGTATTTTATGTCTTTGTGCCAATAATAGTTATTTATGGTACAAGTGTGTTATATGACAAATAAGTCACGCGAGAAAAGTTTAGCCCGCAAGGCCGAGAGGGCTATTTTCTTAAGTGACTTATTTGTTATTAACACACGCGTGGCATACAAAACTTTATCCAATATCTCGTAATAATACTAATTTAAAATGTAATTAAATTTTTGATATTTGACGTTTTAAAATGACAAATTTAAATTCTGGAAACTAGTAGGTGTAAAATATAGTCACTACGGCAATTAACAATGTAAATGATACCCAGTTTCCTTACTCACTAGTGAGTTATACATTACTCACTCAGTGAGTTATAAGGCACTTTACTTATTTAAAAAATCATAGTTATACCTCTATTATTGCGAGATATTGGATAAATAAATAAAAATAGTTTAAAAATAGGAAAATGCGAAATTTTAATTTCCGCTCATTTTCGCGCTACCCTGTAAAGCATTTTGCACCCCTTCCGCGGATTGAGAAACGTTGTAGTAGGTACATAATAATTCTTTAAGAACCTAATAGAACATTAAACATTTTGTTTTGGTACAGGAAGATTTTACAAAATCTAATTAACAAAATATATTAATTTTTCTTTGGTAAAGAAAAAGTAACAAAAATCACCCCTATTTGTTCTACAATATTATAATGTTTAACTATAACTTGCTACGACGCTTTTTAAATATTTTCTTTGCAGTTCTGAGTTAATTAAGCTAAAATTGTGGAAAATACCATGATCAAAATCAATAGCTTTAATTTGGAATGCTTTTCTATTATTACACCACTAACCTGTACTACAGCAAAATATTGTGAAAATCCTGGTTTGTTCAAACATCTGCTCACTCAGGTCATCCCGTGTATTCCTAGTATGCAGGCACAGTTCAGATTTTTCACTAAGAAAACTAAATTTTTCACAATTTTCACTTTACAACAACACACAACCTACACATTCGGCGTTTATTTTAGAACTACATAAAGAATTGTATAAACCGGCATAATCGAAATAAAATTAACACATGGGGTACGAGTCATCTAAACATTTCGCATAGTTAGGGGGGTGGGGCATTGCATACTAACATTAAGTAAACTACGGACACTACGGTTAACATCACGATCTCAATCAGGGGCCGAATGGTTTCAAATATTGTGATCAATTTTTATTTTCGATATAATAAGCTGTTCATGATTATTCCAAATAAAAATCTACCATAAAAAAATAATAGGTATTATTAAACATTTTTTGGTGTAAGCTAAGATCTTTACTTGGGCAAGGACAAGGTTTTTCATTATTTTAAAGAGCATTTAATGGATTTTGGAGAAAAACAATTACTTGATTTAAGAATGTTACAGTCATCTGAAAATATTCACACTCATCGATAGTATTAACAGGTTTCCTTTTTCAGCCAGTATTGAAAGAGCAACTCAAATACAATATTATCAAACATATTGTCATATTAATTTTGATGAAAAAAGAAACGGTGGCAAATTGATGAAAGATGCCCGGGGAAAATGTAAAGTTAATTAGATGTAAATAATTTGGAAAATATGATTTTAATTAAATAGGTTTCAGTGTTGTTTAAATTTTTTTGAGTTTTCTAATGCAACAAAGGCTCCGTCAACAGACTGTTTAAGTTTAAAAAACAAAATTTGTCGTTTCTTGCGGTTGGAACGTTTCACCTTTCTAGGAAAGCTTCAGTAAGGTTTTCAATTTTTGTTTATGTTTCGTTTGTATAATTTAAAATAATTAGTGAGGTGCGATTGGTGAAATTTAAAATGTACCGCGTCAGCGATAAGTGGAAAATTTTGGTTTTACAAGTTGGATGAGGTCTTCCGCTGGCGACCATTTAAAGAAACAGACTGGAGAATTTTCCGTCCGAGTTTGAATTGAAAAATTGGAGTTTCTGGGACCACGATCGGTTCAGGAAGTGTTATAGTTAGTCTGCGTTATTGCTGATTGATGGAAGTATACAATTTGTTTAAAAGTGGAAAAATTGAGAGGTTTAAAATTAACACATGGTCCAACTTGGTCATATTGTAACTAATACAACGCTTTGGATATTAGATATTAGTGGATGAATCTGGAAAGAAGTACTAATTTGGATAGATCATTGTTTTTTGAGAAATTTTTGCAAGAGCATACTGATTTTACAAGTGAGTTTTACCAATAGAAACAATTGAAAGGTACCGAATTTTATAAACATTTTTTTGTAATTTAATTTGAATTTTGTTCCTTCGTTTATGCAAGGGGTAGTGACTTTATGAATACTAAATGTCCACTTGCATTAATGAGAGAATTGGTGGATCTGGTATTGTAAACTATAAGTTTCAACCATAAAAATAGTATGTTGATGTTGATTGTAATTCAAATCAAACTAAATAAATTTTATCTTTTCCAAATAAAATAAAATTTTGTAACATTGAATTTGATTAAAAATTAGAAGGCGTTTGTAAACAGTTTGCTACGATTTTTTTATAGAGGGGATTGGAAAATTTGAGCTAGCTGGAGCAAAGGGGTATATGTATCGGAAGATCTTCTTTCATTTTTTTTTATAGTTTTAATAAGGCTTACGGTATATTATGACAATATAAAAGACCAGCACGCTCCGCCTCCTCCAGCGCCAGCGTGTTATTTTTTAGGACACACAAGGTATTCTCACCTCCCCCTGGGATCCAGTAGCACACCAATCGAGTTTTCAACCTTGGCGAACTGCCCGTCCGTAGATGGGCCTGCCAGCTAATTTATTAATAATGTAATAAATAAGTTTTACAAATGTATTTTTCAACGCGTAATTTGAAAAATACTTTATAAACATTAAATGTGGAAAGCTGAAAATCCTGAGTTTAATTTTAAGCCGCTTGACCGTGAAAAATTAAAAAGTTTTTCATGTGGTGCTATTTGATGGAAACATAATAAAAATATCTAAAATGTTTCGGAGGAGATTGACTTTCAAGTTTAGAGATGCTAATTTAGCAATACAATTGGGTATTCGGATAAATTTCTCACCGCACGAGTGGAGAGAGTCCTAATTCGGATTTTTAATTAATTTAGAGTATTAATTAAAATAATTAAAAATTAATTAGAGTATTTACTAATTATGTAAGAAACGGTCGGAGCATAGTAGTCACGCGAGTTGACTATGAACGCTAAATGCCCGGTTCGAATCCGGGTGAAGTAAGAACTTTATTCTGACCGTTTCTCTGGTCCTCCAGGTCGGGTCGATGGGCCAGCTCCTCATCATCTGTAAAGAAAACAAAAAAGCTCATTGAACCATTACCAAAATCTCGCAAGAGACTTGGCAAATGGGAACGGATACGCAATTACTAACTGTAGCTTGATGTGTTGTGAGGTGTTTATTTACAATGCAAAAAGCAGTCCTAGATATAATATATTGTCGTCTTCCGTTTTAAGGCCAAGAGATGTCATATTCTAGAATGCAACCCCTAACCCCGGTGTGAATAGATAAAATTATATGAGATTTTTAGTTTTTGGTAATTTGGTAAAAGACAAATAATGTTCGGTATTGTTTTATGCTTTTATGAAATAAAGGAATAAAGTGCACCTTTGAAATCCATCAAGTGCTGACTGGGCACAGAGAATTTTGTTGAATCAAAATGTAGAGTGCAAGAAGTCAAAATTTGATTTTATGTTTGAATAATAATAATTAATGTGTAAAAAGGTGAGGAGTAAAACTAACAATTACATTTATCGGAATATTTTGAATATTAATGATGCGGATAGTTACTGGACTACAGAAGAAGTTTGGAATCTTGTCGATGGATGTTATAAGTTTAAGATTCGAGGACAATTTATGGTGAACTTAATTATTTCGCTTCCGTTTAATTTTAAGAATTAACTTTTATCAACGCGGTGTAACTTTGAAAGTTCGAATGATTAGTGGCGCCGTGGCGCCTATTGATATCGACATTGCGTATTTAACAGTGACGTATTTGTAGTTTGATTTGGGGAAAATTTATTGTATTAATTTTTGAATGACTGGACTGTGTTAGAATCAGCTAAATTCGCTTTAATGAAAAAAACATTTTTAACTGGTACTCTATTCTATTAGTAATATTTCAATCAATATGATTTTATAAACAAATTGTTTTTAATTTAGCAATAATTAACAAACAGTTACAAAAATATTTTGACCTACGCTGCCCACAAAGACCTACATATATCTACTTATATATAAATTGAAATTAGGAGGAGATGTGAAAGTGAATAGGTATATTACCTACTGTATAGAGAGAAAGCCCAATTTTAACAACAAACCTCTTGCTTGTTGTGCTCACCGGTTCGAATGTGTTCTAGTTTATTTAATTCAAACAATACATTGTTTATCATAATTTTTTTAATTTAAAGTGCAAAATGAGTAAGGTATTAAATTATTAGGATTGATTGATTATTTTTTATATTACTCATTAAAATACTCACTGTATTTTAGGTAATAATCAACATTTTAGATAAATTTGTGTGGATGTTGGTGATTACAGTGATAACAACGCAAGCTTTACAAATAGTTGGAGTTGTCGAAGGACCTACGAAATTAGATGAAATTTCTTATCCCGAGGTAAGTTTACACCGTTCTTATGAAAATGTGAAACTAAAAGTTTCCTCTTCGACTTTCTTCAATAAATAATTGTTGGTTTACATTTTTATTGTTATTATCGGAGAAAGTTGCAAAGTGAAAATAAACAATAATAGAATTAAACAAAATAAGCCATTAAAGTAATATTTTCTGAAATCTAATTTCAGCCTCACGAATACGAATTTAAAATTATGTCCGAAGATGTGAGAGAAAAACGACAAGCTCAGGAAAGGCTAGAAGTATTAGACAATATTTTTAACGTAAGTTTTAACATTAAATTTCTTTCAATACATAACAAACATTGCTAATTATGCATAGATACCTAATTATATTCATCAACAAATAAAAAGTTTTGCTTATTACAAATATTTATTCCGATTTATAAAAGAAGTTGAAGAGCGTATTTTTAAATACATAAATATTTATTAACATTCGATTCACTTTCTAAGCCTAAATGAATAACTAACACAGTTGGAATAATATAATCAAGTTCAACGTATTTTAAATTATGTTTAATATTATATTTTTGCATTTCCTTTATGAATTTATTTAGGGGAGAGTGGGTATTATAAGAAATTTTTTGGTTTTTTTTTACAAGCCACCTACAAGCTATATATTATTATGTATTAAAAATATTTAATTTTGTCATCAACTCCCTAATCTGTTACCAATCATAATCAATAAAAGAATTTAATTATCATAAATACTACAGGTTATATGGCCACCTTAAAATATGGCAAAGGTTACGTTGAGTTATGTTAAAAATCATAATCAATGGTCGGTCGATGTAGTGTAACTTGGTAGTAAACATATTATTATAATAATTTTTAGACTATCATCACCGCTACCATTATCGTATGAATTATTATAAAAAGCACATCTTGGTCCTCCCCAGTTTTAGAACTAAAAGAATATAGTTATCACAATGTAAAATATACTAGAACTTTCAGTATATTTTACATTATGATAAGTAGAGCCCGAATTTTAGGCACTAACAGATCGGACTTAGAAGAAAACCTTCTAAGCTCTAACATACCTCACCAATATATATGGTTTATTAACGCTAATTAACGTTTTATTTGGTAATAAATTTTTTCTATTGGATGCATATCCGTGCAATATTTTAAATGTGCGTGTTCGTACGATATCTTTCGTACGAGTGAATTGGTGATACTGGTTAATCATATTATATAAATATGATTTCCAGAAGAAACAATCGTTCTACTCAAGCAGCATGTGATGTACGAGAAATATTTAAACTCTTTCAATGATCCAATTGGTTCAGTGCCATTCCAGTAATACAGTTTGTTTTATTTGCAAGTAAAATGACAAAATAAAATTCATTTCCTTTGCAACTTCTTCCCATATTTTTTTTACTAGATATCTGTTATGGTGGGCATATGTAATCTCCCCTAATCCAGCAGGTAGAATTTAAAAAAAGTGGTGAACTCCCCTAATTTTGAAGATTTCACCAATAATCCTAGTTGTAAACTCCCCGAATGTAATACATTTTAAGTAGGATAATTAAGAAGGACTTAACTAAATTATACATAATAACTAACAGAAAATTTTGAATTTATTTAAACTTTAAAGTTTAAAATATATACAAAATTCTTAATGAAAACCAATCACCTATAAAACTGTGATGCCGACATGCCCTTCAAGTGAAATTTTGGGGTGAAATTGGTGTCAAACGTTTGAGTATCAATGAGCTTCCAAATTTTTTGTTTGAGCCTCAACCGTCGCGGAGTTATTCGCGAAATATTTAGGGGGTGGGGCTGGACATGTTTTCCTATTTTCATTATTATTACGAATTTTTCTGCGAAATCGATGTCTATCGATAGAGCTTCGTTTGAGCTTGAATGAGCTTCCATTCCCATAATTGTGTTTTCTTTTTCTGCAAAGTTAATAGTATTTCAAATTTCGAGTACTCCGAGCAAGTTCTTTTTAAACTTTTTGGTTGAAATAGGTGTCAAACGTTTCAGTATAGTTTTTTGCATATTTGATAATAATAACTAATGATGTTTCTCGTCAAATAATTGAGTTTCTATCTCTCAATGGTTATTGTTCACTGTTGGAAGTTTGATCACAGCATCTCCACTTTTTAATGCACGATTAAAATAAAATTTATAATCCTCATAAATTAACAATTTGTTACCACATTGACCAGTAGTCCAATAATTATTTCAGACCAATATATTTGAAAGTACGCAAAAAATAAAGCGGCGTTCACAATGAAGAGTAGGGTCTTGCATTGTAGAGAGCTGGCAAGCGCCAATTAGATTAGAGTATTTTCGTCTATCCTTTTCTATGATTAAAAAATTGTTCATTCTGATTGGCTCTTGCTAACTTTCTGCCGAAGCAAGGCAAGACCCCACTTTATTGTGAACGCCGCTTAAGAATAACTTGAAATAATAACTTCCCTGAAGTAATAATTATAAAAACAATTTTTATATAGCAAACATAACAAGCCACAAATGTATAAAAACTAGAGCAAATTTCAATAAATAACCTAAGCTCTGATGTGCCAAACTTATCTGTGTATGACAAGAAGTTTTTGTTAAAACAATAATTTGTTTATTAAAAAATAATTTTAATAAGAACATTGAAAGCTTCTTGAAACAACTACAGACCAATATGTTTGAAAATAAAAAATTTTTTATATGGCACACATTTTGTGACCCTACCTACCTACCCTAGACGTAGATGTTTTTTTTATGGACGACCCCAAAGCTCTGATGTTCTAAACCTGTCTGTACAGATTGCATATTGGCCACTTTATAAAAAAAGAGCGAATTTCAAAAAATAACCTAAGCTCTGGTGTGCTATGATTTTCTAGCTATGGATTTCACATTGACAAGAAGTTAACGTGATAAATGCAAAATAATGTTGTGTAGCATTATTTTGCATTTATAGCCAATAATGAACTCAAAAACTAAAACTTACATAATGTAACAATTTATTGTAGAAAAACTAACCCCAACTACACCAATTATTAACATTTTAATTAATTGACTTATTTTTTCTATTCCATTTATTTGATTACTTATATTATTCATTCATCAAAGTTGGTAGCAATATATTATTATCCCTAAAGCCTATCTATAAGCTTTATAATCATATTGCCTAGTAATCCCTCGACGTTAGGGGAGTTTACAAAACCCCGTTATGGTATGTCTTACATTTTTGATCCCATAGCCCATTTTTAGACTGAATATTAACAACTAAGATAACTGTAAGCATAGCTGATAATAGAAAAAAGGGTTGATTCTAAGTACATCAGGGTGGCTCAAATTCGCTTCTTCTTATGGGGAAATCGGTAACTATAGGAGATATCGAAAAATGGATGGCGCATCCTCGATCTCTTTTTTTGAGAAAAGCTCAATGGCGAAAACCGGAATTCGCTATCTTTTATTGTTTTCGAGTTATAGCCAAAAGTTCGATTATTGGACTTTTCGATAAATGTCGATATCTCGGTTGTTTTTGAAGTTGCCAAAAAAGTGTTGACACTTTCTTCAGACACTTTTTTAAGGACAACAAAATAGGCTGAATAGATTTTAAATATTTAGGTGAGTTTCCGAGTTATAATACAAAGTTTTGTTTTTTTAAATGGAAACCATAGTTGAATATGACATTTTTAAATAGCATTTTTTATCCTCTTTTCAATGATATATAAACATGTGGGGTCCATCATTTCAAATAATTCCCATTTCATTAAAAATTGCAATAAAAATAAGAAAAAAACAAAAAATTAATAACATTTTTAGTAAATAACAATAACAATTTGCAAATAAAACAATAAATACAAAATTTATAGTAAGTATTCAAACTGAAGTCCTATATTTTCAATATTATAATTTTGTCAAAACGAAACATTAACAAATCTTTATTGACACCTAAAACATAGTCACCAATTGTTTTTCAGTAGGAAACTTTTGTTTAGTTGCTTTCGTGTTTAAAATTGCTATTGTTATTTACTAAAAATGTTATTAATTTTTTGCTTTTTTCTTATTTTTATTGCATTTTTTAATGAAATGGGAATTATTTGAAATGATGGACCCCACATGTTATATGTGTTTTATAGACGGTCGTTAGCATAGCGATTAAACGCATAGACTGCTAACACATAGAACTCGGTTCGACTCCGGGCGAAGTAAGAATCATATTGTGGCCGTCTCCCCTCGGCAGGCAATGGCAAACCACCGGGGTGTAATCTGCCATGAAAAGCCTTTGTTAAAAGGCTCACCACACCCTGCAGAAGGGTTAAGGACTGAGGAGGAGGAGGACATGTTATATATCATTGAAAAGAGGATAAAAAATGCTATTCAAAAATGTCATATTCAACTATGGTTTCCATTAAAAAAAAACACAACTTTGTATTATAACTCGGAAACTCATTTAAATATTTAAAATCTATTCAGCCTATCTTGTTGCCCTTAAAAAAGTGTCTGAAGAAAGTGTCAACACTTTTTTGGCAACTTCAAAAACAACCGAGATATCGACATTTTTATCGAAAAGTCCAATAATCGAACTTTTGGCTATAACTCGAAAACAATAAAAGATAGCGAATTCCGGTTGTCGCCATTGTGATTTTCTCAAGAAAAGAGATCGAAGATGCGCCATCCATTTTTCGATATCTCCTATAGTTACCGATTTCCCCATAAGAAGAAGCGAATTTGAGCCACCCTGTACAGTAACAAGGAGGGATATTTACAATGATAATCAGCTACAAACGTTATAAATTAGAGTAAGTTATGATTCTTTTGCAAATCTCAACAATAATAAAAGTCGGACGATCTGTTGAAAAAACAAACGTGTTTGATTTGATGCAATGTCGGACATGTAATCTGTCGCGTATCGTATCAACCCGTCGCGTCGCGTCGCGTCGCCAGATAACCACTCGTAAGCATTTTAATATCGTACGAATACGCATCCAATGTAACCTTAGACTTAGGTCGAATTTGTATTTCACAGCCGAGTATTTCGACTATTTGGGTATTTGTATTTCAAAGTAAACTTGTAACCTATACGTTATTTCAAATACCCAAATAGTCGAAATACTCGGCTGTGAAATACAAATTCGACCCCTAAGTAAGTATACTTATCCTTAAGTAGCGACTATGAATCTGGGCGTTAAGTCCGATCTGTTAGTGCATAAAATCCGGGCTCTAACTGATAAAGTTATAATTACCCTTATAACTAGGTATATAATTTTAGTTCTAAAAGTGTTGTAGTGCATTTCTAATTAGTCTAAAAAATTAATATCAATAGTAGTATTTAATAATAAAGTCAAACAAGCTTTTTTTGAAAGATCTTTTCAACAATACCATTTTCGACATAACAATGCCATATATTCTGGAGTTCTAGAGCAAACTACCCGGGATGCCGACTTTTTCGGGACATAATAATATCACCATTCGATTCTTTATTACGGCTTATATGATAAATTTTTTGACCCAACTCTCTACGACTAACCGTTTTTGAACAAAATTACTGATACGGGAGGTCTCATTCACCCTGTATAATGTTTAATTTGTCCCAGGAGGGGGCGATCGTCCCCCGCCCTCTGGATCCACTCTTGCTTTTGATCTGCGCGTTTCTTTTTGAAAGTGCGTTCGTAAAATTTTCACGAAAATTTTGAATGCGATTAATTTTGATTGTGGAGATTGGATACGAGATCAATGGTAATTAATGATTCGATTGGATTTATGAAGAATTTATTGTTTGATAATTTGTGCTGATTACCTATTTGAAAATGTTTGTCAAGACCAGGAACTGATAGAAGTTTTGTATCCCTGGAGTGATAATTTCCCATGTGTGGATGGATTTACTTTTTGTATTGGTAAAGAATTTTCCCCGTTTTTTTTTATTTGCTTATAAATCGAACAATGGAGGACAATATGTAGGTAATGTTTAAAAGTTTCATTTACGCTTCTTCAATTTTTAAATAATAGATGTACCTAGTCATCAATCTGCAATGTTATGTTTCAATTTTTATATCTTAAATAATATGTTCACAGTAATAATTTATAACGATACGATAGATGCACAAACGATAAATAATGTGCTTTGTAATTTTTAAGTTATGTACTACGTATACCTACTACTAATTTGGAATTTGAACAAACTATCAATACCTATTATTGTCAATTACAAAAACAGTAAATGTGCGATCAGATAGCAAAACTACAATTTTGAACATTTTTTGTTTATGCGCATGGGCGACGATTATCAGGTTTTTTTAAATGCAATGAAAGCATAATAAAAGTTAATTTATTGTCATAAAGTCGGTGATTATAATAATTTGTTGCGTTTTTATCGAATCCGAATCCCCCCCCCCCATCAATTTGAGTTCACGTAAGTAATGGACGGCCACTAGGGAACCGAGACATTTTCCGGTACTGTGCTGGGCCTATAAATACACAATATTTTATATTATTTGTAAGTGGAACGAAATATTGTTTTCTAAATCAGCGTTTCTCAACGTTTTTGGCCCGCGGACCGGTAAAATTTATAAACAATTTCGCGAACCGGTGGTTTTTTTTATATGGTAAGATAAGTAATAATTATTGTAATTATTATAGAAGATTTATTATTATTTATTAAGAAAATTTTTTAACGCAGATAAGTAAAAATTATCCGCGGATCGGTCAAATTTTTTCGAGGACCTGTGCGGGTGGTTGAGAATGGCTGCTGGATTATAACAAAATCAAAACATATATTTTGATAGTTGCTTATTTTAAATTATTTGCTTTTACCAGACACGTTTCGAACGAGATTATAATATCATCTACAAGAACAAGCAGACTAAAGTAATAACTGCAATGATATGAGTGAGTACATACTAATACAATAATTTTAATAATTTAACTTATCAGAATATTACGGTAACTATGAATATAATGTAGTATTTCTTGTTTAGCTATCATTTATTTTAATTGTTATATTTTAAATAATTTTACGAATTAATTAATTAAATTATAATATATTTTTAAATTTTCAAGTGCTCACGCACCCTTCGTCAGAATAAAACATAATAACAATTAATTTATTATCACGAATTAACAATTAACCAATTTAAATCACTTATTTTACTTTCATTAACTCTAACCACCCAGTAAGTTTTGTTATAAAATTTAAATTATTTTTACATTTTTTACAACAATTTTACTTACATTTACATTTTCTAGATTCCAATTGCAACTTTAAACTCTGTAAATGAATTATTACAAAGCACGAGACGTTTAAGATTATCAAATCTAGAAAATCGTCGTCGGCAACAAGAGCAATTATTGCAGCAGCAGCAGCAACAACAGCAATCGCAGCAGGAACAACAAGATCAAATTAGAAGACGAACTAACAAACGTCCGAGATACAATGCATACGTTCAAGCTGATGGTTCTAGTTCTCGAGTTCTTCTAAACGTTTAATTTAAACTTCAAAAAGTTTCACAATTGAATGGAATTGTGTTTAAATTTAACACACATTTAATGTTTATGGAAATTATTGAATCTCGTTTACCATTTTCGTTCCATCTTTGTTCCGTTCTTTATTAAAAATTACCTGGTCTCTATAGGTTTACTTTTAAACTTATAATTTATCTTTAAATTAAAAATTAACAAAACACACGTCTATTAATTATTTTTAATTAATTTAACACACATTTTAAATAATATTAATTAATTTTTAATTTAAAATGAATTTTCACGAAGTAACGACCGCCGGCCGTTATGATGGGAAATAGGAATTAAAGAAAAATCAATTTCCCATGCTAATTTCCTATGTTCACATCGGCCGGCGGCCGGTCACCCGGTATAGTAGTACTATACGGTAGTATTATACTACCCAAAGAGGCAGTTACATTTTCCACACAGTAGAACTTCAATGTAGCGAAATTTTCGATATTATAATAGGGGTATTCACTTTCATAATAAATTGTACCTGTTTTATCTCATTTTAAGGTGTCTCATAAACATACTCGTAGATCATAGAAAATGTTGACTTATTGTAATACTAAAACTTTGAGTATTAGTTTTTTCTGAATTCAGTCAAAATAAATAACAGATAGTAATAAATTTGTAATGCTATTTTTTAATGAAGAAAATTGTAGTTGATTAAAATGGGTCAGATTGCCAAAGCAAAATTAATCAAATTATTTTTAATAGGTAGGTATCTACAGTAAATTAAATTAAAACTTTTAGAATAATAATAATAATTGGTCGATTTATTTATTTTATTGTGTGGTGTAAATAAAGCTGTTAAAATAGCGGAAAATTTTTCAAAAAATCTACTGAAGTCACAACATTTTAAAAAGTTATCAATTAAGTTAATTCAAAAATAAACAAAATAATTTGTTGTAATATTTAGATTCCTTACTTATTTCCCAATTGAAATCGGAAAATTTTCTCTACTTTTTTCTTTTTTAAGTTAAAATAATATAATTTACTTATAATAAAAATTTATAATTTTGAAAATAATTATTGATTAATTGAAATGCTAAAAATTAAATCTCAACCGAACTAAAATACCTACTTGTTGAAAAATATACCGGGTAACCGGCCGCCGCGCCGATGTGAACATAGGAAAATAACATAGGAAATTGATTTTTTTTTAATTCCTGCTTCCCATTATAACGGATTAGAATGAAAAGAGTATCAATTTAAAGAGGTTTATTTTCCGCGTCTAAAGACACCCAGCACTTGATGGTTTGTTCTTTGATCATTGTTAAAAACTCAAACTAAAATGACAAAATAGCACTTTTAAATAGATATTAGATGCCTTGTTTAAAATTCATTGCAATTGTTTGAAAACTAATTTTAAACGAATTTTGACAGTTAAACCATCCAAAGCAGGTCTGATTTTTAAAAAATCACTTATTTTAATTCTACATTTTTAACATTAGGTATTAAAGAACAAAACAAAAGTGTTGAGTGTCTTTAGACGTGGAAAATAAAACTCTTTCAATTGATACCTTTTTCATTCTTATTCGTTCTGATGGGAAGCAGGAATTAAAGAAAAATTAATTTCCTTTGTTAATTTCCTATGTTCACATCGGCGGCCGGTCACCCGATATAGTAAATGCATACAATAAAATTAAAACGTTACATAATTCACGGACAATTCAACAGTCGACACTTGTTTTAAACTTATTAGTTATCATCACAAGAAAGAACTCTTAAATGCACGTGTGACTTCTGCTGTTATCAGAATACCGGAGTGAAAGTAAAATTTATATCTAGTTATAAGGTACTGACGATAATTAATAAGTTTGAAACACGTGCCTGCCGTTCATCCTTGAATTGTGTAACTTTTTTAAAAAATTTTCTTGAACATTATACTTTTTTACTTCTCAAAACTAATACTAATAATAAATAATTATATATTCGGAAAATTTTGTAAAAGTTACTTGTGTGCCTAACATATTATACCAAAAATTTAAATGTATCTAATATAAAATAATAAAAAATTTATTTGAAATGTAAATAGTTTGCTTTGTTATGCGTTGTGAAATAATAATAATTTCTTGGCAAATACAAACATTTCTGTTACAAAGTTGAAATTTTTACGTTAAGACCGTCCGAATTTAATACGGATAATTTAATTGGTTATTCAACATTTTTTATAACAAAATTTTTTGAAACAGGAAATCTCGTTAATCATTTCATGCGCGTTACTAATAATCGACGAAACGCAAATAAAAGAAGTTTTAGTGATGGGATTTCTACCAAAATCTAATTGGTTCTTTACTAATATAAAATAATAAAATTACACTTTATACAGACTTTGTTTCAAAAATCATTCACGATCAAAATAATACCTTGGAATCAAAATGATGTGCCTACGCGAAATTGATTTTTGACTCGATTATAATCCTTTCTACAATACAAATGATTAAAAACTGTGTTTAATATTTCCAAGTTTTCATGTTGTATGAAGAGATTATTATTAATTACCTATAATCATTGACCACATGTTTAATAATGAAATAATTAAAAACAAATAAAAAATAACTAGTTTAATTACAGTTGGTAAGTTGTAACAGAACATTTTAAGAATTATTAATCAAATATTGGCGGATTAAAGAGAGTACTGGTTGCTTCAGTAGTAATATTACTAGTAGTAGTCGTAATAGCAGTAGTAATAACGTCAGTTTTAACAGTAAAAGTAGAATCAGTATTATTTATATCATAGTAATCTTCACAGTCATTTCCTTCGTGTATAAATTGATTATCTTCACATGAAGTTATTACTTTCGGTTTAAAATCATGATAATCATTTATAGTCGGGAAATTCTTAAAACTTAACAAGTGTTCAAACCATATAGTGTAAACCTCACATTGAAGATTTTCAAAAGCATAATTTAGCTTGTTATCGCCATAAGTAATATTACCCAAAAATCCAATTAAAAGTCCACCATCAGTCACTAATACTTCTGAATCAACTGTTTCATCAAATCTTACATTATTAGTAACTTCACCTTGAGAATGACCCTTTCTACAAGGATACTTGGTCCATTCCTTAACTTCGATGCAGTTATACTTTCTTAACGATTTTTTTTTCCATCCAACAGATGTGCCCAAAGACCAACCTGTTTTAATATCAGGTTTCGGAAGTTGTGCTGCTTTAACATGATCGTTGAAAGTAAAAGACTGAACTGTTAAAATGATGAAATGGAGATAACGTGTAAAATATTTTAAACGTTTGTACTCTCGTCCGCCTTCTGACCAATAAATACTTCCGACTCTTGCTTTCACTTCAGTAAATTCATCTGCATGCTTATTATTAATACAATCGTTTCCTACAAGATGTAATATCGTATTTATAATGTAAAGTACAAAACTCTAATTATTTATTTATTTACTTACTAACTAAAACATATATTTTAGAAATAATTATTCCAGAACAACTAAATATTCTTTCGTTTTTCTCATCTACATAAGCTGGAACGGTTAGTGATACTAAAAAAGGATACATTTTTGAATCCCAGATAAGTTCTCTCGGTTTAAATTTTCTTATACGGTTAGATAAATCATGAGGTTCACAATTTAAACGTTTCGATGCAGAACACCTACATAAAATTTTTAATTCGATCTCAGTTTTATTGTCCCAATTATTTATATATCCCAGGGAGGTTAAATGATATGGTAAGACGTAACCAATGCAAAGTGATAACGTAACTGATACAGCAACGACTAAAAATGTAAGAGGAATTAAAATTTTTTCCCTATTTGACAAGTTTGTCATTTTCAGAGTTATTATAAAATAATTAAATTGGCGCCTTCTTTTTTATAAAATCTAATAATAAAACATTAAGTAAGATACATTACTTACAATGTTTGTGTGAGGTAAGATTATAATCGCTAAAGAAACTAAAATGTAGTATACAACAGTACTCTCTAATAAATCGAATTCTCATAATGTATTAAAATTTGTTCGAATTAGAGTAAGAATTGCATTGTAAAAGTTAGTTGGACATGCCGATAAATAATTCGATTTAGAGAATGTTTCGAATTAAAGAGAGGTCGATTTAGAGTTTTGACTGTACCAAGCTTCACATTGTAGCAACCACCCTCCCTCTACCTTTTAACTCTTTTTTATTACTATTACTTTTATCTATTTAGTTCTTTTTAAAATTCCTATTTGATAATTATTTTGTTACTTCAAAATATTAAATAAGTATTATCCCATTCTTTTAATAGACCATTTTACGCCAACTACGAGACTCCCCCGTCCCCTTGGCCACGTTCCTGATTATAATTATTATAACACAATATCTAAGTACGTGTTTTAACGTAAAAGTAGGAACTTGGTTCGAAAATCACAATTCAGCTTCTCCCATGCAAGCGCTGTAGTTAAAAAAAAAATTAAAATACATAATATGCCTAAATAAAAATACAACATAAACTTTCAAAGATTTTTATTAGTAGCAGCATAGTTCATAAAAATTCCAAACTTATTGAAACTTTCCTTTTGCTCCACTTCCAAAAACGTTGGAATTTGATATATAAAATCATAACAAAACGATAAACGAAAGCCTTATGAACAAAATCATGAAAGTGAAAATGTAAAAATGTTTATTTGAAGATTTTTCCCTGATTGAATGCTCTTCCATTTTTATCAGTACCAATCCACGAAAAGTACTGCTTAACTAAATCTTTAGTTTCATTAGATGCTGAATCTAATTTTTTCCAATCGTAAGTTTCATAATCAATTTGCCAATCAGGGCTAAGCTGAAATTGAAGTTTTGTTAAGAAATCATTTTAAGAGCGTGCTGCAAATTTTGATGCAAAAACATGTTTCGACAGATGGCGTGCCCTAAAATATTAATCTTTTATAGTTATCTTTTCACCAAAACAGAATTCTAATAATTTATAAAAGTCATATGAATAAACGATAACTAAGGTAGGCAATAACGAAGTTTGAACTTTCAAAGATAAATATTTTTAAATATATTCAATATTTTCACATGTGCATATCTTTTTGGAATATACTTGTAAATATTCAACATTGGAAACTCAAACGTCCTTATTGCCTAGCTTAGTTATCGTTTATTCATATGACTTTTATAAATTATTAGAATTCTGTTTTGGTGAAAAGATAACTATAAAAGATTAATATTTTAGGGTACGCCATCTATTGAAACATGTTTTTGCATCAAAATTTGCAGCGCGCTCTTAAGAAAGTATTTTTATTTTAAAATAGGAAATTATAAAATGAAATATTAAATATTGTAGGAAAAATTTAGTGCCCATCTACAGAATGCACTATGACAGGTGTGGATTAATCCAAAATAATATATCTGCATTAGACATAAAACAATGCCCTTGTTTTATAATACACAAATAATAATTAGAAAACACAAAAAACAGAAAATTCTTACTGGAAAAGAAGAAATACTTACTGGAAAAGCTAAATCTTGACCCCTCCACACCCAAATTCCAGATATGGAGCTGTTATTGTCTGTGCCCCATAGACACATGGAAGCAAAACATTGCTTACGCATTTTATCTAATCTCTGAAACATACCTTAACAAAAACACAAATTAACAACAAATTTAGAAATCGTTCTTCATAATTTACCACTAATTAGGTTACAACTCATAAAAACTTTACTGAGTTCTTCATTATACTTGTATTCTCCATACCATATTGAATAATTCTCTGGATCAAATTTTTGCCAAAAGTAATCAACGGCTTTATCTTCATCATTATTAGAATAAAATCTTTTATAGTCGTCCATATTAAAAGTTCTAAACAAATTTCAATTAAAAAATGTAAACTAATGCCTTTTTTCTATTACCCTTTAGGTAAAGAGTCAAACGGATCCTTCGATTGAGGTTCAGATGCAAGGATCGCATCAGCTGCATCCAATTCTTCGGCAGGTTCAGGTTCCTTTTCTTTTTTGACAGCAGGTTTCTTCTCCTTCTTCTCTTCCTTCTTTTCCTTTTTCTCTTTTTTATCTTTACCTACAGCTTTACCTAATATTACAATGGACCTTTTAATACTGCCCTTAATTTATTTAAACAAAAAAAATGAAGCTATCTCACCTTTTTTTTTATTGACATTTTGCGAAAATGCTGCTTGCAACAATTTAATAACGACATTCAATGTTTAAATTTTTAAGCATTCAAACTATTTAAATAAAGAGGTAATTACCTTGAGTTTGGAATTTCTTAGGATCTACTTCGGCAACTTTGTCACATAATGTTGTTTTCCCTACTACTGCGAGTACTTCTGGTTGATGAACGATGGTGGTAAACCATCTGTTTACATTTAACAAATTCTTACGAAAGTTAGGATCCAATACATGAGAATACAGTAATAATAAATTGCAGGCCACGCTAATATCGGCTAATGTGATGGATTCGCCAACGAGGTAAGTGCGTGTCAACAAGTGAGCATCTAAGATTGTTAAGGCTAGTTTTACATCTTCCTTTGATCTATCGAAAGTCTGTAACAGAGAAATACTTGATAAAATAAAATTTTCAAAATAAATGTAATAGACTGCAAGGAGTGATACAATACATCAGAGGTCGGCAACCCGTGGCCCACATGCGGCCCGCGAAGGGTTTTGGTGCGGCCCACGGACTAAAGCAGATGACCTTTTTTTTTTTAAAAAAAAAAGCTCTTTTTTAGTAGATTTACACTATTTGTGAAGTGCGGCCCGCACTAATTCTCACGTAAAATATTTGGTCCTCGTACAACAAAAGGTTGCCGACCCCTGCAATACATGATAATTATGTTGTAATAATTGCCAAAGTTTCTAGTAATCCTAAAAGATTGAGTGATACACCAGTCAATATCAAATTAAGTAAAACAATAAGATTAGTTGCCTAAGTAAAAGTTTGCTGGAGAGAAGTTAAATTATTAGAAAATATGGAATGTTTCATATATCGCAAATCAACAGCAACACTCAATAAATTTTTCATTCCAGACTTATCCCAGTGATGACCATTATAATATACTAAATATGACACAATCCTAAAGTGTATCTTATCAAAGATACACTGCAAGGAAGAGTTCCTTGCACAGTAACTAAAGTATAGGCACACGGCGGCGATAGTAGTTTGAATGAAATCAGCATTAAGTAGCATTAAATGAACAAAATGTTAGAACTTTTTAGTGCCACTAGAAAATATATCTGTGGTGTGGAAAGTCATCTTATTTTATCTCTCCTTGTTACAAACTAATTAAGAACAAATCAGTTTGTCTTTGAATGAGAGAATGTTTCTTTGCAAGAAAAATTAGAAAAAAATTACATTTCAATACCTTCTTTTCATATTGTACAATGCCTAGGAAAGGAAATACCCAAGAACAAGCAGCAGGAAGAATTTCATTTTCTCCAAAAGCAATCCACTGGAGTACTTGTGCCTTTTCGATGTCCTTTTTACCACGAAGCTGTTCATTGGCTACATAGTATGCAATTGCATTACCATCTTGCAAATATTTTCCATCTGAACTTTCAAATGCAGGTACCTGAAAATAAATACGACCTAGTCCATAAATCTGGAGTGCAAAACTAATGCATGTAATGTGAGGTTATACTATATCTCACTAGTTAAAATAAACGAAACAAAACTCACCTTTCCAGAAGGAAACTTCTTTAAGAATGCGTCGCTCTTGTTTGTTTCGCCGTAAACGAAACTGGGGTCGACTTGAACATCCGAAGATGCATATTTAGCCGCAATGAGTGCTTTGTAGGCACGGAAATTTTCCGGATATGTGTATAATGTCTGAAAAATGTTAATGAAAATCAAAAGGAAAAGTGATAAGGATGCTAAAATTGTCAAAATTTCAAACAGATGACTTTGTGTTATCCAAATAATTTTAAATAAAAATCTACTTACTCCTGAAACCATTACGTAGTTGTTATCAAGCCGACACTTGCACAAGAAAGAATTGGAGAGAAGTTGGCAAAAGAAGTTTCTTTCCACGTTTGTCACTATTGTAATAGTGGCGCCCTCTACGCAATTTTTCTTTAAATATAAATTTTAACTTTTTTGTATGGTGGGTATCATGGGTGGGTAGGTGGGTATGTACCATTCAGTGGCGGGTCATGTAGGGGGCGATTACCACCAAATAAAGATTCGTGTTACAGGTTTAAATTATTTTGCTGATGTTTTAACAATTTTCGAGATTTGAACAAAAAATTACATGTTTTATGTGGAACAAAATATAACATTTTTAATCCTTATGGAACAACTAGATAGCGCAGGTGCCTTTGGCCTTTGGCGATAGCTGTTTGCTAGATTGGGGGTACGGCAAGACCAGGAGTGGGCAAAATACATGAAAATATGTATTTAAAATACAAATTACAAAATACATTTTGTTTTGGGTATTTGAAATAATACAAAATACATTTGTTTCGTGTATTTGAAATATACAAGATTCTCTTTCCTTCGTGTGTTGTTATCACGAATTATAAATAATGGACCACGGCCCATTTCTAACTCAATAAACATAATTTGATTAGGGGGCTCACTCCACCTTCCCTAAATTAACAAATTTTTCGCAGTTTTTATTTTCGTCTACTGAGACACAGGATATTACTCATCGTGTTTGATAAAAATTACTAATATTATTATTATTTTATAAAAGTTGTTAAGAGGGTCACATCCATGGTATAATAACCATGGGTCACATCTGTTGATAATGGCGCCACTATGGTATAATATAAAGCATTATATAAAGTATCAAATTAATCATATGAATCTCTTTAGCAAGACAAAATCCAGATAAATAATAATACTAACTCATCACCTTTTATTAATTAATTAAAATTAAAAATTTCACTTCCTTTTAAAAATTAGTAGTAGGTATGCCTCAGGCCCGTAGCCAGGATTTCAATTCGGGGGGGTAAAAAAAAAAAAAAAACTTGTAAAACACCTTTTGTAAAATGTAAAATTTTCGGTTGTTCCCATTCCATTTTCTTTGTCTTTTCAACATTTGCGTGCCCCCAAGTGCCCCCCCCCTGGCTACGGGCCTGGTATGCCTTTTTATTTATTGTAGATTCATTCATGTTGTAGATCTACTGCAATTTACAATACAACTTTTCCCTTTACTTAATAGTTATTTATGTATCTAGTCCTGAAAGTGCACCTTTTTGGTATGAGCGTGGAAAATTATAGAATACACAATTTTATGTGAAATTAATGAAATTAGAATAAAATGCACATATTTTACAAAAAATGTACGATAATATGATGTTATACGGAATAATTTAACGAAATGATCAAGTTGGTAGCAATAAAATAGTAAAATACGTCAATATTTCTACGTGATTTCTACTTTCTAGTACAGATCTGTCACCCAGGGCCGTTTCTACCGGGTATGCAGTGCAATGTTGGAGAGAGATAAGAATTTTTTTTAGATACAGAGAAAATCTTTGATCTTTTTTTTTTTGCTCATCAGATAATTTCCCGGTTCATTTTTCATTATCCATCTAGCATAAAGGGCGGAAAAAATTTCTTGCATGCAGGCGCAATACCCCCTAGGAACGGCCCTGCTGTCACCACTTCAAATGTTTTATACCGGGTGACCGGCCGCCGATGTGAACATAGGAAAATAACATAGGAAATGGATTTTTTTTTAATTCCTGCTTCCCATTATAACGGATTAGAATGAAAATAGGATCAATTTAAAGAGGTTTATTTTCCGCGTCTAAAGACACCCAATCACTTGATGGTTTGTTCTTTGATCATTGTTAAAAACTTAAAATAAAATGACAAAGTAGCACTTTTAAATAGATATTATATGCCTTGTTTAATTCATTGCAATTGTTTTTGTTTGAAAACTAATTTTAAACGCAAGTTTTGACAGTTCAACCATCCAAAGCAGGTCTGATTTTTAGAAAATCGCTTATTTTAATTCTACATTTTTAACATTATTAAAGAACAAAACATCAAGTGTTGGGTGTCTTTAGACGCGGAAAATAAAACTCTTTCAATTGATATATTTTTGATTCTTATCCGTTCTGATGGGAAGCAGGAATTAAAGAAATATTAATTTCCTATGTTAATTTCCTATATTCACATCGGCGGCCGGTCAACCGATATAAATTTTAATTATTAATATGACAGAACCAGTGACGTAAATAATGGGGGTGATCAGGGTGATGAATCACCCCCCAAAGGCTAATAATAATCCAAAAAAATACATTTAAAAGTAAAAATTTCCAAAATCCCAGACCCCCGGTGGTGTATCCTACCAGATTTATCACCCCCCCCCCCAAATTCAAATCCTATTTACGCTACTGGACAGAACCACAGAACTAGAAAGTAAAAAAGTCACGTGTCTATACTAGAAAGAGCTATTTTCAGTATTGTTTTGTATATTATGTGAATATGTACATTATAGTACGATTTTACATAAAAGTTATATAAAGGGGGTCATTCTGATCTGAACTCTATCCTTTTCTTACGAGGTTGTTTTCATTTTATTATTATGTAATTTTCTTAACTTACACATAATATACTATTTTAGGTTTAACGCCTCTCTCTTAGACCGCGTTCGACGAGAAGCTACTTTCGCTACTGAAGCTTCACGTTAGTAGCGTGCAGTATTTGCGTTCGATTAGCTTAAATGCACGCTTCCATGCTTCCCTCCCCGAACGATGTTTCGGCGCTGCCGTGTTTAAAATTTAAATTTGTATGTGTGGGTACCTAACCCAACTTATTATTTTTAAATATTATAAGGTTTAAAGATGGTTTAAAGGTTATTAACAATCTTATGGTTCACTGAAACCAAAATATTTTATATTTTAAAAATATATAAATAATAAATTTTATTATTCTTGCTTTAGGAGTTGTCTTTGTTGTTATTCTTGTTTTATTTCAATTTCGTATTTAGCGCGTTTGATGTTAAAAGAAATTTTACAAATATATTTTTATTTTGCCAGAAGAAGTGAGTGAGACGACGAATACAAAAACGAAAAATATCTAGATATTATGTGATTTTGAAAAAAAATTGGTTATTTTAAAATTAAACTATACTTTATTTCACTTTACCACATAGAAATACTGATCATAATGATAAACTGAACTGATGTTTATTTATTTGTGTGACCACGTGGTTGAATTTGTAGAAAAAATAAAGTAAACAAAATTTCAATTCAAATTTGAATTCAAATTTAAATTCAAATTATTTTGCGATTTTTCCACCATGCGCCACGCTACCATCAACCCACCTAAATTTTAGAAGCGTTTGTAGCGACTGAAAGGGGCGGAGCCGAAGCGTTTGGAAGCTCGTAGAAGTCTCTCCCCGACCGGGAAAGAAGCGTTTGGTGGCGTTTGGAAGCGAAAGTAGCGTCTCGTCGAACGGGGCCTTAGTAATATCTTTGAAGGAAAATTGATGTAACCAACATTATATTTATTCCAATCTCGATTCCAATAGATACACACAAATACATTGGGTGGTTATTACTAATAAGAGAGAGACAATACACCTACAAAGCTAAAAACGCGTTTTTATCCTCGATGAGGGTTACGTTACACCAGGTTACACCACTTTACTTCTCACGGCCTCATGGCGTTGTTAAAATAACTTGTGTTAAAACAAAATAAAATGTATCTTTTGTGATCTGCGACAAAATGAAACTGTCGTATCCTGTACAATTATTGTACGGTGGCGTCCCCTCTGACTAAGCTATATAATCAAAGAACCAGAAAATTTTTAGATTTGACAGTTGTGAATTTTTTAGATTAATAATCATCGGATCGCAAAACACAAGAAAGCCATGGTAAGTAAACTTGCAAGACGAAAAAATGTAAAAATTTGTCCATGTTACGATTTATATGCGTCGTAATTTGGTGTTTAAAATCACGACATTGTATGTAGTTTAGCCTACTTTACAGGGGCAAGCCCATTTTTGTGGAATTTATTTTAAAATTTACAGCTTAATTTTTATCGATTATTTTTAGGGTAACGAGAGTTCCTTGCCCATGGAGCTATGCTCAAATTGTAAGTTACTTACTTGAATTTTTTTTCCATATTCATGGGATAATGGCCACTTGTTTTTTTAGTCGATGCCGATGAGATAAAACGCCTCGGGAAAAGATTTCGAAAATTAGATTTGGATAATTCGGGTGCTCTAAGTATCGATGAGTTCATGTCGTTACCAGAATTGCAGCAAAATCCCCTGGTTCAACGTGTTATCGATATTTTTGATGCCGATGGTAACGGAGAGGTAGACTTTAAAGGTACATACTTTATTTTTTATATTTTTTCTTTCATTTCGTCATTCAAATTGTTCACAAGCAAAGTGAGTACGCTATGCCTTAAATAGGGTTGCAAACTTTTTTTGAAAAGTAAAGTACTATTTGTAAGAAAAAAAAAAGAAGTATTATTTAAGTTCTTATTACCTTAAATACATATTTATTGGTGCTTTTAGCACAAGCTAACAATTTTTGGCTATCTAAAATGAAGAAATTTATCAGAAAAATAGTTTTTCATTGGAAAAATAGGTATGAACTAAAATTTAATAAAAAAAAATCAAAATTATAAAATGTGATATCGTAACTAGAAAGTTAAAATACTTTTATATTAACGAGTCATATCATTATAAAATTTTGGCTCTAGTTGAAATAATGATCCAAAAATATATATTTTTTATTGTTGGGCGTATCAAATTTATTGGCTCTTTTAAAATAATAGTTTAATGGAAACTTTAAAGTTAATAATGTAAAATGTTTGGGAGACATTAATAGTATTTTATGTAATAAGTACGCAAAACATGGTTTTAGCGGACGAATCGTAATGTTTCCGGACGAGGCGTTAGCCGAGTCCGTAATATGAAGATGAGTCTGCTAAAACCATTTGCGTAAGTGTTGCATACAACGTTTTTTAGTATTAGTTCCGTAAAAAGAATTTTTTTGAAATAAAATATTCATTTTAAATTGACATTAATACGGTAGTGTATTAGAAGGCTGTTTGAAAATTTTCATAGCAACCGATTTATTTATTAACGATGCATCGTTTGTTAATACTCAAAAATATTAGTGTGTTAGTTTTGTGTCTAAAATTTGCCTTATATTATTTACAATTATAATTTTGAAGTAATTCTATTGTGAAAAATGAGTGATATCGATGTAAATATACCAACATCAATTACCGAAAGGGCAAAGAATATTGTCCTAGATTTGCAACCAAAAAAATCGCGTAGTCAATACGAGAAGGAATACAAAATATTTCAAAGCTGGAATAAAGAAAACGGCATTACCGCTGTAAATGAAGATGGGCAGAAAGCTATATTGAAGAATCGTTAGTGACAAAACGAAAGGTATTTTAATAATTACATTTTTATTTACATTTCTAATGTTTAATATTTGAACGATAGGTGTCAAAATTAATTTTGGGCCAGAAACAAGGCGAATCATCATCTGAGTCTACCACTAACATGTCTGTTACTGAAGAAGTCATTCGTACTCGAACTCAAGGAGCTGAAGCTTCAACATCCGCTTTGGATGCGGATGGAGAAGTGTTTCTTTTTCAGACAAAAGCTTCAAATATGCCAAAAACTGTCATTTTCATTTTCACATTTCGAAATAGTGTTATTTTTTCTAATTTATTGCTTAATTTGTATACTTGCGTATAATTAATTATACATAAAACCAATTAATAAATGAAAAAAAAGTTACAGTACTTTAAAATTTAAAGTACTAGGCCGCTAAAATAGAAGTTTGCGGACTCGAAACCGTTTCCAAAGTAACCATTTTGCGGAGCAAATACTAAAAAATAATGTAAACTGTGAAAGTAAAGTTTATTTAATTTATAATAGTAATTAATGTGAGTGTAAATGCTGATAAGATTGATTTTGTTTAGAGTTTATTCAAGGAGTTTCGCAATTCAGTGTGAAAGGAGACAAACTTTCTAAACTCCGTTTTGCATTTAGAATCTATGATATGGATAACGATGGTTTCATATCTAATGGAGAGTTATTTCAGGTATGTATTTGTGTTTTGTACAATATCTTCTAAGATACTTTTTAACCTTTTGTACTTATTTTTTATTCTTTTACAAGATCTTGAACTGACGTTCAGTAAAGGACGCTGCTAAAAATGAAATTTAATTTTGTTGTTTTATATAATAATTTATAATGTATTAAATTGGTTGTCTTAACCTTGTAGGTTGTAATAAAACTTTATCTTTCTATAACAAAAAATCTATAAATGCATACAAATTACTTTGCTTATTTAAAATTAGCAAAACCAAATACTACCTTAGATTAGAAATTTTTCACATTCAAAAAATAAGTAGTACATATTATAAGAAAATATGTTTTAGGGCCCAGTTTATCAATCTTCAGTTAAATGCCTTAATAATTATTTGTTGGATAAATCCAACATGTAGGGTCTTTTCGTCCAATGAAAAGATATCTGCTTAAGATAAGTTCAACGTTTAACTGATTGAAATTGATAAATTAGCCTTAAGATCAGAACTGTGTATTGAAATGATATTTTTGTGCTTTTATATTTTGTGAAAAAAAAAATTATAATTATAATAATACAATATAAAATGCATAGGTTTTGAAGATGATGGTGGGAAACAACTTAAAAGACACTCAATTACAACAGATTGTAGATAAAACCATTTTATTTGCTGATAAAGACGAGGATGGGAAAATATCTTTTGAAGAATTTTGTAATGTTGTTGGAAACACCGACATACATAAAAAGATGGTCGTAGATGTATAGGAGAAGAAGAAGATGAATTGTTAGTTATCCGATTTAAAACTTGGACAGTTGATAATTTTGTTTTGTTTTTGTAGTATTTAGTGAAATATACTCCCATTTTTGTTTATTGTTAGACAATAGTTTATTTGTTTTTGATGGATTGTTAATCACAAAAGATTCTAAAAATTAAAGAGTCAATTGAATATAAAAAAGGCAAATGTCTTTGTGATTAATAACCAAATGTTAGAACGTTTCAACTGTCAGGTTTTTGGTTGGAAAATTTTATTGTATTTGTGTACCTTAAATTATCTGTTTACCATTATCTTATAATATATACATATTGATATACATAAATGTTTAATAACACTGTAAAAAAATATATAAGTCTTAAGGCACTGTTACAAACGTCTAATGCATGTGTCCTGTGCTTGTTGTTCCATTTAACATTTTATAATCAAAAAAAAAAAACTTCAGTGTATATTAATAATAATAATAATATGGTTGTTCTTTATACTGTATCTAGGTGTTGTGTGTATAGTTTTAATATTAACTTAATAATGGGGTCAAACCTCGCAAATTTTAAATCTCAACATATTCTAATATTTATAATACTTGTCACGCATAAAAACAAATGTACTTATACTTAAAACAATAATAATTGCACATATAGAACGAACCAAGCTCGCCGCCGCACGTGCTTATTCATGAAAAATTTTAACGCTCTCTATTTAGGTGAGTTACAGTGCACAACTTATCTAACTATGGATCGTTTTGAGTAGTGTGCACGAATTGGGTCGCATTTTTTAATACAAACGCATATCATAGATTTTGCAACACTTGTTGTAAAATAATAAGTGTCTTCTATGAGAAACTGAAATTGAGTCATTATTTCATATTGACACTATTTCCTGTATTCGCAATGGAAGATTTTTATTAACTTATCTTACTTAATAATGTCGTTTGCAACAAATATTCGCTCATTTTTATCCCGGTGTGCGTAGATAAATAGCACCGAATTTTAGTTGATTTTTAAATCGTGCGATTCGATTCTAGCTTTAATTGAATTTATCGTAGTTATTAGATCTAAATGGACAGTTATTTATTCCACTTGCCTCTTGTATAATATGTTATGGTTGTGTTGTGCTAAATTTAGAATATAGTTATTCTGTTTAAGAATTTATGTTGTTCAATAAAATAATTTCACATCTCGACTTTGTTAACTTCTTTTACACATTTCGTCGCGTGAGAACCGAACTACTTAGTGTATGTCCATTTTTAAAAAGTTTTAAAAAAGTAAAAAGTTTGTAGAGTCTACAACTATTTAACTTTTTGTGTTTTAATATTTTTGTTGAGTGTTGGTGTTAATACACCATTGGAAAGCAACATCATATATTTATTTTTCAAAACTCCTTAGCAAAAAAATTATTTATAGTTTTGTGCTTGGACAAATAAATAAATTTTTATACAGTAGAATCCGCTTAATGTGATCACGAATAATGTTATCAGTCGGTTATTGTGATCATTTTGACTGGGAACCGGCCGCTTCAATTAGTTTATATACAAAATAATGAATAATAAAACGGTTGAATAATAAAAAAAAATTTATTATCATAATGTCACATTTGAAAAACATTATTATCATTATAATAATAATTGAATTGGTTATTACTTAAACAACCTAAGTCACTTTTTATAGATGTTCAGGAAACGTAAAAAACGTTTCACTCGTATTAGGTTGCCTAACCACTAAACCGAAAATTTCTAGTATCGTTTTCTGTCATAAAGGATGTACCTTTTCAAGTTCTTGAAGCACCAAACGATGCGGAACTGTCGAAAATATTTGTTCCATGATGTGTTAACTTAATTTGGCCAAAAAGTGACTTAGGTTGTTTAAGTAATAACCGATTCAATTAAATAATGGATCAAATTATTTATTTTATTTTATCAAATATTCAATGATACAAGATTTAATCTTAATAAATTAAAGAGAAAATTAAAACATTGTTTACTAATGAGATGCTAATAGGTTTGTTCGTTTGTATGAACTAACTTGCTCGGTTCAAGTTAGTGCAATGTATTGTGTTCGTTTGGCTGCTCAGTTCATAACCAAACATGAACTTCTTGCTCGACCTCCATAGGAGGAGTAGGCAGTGCAAGTTAGAACACTAACTAACTTTTCTGGTGGGAGTATTTTGTCTCGAAAGATAACCCAGTTCAAGTTAGTTCATACAAACGAACAAACCTAATGAGTAATGACTAATTTCGGGCTTATCGATATATTTTCGAGTATGATCTAGTCTATCTAGATCAAGATATAGTCCTGGTATGATGTCAATATCTTGTATCTACAATTTGTGTTTTAGTTTTTAAAAATTTGAACATGGTAGCAAATACTGCCCAAACTAGTCATTAATAAAAAATAAATTGTTTTTAATTTGTTTTTATTTTATTGTGTGGAGTTTAAATCTTGTATCATTGAATTTTAGATAAAATGACTATTGACAATGTTATTGATTTCAGATTTGACAATAACTTTAATAATTTAAAACATTTTCCATAAATATAAAATAAGAAATCAATTTGTACGTAGATACGCCAACAATGTAAATAAAAAATTTTTAAATTCAGATTTATATTAAGGCTTCCATAGAAAAAATTTAAATTCAGTACTATGAAAATGAAAAACAAACCATAACAGTTATGGATCCAATTTAAATTTTGCTACCAACGACAAATGATCCGATCCAAACGCATAATTTGGAATTCTTATGCCTTTTAATTGGTTACTAATAGGAATGGAATAACGTGATATTAATTTCAATTTATCTTCATGAACCAAATCGTGTTTGTCTTTCCGTCCACTTAAAGAAAAGCAATTAAAACAACGAGGTTATCTCCCAACCAGCACTTACCTGTAAAAAATGTAATCGACGGTAATCCATTCGTCTTGATATGTCGTTGCTTCAATATCCTCGTTTCGCCTGTGATTGTATGCCGATTTTAGAGCCAAATGGTGGGACAACGTCCCTGTGGAGTATACGGATTGATCATTTGTTTTGGCACATTTATTAAGAGGTCGTCTTTCGGAATGTTGCAACTGAATTAACTTTACTTCGTCATCTCTTTTTAAATTATAATCAGTTTGACGATGTTTCACCAGATCGGCATGCTGACAGTTATCTAGATTATTTCTTTAATTAAAAATTACGAAAATAAAAAAAATGTACCACCTGTTATTTTTAAAAATGAAGGCAAAAGCACTTTGCCCGTAGTGGAGGTATTTCTTTCAGTCGAGTTTGTTTCAATTAAAGATCTGTTACTCAATTTCTCGTATTGTAAATTTCCATTCACTATTAATTTGTAAACTGCCGAATTTGGTTTTAAATTAAAATCTCCAGTTATAATAATTGGTAAGTGTGTGTGATGTGAACTAAAATTTAACAAAGTTTTAAATTCCTTATAATTATTATTTCAAGTTTTATATATAAAGTAAGAGGGTGTAGCAAGATGGAGTCTTTAGATATAATTAGGGCTGGGGACTTTACGTGCAAAAAAAATGCACTTGTGCAACCGGCTCTGTAGCAACTTCAAATAACGGAGTACATTTTTGGATTTGTGGCATTAGTTACATTATTACATTTCATTAGTTACATATTCAATATTTTGTCAATTCAATTATTCTATGGGTCAACCTATCGACTGCGTATATACGTGGTTTTTCTCAAACTGATTTCAAACTGCTGCCGGAACAAACCTAATATCAACAATTTTACAATACCTTCATTAATGTGAACAAGTGTGGTTTTGTTCACTTTAATTTTTAATATTTTTGTAATTTTTATTATTTTGCCTAGGTGTGCCATTTAGCTGAGCACCACTGCACTGTAGGTTATCTACTTTCTCTTGCTTTATTGCATTAAATTTAAAATTTAACTTACCCATTATTATGCTTATAAGAAATTCGATCAACTTCGGACAATAGCACTTGAGTTTGAGCCAATCTCACATCTTCCCTTCTAGGATTATATAATAAATGCGTCGTAGCCACAACAAATTCATTTTTAGGATTACGCTTAGGTGAAAATTTTGCAATTATAGCTACGTTATCACGATTAAGTACAGTAACGTGCGTTTGATTAAATTCCACTGTAGTATTTTCAATAAGATTAAACATGAAAGTCTTATAATAAACTGCACATCCATCTTTTCGCATTCCAGTGCGTTTTTTAAAAATACCTTGGTAACCTTAAAATAGATCATTATACAAATGTGTGTGAGCAACATAAATAAAAAAGAGGAGCACTCATACCTAATTTTTTTAATTCGCTAAAATAGTCATTCAAATGCGACTCCTGGACCTCTTGCAGGCACAAAATCTATAAAGGCTCGATTAAAGCAATTTAAAAATCTAGTAAAATAAATTAAATATTCACATCAGCATTGTGCTGTTTAATTTCTTTTAACAAGTTACTCCAACGTTGCTCCCATGATAATGCACCCGAATTATGAGATCTATATAAATAACTGTGCTCGGCTAAAAGTTCCTGTGCTAGGACATTGTAACTCATAACGGAAAAAACACAAGTTGTTGGTGTGTAGGACCATTTTTCAGTCGACGTTATTTCCCAAGTACGCAAGTTATTTGCTCTACGAAAATCTTGTTCGGCAACTGAAAAAATTGCATTAATTTAAAATGAAGGAATAAAATAAGTTGAAGCTTACCGTGCGTTTGGTTCGACGATTCCGAATCAAACCTGCGCATATGAAATCTATTACAATTAACTAAGTCGGTAGAGTTTTTGTTAAGCGGTGAACGATACAAATTTGAACGCCAAACGTTCATGTCAGAAAACGATCGAAAAACTTGTGAATAAAAATTGTTTGGTAATGATTGAGAACTAAAATTTTGGTAAGAACCGTTTGAACTGGAAGGAGTCAAGCAAATATTATTACTGTGACACCCAATACTTTCCTCATGTCCGCTTCTACTTTTATTTTCTTCTTCTTCTTTGTATGAACGTGACATGCTAATGAAAGGAGCACCAGTACCGCGACTGTGATCCAAGGAATCTTCGGTCGATGATTCTGCTTTTAAAACGTTCTTATTACAATTCGATTTGGCTAATGACGATAATGCATTAAATTGTATACGGGATACCGATTGCTTTTTATTTATACATCTTACACGCATACCTAACAAAAAATATTTAAGAAATGTTTTTGAAGATTGTACAAAAAATTTTGAGGTTATGTTTCGATAATAATAATTGTAGCGCTTCTAATAAATGTTTACAACAACAAATTACATTAGAAAATTACAAAAGAAAATTATTGTCTAGGCGACTTACAACAAACATAATTTTCCACTAATTAAAAATTATTATTGTAAGTAGATACTATGCAATAAAATCAAATTTACATTTAACAACGCGCATATCACGTGCACAAAATAGAAAATAGCAGCAATCGGCAAAGAAAATGAGTAAAATATACAGACACAACACACAACGTACCTCAGTATAACGTACCTCCAAGATTTTTTATTTAATTATTTCAATCAAATATGAAATCATATTATAATATGCAATAGTATGTTGTGATATTTTGTTTGACTTGCTAGGGGTATCGGAGCGGAGCCAAGCGTATGCAAAATTTGAGCAAAAACAAAGTCACTTTTAATATTCAAATAAATTAATTATTTTTTTGAAACGGAAATAGGTATTTTTAAGGCAAAGATTAATAAAATTGCAGGAGAAAAAATATCCTTTATAAAGATAAAACAATCAAAGTGGCATTGATAAATGAATTATAGTCATTTGTTTTGATCGAATTTTTGAAAAAGCGTTTTGATTTGGTTCTTAAAATTTGCGACCTTTCTGACAAGTTGGTGTTCCCTATCGAGAATACGTATTTGGAAAATGTCCTCCAGAAAGTCAAATAATAAACAAGTGATAAAAAAAGCCGATTTAAATAACGATATCAGTGAATGTAAAAAGAAAATTATAGAAACAAATAATTTTGAACTGAAGGAGAAACAAAGTAAAGAAAATGAAGAATTGTGTGCCATGGGATACAAAATGGTTTTAAATTCAAACACCGATTGTATTCCTTTTACCATGGAGATGTTACTTTTACTTAAAGCAGATAACAAAGTGGATGCAGTGCGTCGACTAGTGATTATTTTGACACAATGTAGTCATTAATTAATTATAGCTTCCAAGTGCAACTACATTTTTACTGTATTTATGTAATAATAAAAAAGCAACAACTAAAATATAATATAATAATACAAAAATTTATTTATTTAGTTTCAGTTTCTTGTTTATTTAACAAAGCACTTCGTATGCCCACTTTCTCTAACTCTGCAATGAGGTCTCCCGATTGATGCATTTGCAATAAGATATCACAACCTCCGACAAATTCGCCATTAATATAGATTTGCGGAATGGTGGGCCAATTCGAAAAATCCTTTACTCCTAAAATGAAAATCCACCATTATAACCAATGCAAACTGGGTTAACCAATTCATCAATTACCTTGTCGCAATGCTTCATCTTTCAATACGTCGTGAGAATCATACTCGACTCCATGCATTCGCAAAATTTGTATTACTGCATTGCTAAAACCACAACGGGGTTCTTCGGGAATTCCTTTCATAAACAATACAACTTTATTTTTAGTCACCAAATCTTTAATTTTAGATGACGATGCCTCGCTATACAATCGAAAGAGCTGATTCGTTGTTTTCAGTAAATTTGAGTTTCTCAAAATAGTGAACATCTTTTCAAATATTTGGTACAAGCTTTATAAAATATTAATATTAACTGATACTGATATTAACCTCAATTTTTGTGACGAATTTGAGGTTAAGGGACCTTGCACCCTTGAAGTCAGGGGCGGCTCAACAATTATTATCAATATTATTATTAACCCATAATAACTTTGTAACCAGCCGCGTCCGAGGAAAACTATTAGGGGTGGGTTGTACCATTCAAGTTCAAAATTTTTAAATGCAGTTTAACTTAGTAAATATTTTCACTACCCCTACAGCCTTCTACGCGAACGTTTTTTACTCTGGTATAAGTAGTCAATGGGACGGTTTGGCCTGAGAAAATTTTAAATACCTTGGGAAAATAGTTATCCTTTGATGTTACCGCGGTATCACAGTATTATATCGTGAACCGGACCGTGAATTGCATCGTACGATACCGCGGTAACATCAAAGGATAACTATTTTCCAACGATCCTTAAAATTTTCCCAGGCTAAACTACCCTATTGTTGGTGATTCTGAAAAGCTGAATTTTGAGGCCCCATGCGCCTATTCAGAAATCCGCCACTGAATAGGGAAAAAGCAGCGTCCTGTTTACCAAGTACGAAAAGTCAGTTTTAAAAAATAACCAATTTATTATTAATTGGACTGCAGCAATTAATAATTAGTTCTTGTGCTGACTCTGCAAATAATTTCTTTTTACAATCGAATTCTAATAATAAATAATGTTGATGATATTAAAAAACAAACTAAAATTTGATGTAGCGGTTTGGCGGTTGTAGCTAGCTGGTCGCTCACTGTAGGCAACCGTAGTGAACCAACCGAACCAACCGTAGCATCAGTATCGAATTTTGCAAATGGACGCTTAATACTTATTGATTGTCAAAATTACAGTGATTGAACGTACCTATTATTTCGCCGATAAAAGTATAATTTGTTGTGGTAAACGATTAATAGAATGTAATATTAAATTTGACCATTTTTTAGTTTGTTACTCGTTTTTCCAATTTACTATGGTTTCAACCTTCTAAACAGTCTAAAATTGTTATCAATTTTCCGACAAGTATCTTCTTAACGAGGTGAGTTGGATTTTTATTTTATTATTACGTACCTATTTTTATTTATACAATTTTATGTTATTCCCTGCTTTTTAATTAGTTGATAAAAATATCAAATTTATAATTAATGTTTGGGATCGATTTAGTTTATTTTGTTTGTCAACTTTGACTGGTCGGTAGTTTTCTTGGATTCGATAATACCTATCTCGTATACTTTAAGCACCATGCAGGTTGTTATATTTTTACTAACTTTTTAGTGGATAATTGCTAATCAAAAGTTACAAATAATTACCTGCTTGTTATGTTTCTTGTTGAACAAACTAAGGTATACTTGAGGAGCACTTTACTTTAGGCATACCATTGCTAGAAAATATACAGCAATAAAAAATAAGGGGTTTACGAAAACTTTTATTCGAATAAATTTGAATCCAGGTGGATTTAGCATGTACTACTATTTATAAATCGTACAAGTTTCCTAATATTACTTAATTCAACGTTAAAATAAAATAATCTTAACTGTTCCGTTCCAAATCTCTATCCCTTAATTTTTTACCTCTATTTTGAAATTTCCAATTTATTATATTTTTGCTTAAATTTGTATGTATTTTAAAAAAAATTAATGGTCGATTTATACTCACTTCACTTCACATTAATTTAAAGTAGTTCTGGCTTGAAAATTTTTTTTACAGATCTGAATGAAACTCTGCACATGTAAACATGGGATAGTCATATACATGCTGTTAAAATATGAAACACATTCACCGTCTGTGAAAAAATATATTTGCTTGTAAAATTGAGTTCTTATACATGGAGCTTATGGCGATCGTCATTCAGAATCGCACATTTTATTTGGTTCGTGTACCTATAAAAATTTACAATTTCATTTGAAAAACTAATATGATGTTCTAGAACTATCCCATATATTGTTTCAAAAGGAGAAAGTTTTTTACCGTTTAGTAACGGATATAATTAGTAGCCATGCAAAATCTTGTTTCTAACGAAAAATTTAATTTTCTATCTTTCTCTTTCTTCTTGAAAAGATTCTAGTTTTCTCTTTCCCCGAGCGTCAGTTTTTCTGCAATCGATGTTGCCACCGTCATACTAGAACTACCTTAAGAGGATTAACCAATGATTAGATACCCAACAACATAATGGTTAAAATAAATGGCTACACATAATTCTATTGGTTAATTTCTTAAATGTTAAGTGATATGTGAAGTTGGTATAAATCGGCCATTAGATTATTTTAACATATAAAATAACATAAGTTATTTTCATAAAAGATATTTATCTTAAAAAAAAGTACTCCAATTTATTAAGAATTCTGTTTAAAGTGAATCGGCGCCTATGTGCCCCACTGTAAATATTTTTCCAGTTTATTATGGTTTCCAGTCATAGTTTACAACCGAATTGTTTAAAAGTTTTTAAAAACGAATAAATTTAAAAAAATTCTGAAAACTAGCAAAAATAGCATAAGTTTGAAACTACTTATGCGTGAAACATTTTTTTGGAGAATTTTTTACCAATATTTTTTTCATCCTAAATTTTGAAAGCCCAAATTTGGATTCTAGTTGTAGTTTGCACCTTGAAGAACATTCTTTCACAAAGTCGGTATGCTACAATTTTTTATTTTTGGAGTTTTACGTCGAATGAAAAATGTCTTGAAATCCTTTTAGTAACACATGTATGTATGTTTTTTTAAAACTGCCCTAATGAATCCCTCAAGAAAGGGTTTGCTACATTTGTGTCTAGAGAGGAATTTTATATTTGATCCTGAATCCAAGCTTGCGCATTTGTTTCTTATTTAAAAAATAGTAACCCCCAAATCGGTAACGCCGATTACAAATGGGGGAGAAAATTAGTAATGCCATCTATTTGCCGGGGCAAACAGCATACATATAAATTTGTATAGCATTTTCCTATTATCACATCTACTCGGATCTACTTACTTTAACTTATTTTATTACTTGGACGTTTCCCGACTTTTGAGACCTTAACCATTCGAATCGCACCACGAAAACAGAACCTCTTCATAAAAGTCGGTAAAAATTTAATTCAGCGCGATTTATATACAGAAAGTTTTTGTTTCGTAGGTTTTCTTTTGAGAGACGGTCGGAGCATAGTGGTCACTCGAGTTGACTATGAACGCTAAATGCCCGGTTCGAATCCGGGTGAAGTAAGAACTTTATTCTGGCCGTCTTTCTGGTCCTCCAGTTTGGGGATCGGGTCGATGGGCCAGCTCTCATCACCTGTAAAGAAAACAAAAAAGCTCATTGAACCCTGACCAAAATCTCGCAAGAGACTTGGCAAATGGGAACGGATACGCAGTTACTAACTGTAGCTTGATGTGTTGTGAGGTGTTTATTTACAATGCAAAAAGCAGTCCTAGATATATAGATAGGTTTTCTTTTGTTAAAATCCAAGTTTCTCTAAGGACCAATTTATCAATCTTTAGTTAAGTTTAAATTACATTTAGCAGGCAGATAGAAAAATTTGACGTTTTTTCATTGGATGAAAAGACGCCCATGTTATCATCATCAAGAAGTTTAACTAGAGATTGATAAATTGTTTCTTAATGATCTCACGCGATTAAATAGCCTTAAGGAGACTGATTGATGTTAAAATTATGAAATAATATAAATTATTATCATTTTAATAACGAAACAAAGTGGAACGAAATAAATGTGGCCCAAGATTTTAAATATTTAACTGATGTTTTCTACGCACTTAGAATTTTAGAACTTGGCTCGATCTCTACAATGTATCTTTATACAAACAGTTTACTTAATAAGAAGAAATGACAATTTTTGTTTTATTAAAATTTTCAGACATAGTAATTCTAATATTTATATTTCTACAACATGTATTACATTATATATTATACAAATACAAATTACAAAATAGTACTTACTTATTTTCATTTAAAAAAATATCGGATGTAGTTGTTCGGTAAGATGTAGTAAGAGGTGTGGCCATAACATGACTTTATCATAGAGTAATGTTATGGTATTATATCATTACATAATATTATGTCTTGCATGCTAATTCAATACGGTTTACGACAAAATAGTTTATGGTTTTTGCTGACCCTATGATTCGGCGCCCATGTACAGCGTGCAGTGTATCCATGACCCCTGAATTACAAGAAATAAAATAGTTTTACAAAAAACAGTTTGTTTTTGGCCGCCAATATGATTTGAAGCCCATGTATGGCTTGCACAGTGTATACATAATATACATTATATTACAAGAAACAATAGTATATTATACACCGAGGGAGTAAAGTGCTACTTTTCGTCATGAGGGTAAAGGTTTTTTACATGAGGCGAAAAATTACCCGAAGGACGAAAAGTCACCTTAATCCCGAGCGCGAATATACTATTTTTTGCCTTTCCGAAAGCCGAAAGAAAGAAAAAAATTCAAAACAAATATTTGTTAGAAAAAGCGAGAATTACCAAACCATATAGCCTAAAGCCAGACCTGTACATGGCATTAATGAAGTACCAACTTAAGTTGGTGGTATTTACTTTTCCTCCCGCTGTTTTACTTTTCCCCCCCCTAAGAAAAGTGGCACTTTGCTCCCGCAAAACAAAAAAAAGGCAAAAAACAAACAGCGGGAGGAAAAGTAAATACCTCCGTGGACCGATTTCAGCCAAAATCTAATCAGCTCTAAAGCGTGGTCCAGACCTAACGTTTTGTCGTACGTTTTACTCGTCAGTTCAGGCAAGAAAACACCAACGTCTTACCTAAAGCGATCAGAACTGACGAGTAGAAAGTACGACAGTAGGTGATTTCTTGCTAGAACTGACAGCAAAACGTACGATAAAACGTTAGGTCTGGACCACGCTTAAGTCTCGATATAAAAGTACTAAATATAAAATTTGGCTGAGGAATTCTTATTAATTTGGGCGCTAGACGCAGCGGTCGGCAACCGGTGGTCCGTGGCGTAATTTTAGTGGTCCGCGAAAAAATTCTGATATTATTTCAATTTACTGAGCATTTAATAAAATTTTTAATTAGAAAAATCTTAAACGTGTAGAATAGATGATGATTAAAAAATAAATTGTTGTTAAGCTGTCTCCAGTGGCGGATTTTCGAAGAGGCCTCAAAATTCAGCTCTCAAAATAAAAAAGAATAAATATTTTATTTAATTATTGAAAAAGTGAGAGAGGGAAATAACAAATAACATTTGAAAATTAACCAATATAAAATTACAACTGCTTGGCTATATTTAAAGATTTGCTGATGTTCAGGTTGTATTAATTATGAAAATTGAAACTCATTGGGGCAAGATTGTCAAGGTTCATTAGGTTAAAATCCAAAAAGAACTGAGCTTCAAAAAGTAGGAATTTCTAGTTAAATTACCTAATTTTATGAAATGTTATATTATAATATAGCATAAATTGGGTATTAAAACCAGGTTTTAATGTGCAATATTTCTACATAAAATAGATAGTATTTTCAAAAAAAAGTCGCCTGCGGCGCTAATAAACGGAGCCTCTCCCTCTGTATGCCGGAGGTTGAAAATCATTGTTGTAGGTTTCAAAGGTAGTGAAAATGTTTAGGAAAGTGGCTCAAAAGTTCTAAAACAGCCACTGGCTATTTGTAAAAATAGGCTACTCGCATGCTGCTCGGAGCAAATGTTAGCGTGGGATTCAATAAGTTTGGTTAATTATGACATAGGGTTAAAAAAAAAGGTTATTCAAAAAAATTTAGCGATCAAAGTGAATAATTAAAAAGTTAGTGGTCCGCGAAATTTAAATTATCAATTTAGTGGTCCGCAATACCTAAAACGTTGCCGACCGCTGCGCTAGAGTGCACACAAAATTCAGTGACACACAGACATTTCTTGATGTTTGATCTCTTCAACTCGTTTGACCTCGATGACTGTAAATCCGTCCAAATCTGAGAAAAAGTTTCGATTACAATATTATTTATTAAAATTGGAAATTCATCAGCTTCATGCAGTCCTTGTTAGCTTAGAACACGTTCTGAGCAATATTTTTGCTCAATGAGCGATTTCTACGTTTGCGTTAATTTAATACGTATTTACATTTATCATGAAATATCATAATAATGAAATTTATATGAGACGGTCGGAGCATAATGGTCGAATAAGTTGACTATGAACGCTAAATGCCCGGTTCGAATCCGAGTGAAGTAAGAACTTTAAGCTGGGTTGACATGGGATGTGAGCCACGGCCGTGAGCCACGTTTTAGTAAAATACTTTCCGCGTAAACTTAAACTTAAAACCGTGCAAACTGTTTTTAAATACGTTTGATCTCACCACGAACGCAGTTTTATCAGTTTGTGACAAGAAATTACGATTCGTAATTCATGAAACAGCAGACGTTTCAAAACCGACTATATAGGTATATATTTACATTTATATGTATGTAAATAATAATTGGACACTGGTGCATAACAGTGTTCAATTATTATGGGTATAATAAAAAAATCTCGAGCAGTCAAAATATTTTGTGCTCTCACTCTCTCTTTACGCCCAGGAGCATAGTAATAATGATTATTAACTAATAAATAACTTGAATATAAAATAATAAAAGTTACAACTTATTAGTAACTAATTTAAATATTCTTACAAGTTAATTATAACACAAAATATTATCTATATATTTTCAATTTATAATAAATTACAAGTTACAAGTAATTTTAATACTCTCGGAATAATTAGGGTGATCAACTAACTGCATAGTTTTTTGGTACTTTTTGGGGGACATAATCTATTAATTATATGAGGTGTTTTTCTTTAAATTTGGACACCCCGTTCCCCTTGATGGGATTTGGTAAGATGTGGTGGGACCCCCCCCCACGTGAGAATTACCCTATAATTTTTAAATAATTAAATTTCACTTTTTTCTGTGAAATAAAGCCCGTATGACACGACGTTAAATTTTGCATAAAAATTTTATGTAAATTTGCTCATATTTTTCTAAACGGGAAAAGTTTAAAAATTTACCTCTAAATTTGGAGGTAAATGTGGACATTTTCCCGTATAGAAAAATATGAGCAAATTTACATCATGTAAATTTTATGCGAAATTTAACGTCGTGTCATATGGGCTTAAGAGGAGAAAATTGATACTACCGAAGTAAGTTGACGTGAGATTTTCATCGACTCCCCCTTCCCTTTAAATGAGATTTGGTTAGATTTTGCCGGAACCCTCCCCCCATTTTGAGCTCACGTAATTAATGGACGTCCCCTTAACAAAATATCCTGTTTTACAAGGGTAGTAGAGAATAATTATTGTCCAATGCTATAATATATTAGGTAATAATTATAATAATAGACTACTTGAAAATTGTAATTAGTAATTAGTATAGTGGTTTCGCATTTATTGTGCAACAGAGCCGTAGTAATTTATGTACCTATTTTTTTTTTTTTCAAGTTCAAGATAGTTTATCGAAAACCTTACCTCCATTTAATAATAGAGTTTTATTTTTCTGTATTTATATTATTTTATGATTGTAAATATAAGTATAAATTTTGGATATAAATGCGTTTGTTTTAAATCACCTTGTTTATTATTTCTATTTGTTTTACTACTTCTTGTAAGTTTCTTACAACTAAAACAATGCTATCCTTGTTGATATTTTTATATTCAAAAGGTAATATTATAGTAATGCGCGTAACCCATTTTAAATTTGTTGTTAGTTTGCATTTATTAGAAATCAAGTATGTCATGGCCGACTTGGACAGGTGGAGGACCACCTCAACCTGGAGTTGTCTCAACTCCGGTTATGCCAAACTCCCAGTATACACCTGAACAATGGGCACAAATGCAGCAACAAAATTGGCAGCAGTGGGCTCAGTGGCAACAACAATTTCAGCAATGGCAGCAACAATATGGTGCAGAGGTGTCTAGTTTTTAATTTCTTTTGACTATAATTTTAAGTGACATTTTGTATTTCAGTATCAAAAATCACTAACTGCTCTTACGCAAAGTACTGTAAATCCCGTTCAGCCTACAATGCCGGTATATAACGTTACTACAAATGCTCCACCTCCTCCTCTTCCGACCGAGGTGAAACCTCCACTTCCACCAGACGAACCTCGCACTACGCCACCTCCTAACCCTTCGCAATTTTTACAATTTACTTCTGCTCCACCACCTATTATTTCTCATACCGCACAACCAATTCAACCTTCTCAACCTCCACCGCCCCCCAAAGAACATTATCAGCTCACTATTAATACCAGCAATCCTCCACCGCTAATGGCACAAACATTCAAAGGTGACAATTCAAATCGCTTTGGTTCGAATCAAAATTTTAATAACAAGTCGACCAGAAATCAAAATTGGCAAAATCAACAAACACCACCGGGCGCTAACCGTTTTAATCAACCTCCTAGTTACGCTACTGAAAATTTTGGAACTAAGCGTCCCTATAATCAATCGAGCGATAAATTTGATTCTAAAAGGGCCAAGTCATCATCAGAATACAATACAGATAATAAGTGGCCAAATACTAAACAATCTCACAACGTACAATCAACAGTGGCAAAAGAAGCAGTTCAACAGTGGAGCACTAAGCCTTCTCCTGTAATTCAAGTTAAGAATAATCCCGAAGAGTTGTCTGAAGCCGAGAAAAAATTCGATAAACAGTTTGCGGATTGGGAATCACAATTTAAAAAATGGAAAGAGCAAAATGCAAATCATCCCGACAAGGAACAATATAAAGAATACGAAAAGAAATGGGAAACTTGGAGAGCTCAATTGTTAGATCGACGAGAACAAATGAAACGGAAACGTCTAGGACTTACCGACGGTTCACCTTTACCGACAGCGGATAAAGTGTCACAAAATAAGCACGAAAGTGGAATTGTATTTTCAAACACTGCAGATTCTCAAGTCAATTTTCAAAACAATTCTAATACTAATACACAGAATATTAATTTAGACATAGACGCAGCTCCATTGTCAACTTTTGGTGGTCAATCCAGACCTTTTATACCGGAGAATCAACAAGCTTCATCAGAGAAGAGTAATCAATCTGTCGATTTGAATAGAAAATCAGATGCGCCTGAAGAATTTAAATCTCAAGATGTCGAAAGCTTTTTGAAATCCAGTAGCACTGATGGTATTCCAGGTTTAGATTTAGTCGAGGATGACAAAGAAGATGAAGAAATACCAAAACTTAGTAAAGGTTCCGAGAAACCCGATCTGGAAGCAATTTCTCGAGGAATCAACAGTATTCTAGGTGATCAAAAATTAATGAATATGTTATCGATGGTATCGCAAAATAAAACCAATATCACCGAAACGCCGCCAACTATAAATTCTTCAAAAATTTCTCCCGACGAATCTGCATTGACATTAGGCGGAGGAAGTTATGATAATAATTACTCGAATCAAGATAATTTTGAATTTTTTGGACATAAAAGTCATAGTGAAATTGCTTCTAATATTGACGAACAAACCAGAAGCAGTTTTCATTTTTCACAAGACGTGGACAATTTCGGAAAAAGTACCTTTAATGACAAGCGGATCGATTTTAAATCAAATATTGAGCAAGATCATGACAATTTCAGAAGAGGTTCCAAAAATTTTAATCGAAATTTTAATCAGGAAAACTTGAATAGAAATTCAGATAATTATGCAAGAGGTCCCGATAATGCCAGTATATGTTCCGATAATTATAATAGAAATCCTGATAATTTTAATAGAGATCCCGACGACTTTAATAGAGATCCCGAAGACTTCAATAGAGATCCCGATAATTTTGATACAGATCACGATCATTTCAATACAGATTCTGATCATTTTGATACAGATCCTGATCATTTCAATAGCGATCCTAATAATTTTAATATGGTTGCTGGCAATTTTAACAGAGGTTCTGATAATTTCAATAGAGATTCTCACAAGTTTGATGGGGGACCCGATAATTTTAACAGAGGGACCGGTAGTTTCAATAGAGGTTACGGTAATTTTAGCAGAGCTCCAGATAACTTTAGCAGAGGAGGTTCAGATAACTTCAACCGAGGTCCGGATAACTTTAACAGAGGTCCGGATAACTTTAACAGAGGTCCGGATAACTTTAACAGAGGTCCCAATAACTTGAACAGAGGCCGGGATAACTTTAACAGAGGTCCAGATAACTTTAACAGAGGTTCGGATAACTTTAACAGAGGTCTGGATAACTTGAACAGAGGTCAGGATAACTTTAACAGGGGCCCAGATAGCTTCAACGAAGATTCTGATAATTTTAATAGAACTGACGGTTTTAATACAGGTGCCAATAATTTTAACAGAGGTCCTGATAATTTCAACAGAAGAACTGATAGTTTCAACAGAGGGCCTGATAATTGCAACAGGGAATCTGATACTCCTAACTGTGGTCCTCTCAATTTCAACAGGGGATCCAACAATTTTAATAAAGGTCTCAATAATTTTAACAGAGGTCCCATTGAAAAAAGTACGGAAAATTTTAATAGGGATTCAGAAACTTTCAGTAGAAGACCCGATGGTTTTAGTCAAGAATCGGAAAAATTCAGTACGGGTTCTAGTATTATCGGCCACAACTTAGATAACAAAAATAAAACTTTTCAAGATTTCAATAGAAGCGCCCTTAATGCAGGTCAAGGCAAAAACGTATTTAATATGCCGAGAGAATCTTTCTCAAATAGAAACGCTAATAATTTAGATAGAAGGTTTGATAATACTGTTGCTGGTAATTCCGACAGTGACAATTTTAATAAATGGTCTCGTGGATTTGATCAAAACTTAGATTACTTTAATGGCTCAGGGGACGTGTCGAACAGTTTTAAAGAAGAATTTGAGAATGTAAAACCAGTTGACAACGTTGATGATGAATCCAATCAAGGTTTAAATACAGAAGGTAATAAAAAAAAAAGGGTAAAAGGCAAATAATTTGCAAATATTTTTAGATGTGGGAGATAATATGGTTCAAGTAGTACAGGAAGAAGCTGTTTGGAAACCCGAAAACGTTATTGATTATGAACATAAACCGTTAAAATCAGGTAAGAGTTCTCCTTGACATTTTATTCGTAGTAGAGTAATTCAAGACATCCAAATCTGAAATATTTCTACAGCAAACACACTTGAACCATACGTTAGTAGCATGGTTTAGTAGAGATTAATACATTCTGTAAAAAATAGTTAAATAAATTCGAAAATAAGTCAAATTATAACCAAAATACAACAACGACAGACATGTTTCGATCTTGTTAGATCTCATCAGTGACGTATAGCTGTGAATTTGGTTATAATTTGACTTTCTGTTTTTTCCTTATATTATTATTATTAATAGTACAACATTCTACATTAGAATATGACCGTCCTCACGGACTTACAAAATCCATTTTTTGAGGTGGATTAATCCTCATTATAACAAATCATTATAACTCTCTATGCGACTTAGCTTCTTGTACAATCTTTCTCCATGCCTTACGGTCCTTCACCTTTCTCAACCGATCACTCACACCCATCCTCTCTAGGTCGCTATCCACTCCATCACGCCATCGCAGCTTTGGCCTTCCTCTGGCTCTATCTTCCCCGGGCTTCCACAACATAATAGACCTTCCGATTTCCTCACTGCCAGCTCTCATTAAGTGCCCCCACCATTTTATTCTCTGCGCCTTTACATACTTTACAATATCTTGCCCATCCATTTCTTGAAGAAGTTCCGAATTTGTCTTACTACGATATTGACCATTTATCCTCTTGTATCCAACTATCGTTCTTAAAATTTTTCTCTCAAAAACTCTTAGCTCTTCCTTTCCTGTCAAGCAAATAACCTCTGCAGCATACGTGATGACCGGTCTTATTAAAGTTTTATAAATCTTAATTTTAGTCTTTTTTGATATTTGTCTATCTTTTAACAGATGTCTATTGGCACGATAAGCTCTGTTTCCTGCCTGTATTTTTGCTGTAACTTCCATATTTCTATTGTTTCCGCAGTTGATCTGAACTCCAAGATAATTGAATTCCGTTACATTTTGAAATACAAAGCCATCAATTATTAAATCGTTCCTGTTAACATCTTTTTCTCTTGTGAACTTCATATATTTGGTTTTATCTTGATTTATGCTCAAACCTACCTTAATTGCCTCTCTTTTGATAATCTTTAATATATTCATTATTCCTGCGATAGTTCTTGATACAATGACGACATCGTCCGCATAGGCCACCAACTGTGTTTCCTTATTGATTATTGATCCTGTGCAGCCAGTGGATCTTATTATCCATTCAAGGACTAAGTTGAACAGGGTCGCCGCCAGGGCGTCACCCTGTCTCACTCCACTGTTAACTTCGAAACTCTCCGTTTCGCCTCCAGGTGTTCTTACTGTGGCGCTTGATTCATCCATTGTAACAAATGTCATTCTTATCAGTTTGTGTGGAATTTTGAACTCCTTCATAATCTTTTTCATCTGCCTTCTGTTGATTTTGTCGAAAGCTTGCTTGAAGTCTACAAACAGCAGATGCATGTCCAAGTCGTGCTCGTAACTTTTTTCTTGTATTTGCTTAATTAAGTGCAATGCATCCACTGTCGATTTTCCTTTTCTGAACCCAAATTGATATCTCCCAACTATTTCATTGGCATACTTAGTAAGTCGTTCGTGTATGATTGCTGACAGAATCTTGTAAGCAGTATTCAAAAGTGTAATTCCCCTATAGTTATTGCATTCCTCTGGGTTTCCTTTCTTTTTTATTGTTATAATTACCCCTTTTTTCCATTTATTTGGCATTTTCTCTTGCCTCCATATTTGCTTTATCAGCTTGCAAACTTCAACATGCATTGCTTCCCCTCCGTATTTTATTAATTCCGCATTAATCTCATCTGAACCTGGCATTCTTCTGTTTTTCAACCTTTTGATTGCTTCCATTACTTCATCGTTTGTTGGTTCATCCGTTTCTTCCGTGTTATTTGCATCCTCTACCCAATCATCTTCCTCTTCTTCACACTGCTGAGTGTTTAACAGTTCTCTGAAATGATTCTCCCAAATTTTTTTGATTTTTTCAGTTCTACTCTCCAGTATTCCTTCCTCATTCTTCATTCCTCTGTTTCTTATTTCGTATTTCTTTCTCGTATTTTTTATCTTATAAAAACTTCTTACATTATTGTTCATACTGCTCACTTCAATTTCACTCATTTTTTCGTTCACCCATTCGTTCTTTTTTTGTTTGTACAATTTATTAGCCTCAGCTCTTTTCTTCTTATATTCATCCATGTGTTCCACATTGTTACTTTCTAGCCATTTGCTTCTTGCTTCTTTTTTGATTCTACTCATTTCCTCACAATCACTATCGAACCATGACTTCCATTTCTTTTTCTTTTCATATCCCAAAACTTGTTCAGCACTTATTTTAAGCTTTTCTGCAATGTTGTCCCATATTTTGTCTATGTTATTGCTTCTCTCGTCTTTTTCGAATTCCTTAGTTACTCTTCTCGCATATTCGTTTTTGCATTCATCATTGCTGAGTTTTTCAGTTGCTAATCGTTCCTTTTTTTTGTATCTTGTATCTGCTACCATGGTTTTTTGTTTCACTTCCGCTACAACCATGAAATGGTCCGTATCAGCACTGGCACCTCGATATGTTCTCACATCCCTTATTGATGTGGCCCGCCTTCTTGCCACCAGCACATGGTCAATTTGGTTTCCTTCGTCATTATTGCTCCCGGGCCACATCCAAGTAATCTTGTGTATTTTCCTGTGCTCGAATTTGGTGCTACTAATGACCAAGTCTAGTGATGCTGCTAATCTGCACAGTCTGCTTCTATTGTCATTAGTTCTCTCATGAACTGTATATTTTCCTGCCACATCTTCAAAATGATTCTCCCTTCCTATCTTCGCATTAAAGTCTCCCATTACGATTACAGTATCATGCCTTGGGATCACATCATACATCAATTCCAATTCATAATAGAACCGTTCTTTCTCATCCTCAGTGCTCTCTTCAGTTGGAGCATAGACATTAATTATTGACAGATTATTTGGTTTCATTCTAATTCTCAAATATGATAGCCTTCCACCCATTGGTTTGAAATGGAGTATTTCGTTCTTATATTTTTTCATAACTATAAAACCGGTGCCATTGTTTCCTTGCCTATTTTCCCCGGAATACAAAATTACGAATTCATCTCCTCTTACTTCTCCTTCATTCTTCCATCTGGTTTCCTGTATAGCAGCCATCTCAACTTTATATCTTGACAATTCATTCACAACTTCTTTCAACTTTCCGGGTCTTAATAAAGTTCTTACGTTCCATGTCGCCAATCTAATTGTTTTATTTCCTTCACCGTGATATTTCTTTTCTTTCTTTTTCTGCCTTTGTTTTTTTAATTTTTCCATCTCGATTATTCCTGTATCAGTGCTCATCCTTGTATGTTCCCCAGTCTTACCTTCTGGAGTGCCTGTCTGGGAAGGTCCAGACACCCCTCCCCCCACGTGAATCAGTTTTTTGAAGTTCGATCCTGGGAATCTTTTAACTTCAGGTCATTGTTCTTTTCATCCCATACATATACCAAACCATTTTTGATCAATTTTTGGTATCCAACTCTAACTTTCTCTCCCTTCCTCATTTCAACTTTGGCTAATGACCATATTTGGTTTTGAATCTGTTTTTCTTTGCTGGTTAAATCATTTTCTATGAAAGTCGAAGTACCTCGAAGTTTATTCTTACTTTCCATAATTAATCGTTTCTGCATTTGATTCTTCAGTCTAGCCACAATTACCTGTTTATCAACAACTCTTCCCACTCTAAATGCGTCTACAACTTCAACATGTACCTGTAGTTTACTTTTTACGAATTCCTCAACTTTATCAGGGGTTAGGTTTCCATCAATTTTTAGACCTTTTATTATTATGTTTTCTTTTCTCTTTTCTTTTTCAAGCATCTCCAGTCGTTCCTCAAGGAATGTTATTCTTTCATCCTGTCTATCTGCCCTCGCAACCATACTTTCAATCCCCTTCTCAATCTCATTTATTTTAGCGTTCCAGTTCGTTTCCATAGTGTTTAGCTTCTCCTTTATTTCCATGTTCACTTGGTTACCATCTATCACCATTTTTGTCAGTCCCGCCACCATACCTTTCAGCTCCTCCATTGTTTCACCCTCGTTTACCTTCTCCACTACGTTATCAGGTAACCTTGCCGTCTTTTTGCTTCTTCGGAAAGCCTCCTCCTCCTCGTTACTTAGTCTTTCCTCTCTTCCCCTTTTAATATAGTCTTTGATCGATGGTAAACTATTCGTTCGCTCTCTTGTTTGCCCTTTGTTACTCATTTATATTGCTTGCACTTATGCAACCCAATTTGCTTACATTAATCTATCAGTGTTATAACTTTATACCATGGAAATTTTCTCTCTTTTAAATCCTTCACAATTACAATGCAACAGCGACAATACGAAGACCCAGGTCAACCCTTAGGAGATATTCGCACTACTGCTGCAGTACTCTTATTCAAAAAGTTTTCTTTTTTTTTTACCTCCTAACCTACAAAGCGTCAACTTTTCCGGCAACAAAATCACTATTCACTGCTGCTTGATCTATCCTCCACAATTTCCCAACTCTATCAGTCACTCCTATTCCTAATCGCAGCACTCTCCCGATTATAATTCTCTATTTCACCCCTGTTTCCTTATATAGCATTTTATAAATAAAATTAAATGGATAATCCGATAAATCAGAGTTATCCAAAAAATAAAATTAATAATTCGCGCAATGCTAACTGGAGGTTTCCCCAAAACCTGCGCTTTAAAATTTGGAAGCCTTCCCCAAATGTCCTAGTACACAAATGTCCTAAGTAGTATGTTTAGTAGACACCATTTAGGGCCAGTTGTATAAAAGAGGGTTAACTCGGGGATCAGCTGATCCTGGTTCAAGAGCTGACCCAGGATCAACGTAAGGTAGATAAATTTACTTGATAGGTTTATTTTATAAAAAAAATTTACTTGATAGGTTTATTTGTAATCTATCTACCTTGCGGCGATCCTGGGTCAGCTCTTGAACCAGGATCAGCTGATCCCCGAGTTAACCCTCTTTTATACAACTGGCCCTTAGAGGTTTAATTCAGAAATCGTCAATTGCAGTTAAAATTATTAGTCAATACTTCTGGCCTTACAACCTAGATATCCAACCTTACAATCTTATATTTTATATTATTATATATCTTATAATATTATTCTTATATCTTATATTATTATACTTACAACCTTACAATCTAGATAGCCGTGCAAAGCCTAATATCAATCAGCGTTGCAGAGCTAGCCAGAAAGGTTCAAGCTCAGAGTTAACCAGAAAGGTAGTCGTGAGACCCTAAGTACTGGTTAATCTGATTTACAATAATTGATGCTTTCTGAATTAAAGCTAGAAATGGTGTAGAAATTTTTCTGAATTTGTTGACTGTACCTACTATAAAACTATTATGCACATTTTAGCATATTATTTGTTTGTCTGTTCATTAAGTTTCATCTTTATCTTGATTTAGGTGAAAGCGAAATAAGCATCGAGTTGGTACATACATTTGATTATCGTCATAAACCACTAAATAGAATTCCTTACCCCCAACGTCCAGAATGGTTGGCTAAAAGCGTTAAAAATTATCCCGAATTTGATCCACCACCAGTAAGGCAATTTGAACAGTTGAGAAGACATCCAGTTAACGAACGTTTTGATAATCGATTGCATTATGAAAAGTATGGAAATGATGATAAAAATAAATATTCAAATGATAGAAACCGCCTTGGGGGCTTTCACGATGAACGTGAAAGGAAATCGACTGACGATTATAAAAGAAAGTTGCTTGATGAATCTAGAAGAAGAAGCGCAGGTGATGACAAATTTGAAAAATCACGCGGTTTTGAGAGAGACAGGCAAGGTTTTAGCAAACAAAGCGAATCTTTTAAATTTTCTCCTCCGCATTTGTTTGGTAACAAAAATATAAATAAAGATGAAAGCACAAAAGATGCAAATAAACGATTGGTATCGTTTAGATTTTCTCCTCCTCCTATAGGTTCGAAAGAATCGGCCGATAGTTTAGGTAAATTTGCTAGTAAAACTAGCAAGCCAAGTATTACATTAATTGATGATTTATTAAGTCCCACGGGTAGATACAGTAGGCCTCCCAGAATTGTGATAATTTTGAGGGGCCCATCTGGTAGTGGAAAATCATTTTTAGCTAAATTAATAAAAGATAAAGAGGTAATATTTCGCATAAATTAAGATATTTTGGCGAGGTTTAATTTGTTAACTTGCAGATCGATAAGGGAGGTTCGACTCCTAGGATTTTGTGTTTGGATGATTATTTTATGGTAGAACAAGAAAAAGAGGTGGAAGAAGATGGGAGAGTAATTAAGACAAAAGAAATGATTTATGAATACGAAGAATGTATGGAGGCCGCCTATAGGCTGTCTTTTATGAAATCATTTAAAAAAACCATAACGGATGGTTACTTTAATTTTATTATTGTTGATAATGTTAACGATAAAGTTAAACATTTTGAAGAGATGTGGAGTTTTGCAAAACAAAATGGTTTTCAGGTAATTAATAATAATTTATATTATTGATTTGGTCTTACAAGGGGAACCTTCCTACTCATCACAACCAATTTCGTCCAGATTCACAGTATATTATGTAGAGCTTAACTAGAAATGAAAATGACGTAAGTGGGATCGCCATACGACCAAGCGTTTTTTAGAGAGAATTTTTTTTTGCCGCAGACTGGTGACTACATAAGTCATTCATGTTAACATAATTTGCAAGTACAGTGAAGTTTCGGTAATCCGAACACTCGCTAGTCCGCACAAATCCGAATATTCTATAATCCGAACGCAAATAATAAAATGTTCGGATTATAGAATAATATTCGGATTACAGAACAAATGTTTCTTTGTTCAATGTTCTTTTATTTTAGTGATTCTGTTTTTTCCTTGTTCTGTTCTTAATTGTTCTGTTCTTTCATGTTCTGTTTCATCCGGTTACCGAAGCTTTTATATAACCTCTACTTACTTAATACTAACCTGTAACCTGACAGTGTATTACAAAAGTATATTTTCGACCTTGGAAGGATTTCTATTAAAAACGGAAACTTGGTTTTAAGATTGACACAACTATTAAAATTTAAAGTTTCAAAAGTGGAAAACAGTCGTTTTGTACTATCCCAAATTAGCACATCTTTGTAAATTTCAATTATTTTGTGTCGGGTTCAAAGATGTTGAGCATTTGATATCAATTTACATGTAAGTAATTCGCCTTTATAAATCGAATTTTAATTACCTAATGTGGTTCAGTGTATCTTGGAAGTGTAAACATTTTTCTAATAAATACGTCGCGTCTACCTGACTGATGACAGAATGATGCTGTCGTGTGATTCCTCAAACTATTATAATCTTTTATAGTTTATTATGATATATTTTCCAACTTTTTTTTCTTATTTTCTCTAACTCAAACTCTCTCTAATTTGAACGAATTTTATGGATTATGAGAATTCGATTTAGAGAAAGTTGACTAGTAATATTATTGCCACCAAGTGTCGTCGGTAATTTTTCGTAAATAAATTAAAATCTACTTTATTTATAAATAGGTTTATGTTTGCCAATTGGAATTGGATATTCAAACGTGTACCAAACGTAATATACATGGAAGATCAGAGATTGAAATTGAAAGATGCATTGTTGGTTGGGAAGCCACTCCTTCACATCACACTTTAGTGGACTGTACTAGTTTAATACAGTCTGGGTCTATTCCCGAAGTCGAAATGGAAGAAATTAATTCTCCTGCAAGCGAAACTATGAACGAAGAGGTAAGAGCAGGTTGCTTGTCGGAATAAAATCATTTTATTTCGATCATCGTGTAGGAGGCAACAGATATTTAATGACGAGAGAAAAGCTACTTTCTGAAATTGTTTTATTATTTTAAATAATTGCAACATTTGTATTTAATTTGGTTGTATTCTGTAACATTGCGGACATTTTTAATTTTTCAAAATATAAAAAACTGTATTTGAACAAAATTTATGTTTACATAGGAAAAACAATTATTTTCAGGTACTTTAATTTCTTTCTCTTATTCATAATTAATCCAAGTGGAAAAGTTACTAAAAACATTAATGGTAGATTTCATGTAAGTCACTTATGCCCGTTTGCACCACCTATCCTTGAAGGTGACATTTAGCCAAGTCTCTTATCTTGAAGGTGGACCAATGAATATCAGTGGTGCAATGAAAAAGGGTGGTACTTAGCGATTTAGGGTGAAGCTTAAGGTTAAGGATAGGTGGTGCAAACGGGCATTAAAATTTAATAGTGGCTTAAATTTAATTCGCCAACAGTAAATTTTATTTAAATTTAAGGCTATATTAAATTTTACTTGACTTATATGAAATCCACCATAAATGGTTAAAATCAGATCAGATCATACACAAATTTTTATGTTGGTAATGTCTTCTATAGTAGTTTAAACCAATCGTTTGTGGAATGGTATGTGACGCTCTACTCACCGGATATCTGACTTCAAATGCTAAATAATGTCCACTTTTAAATGCATAATTCTGTATTATTTTTAATTAGTGGAAATGATTTACTTCAGTGGTGTATAATTCTTTTTGATCACACATTATTTTTTGTGAATTTAGTTTATTCTTCAGCCTGCCCCAGTCCACTCCCGGACGTAGGCCTCTCCAGTAATGGAGGTTTTGGCCATAACTCACCACGCTGGCCAGACGGGTTGGTGAGTAGTCCACAGATCGATTTTTGGACTATACTTGTTTTATATCCAGTAACAGCTTGCTAGGCTATGTATTTCAATTTTTTTTTTTAATTCATTTTAGGAATAAAAGGAATTTAGTTTATTTTACGGGTTCTCTTCAAGCAACTTGTTTTTATTATTTATTTAATTGCCTTCCACCACTCTTAACAGAATTATGTATCTGACACACAATAAATAAAATGATCTAAATGCATAGGTGGTGGGCCACAGAAACTATTCATAAGGGCCCCAGCATGCACATCACCGATAAGGTGCTTTCAGACACAACCATTTAAACAGCAGCTACTTATGTTGCACGAAAAGCAACTACAAATCGTTATGTTTTGAAAGCAAGCTGCAATAAAAGCCGCAGAATGCACATATTTTAGAAATGTGCTGTGATCTTTGCAGCTATAACTCTAAAATGTATCAATTTCAACGGCAAAAAAAATATAACGATTCATACTTACTTTACCCTGCAATTTTAGTAGTTGCTGCAAAAGTAGCTATGTGTGTGAGCACCCTATAGTATATACACACATTCCGACATATGTACATCATAATACAAAAAGTTATAATACCATAAAATTTGTTAAAGCAGACCAAATATTGCAATAATAAATTGTTACATTATGCAATTGAATTTTATTTATTTGTTTATTTAAAAAAAATTGGCAATTGGGAGTTTTTATGCAACAATAAATTGCCATTTTCTTTTGCATGGTTTTTCGCCTTTAATATAATTCTAAACAGAGAGAATTCCTTCAGGAACATATGATTAGAAGCAAATGGGACAACTTCGACTGTTCTGTAGACAAACTTGGTAAGTTTTATATAGGAACTTGTGAAAATTTCAAATTTGTTAGTTTATTATCGAATTTATTCGAGTTTGTTTGAAAATTATGTCTTCTATTTTTATTAGGTACGCACCAAATCGCAATTTGCGTTTATAAAATTGAACTTGATAAGTTTATTATGACTTGACGGTTTTTTTATAGTGTGGGATTCAAAGTGTACTAAATAAAGGGAATTGCACATTTTTATGTGCATTTACCATAGTCGCGCAGATTAATCGTAGTATATTTATTTTTTATCGACTATATCACGACGTCGACAATAATTATTATCGATCGTCACAATTATTACTGTAATAATTTTATGAATTTAACATTTTAACAGCTGTTATAGTTGCTAAAATGATTCTTGTTTACAATAACTTGAAATAGAAAAACAACTACATCTATTAACTATTATATTATTAAACATGGAATCAAAACGATTAGATTGTTAAGGTGAACTTTTTGTGTTGCAGCTAAACTCGATGGCACCAATAAACCTTTACGACCGTCCAAAACAATGGAAGACTACCTCCGATTGGACGACGAGTGGGTTCAATCCGTCTCATCTAAACCAGGACAAAAGAGGGTAAGGAATAACAATTTTTTATTCGAAATTTTCTAATTTGTTTTCTTGAATAATTGAAGGTACGATGGGCAGACTTGGAGGAGCGAAAGGAGCAAGAAAAAATGAGAGAAATAGGTTTTGTAGTTGGCCACACTAATTGGAACAGAATGATGGATCCCACTATGGGTAGCGGAGCTCTTACTCAAACTAAATATATTGAACGTTATAATTGAGAAAATGTTTAAATTTTCATACCGTTGGATAGATATTTACGTAACTCATTATTAATTTATATGTTTTATAATCTGCTTTTTGTTCCTTTTCATTCATTAATTCGTAAAGGGTTTCATTATTTATAACTTGATTGTAATATTAATGTAAGTGTTTTTTTTTTAAGATACATTTTCAATTTTATGGAAATGTATTTGATCTGTATATAGACTATAAAATAGAACATAGTAATTAAAAATATGACATTGAGAGTTTCGTTTCACTTTTTTTGTTTTCAGTATAATTGAATCGTTTATTTCTGAAACCACACAAGCACACAACTTCATATGATTGATGTGGTTTTGAGATAATCAAAAGAAAAACTGCTTTACTTCTTTATAATTACCATTCGTAAACTTTTTATCGATAGAGGTTAAGGAATAGCCTGTCATGTTAATAACTTCATTAAAAAGAGGAAGTTGTTATATGCATTCTTCTTGGTCGTTTTTGTCCAAATTCGGACGTCGTGACACCATTCATGATAAGCAATTCGTCGGCTGAGTATTGGATTGTACCATGTCCATTTTAATATTTTACAAGTGAACCTTCTGCAGCTTAGCAAAAAAGAGGATTAAAAGCTACTGTAAAATGAACTCATCAATCGAATTTTCTCGTCAAAATACATTAGAATCCGTCGAGAAAGCGATTATTTTCCAACTTCGATTTTAAATTTTTGGTTAAAATTTAAATTTAATCCATTATTTTTGCGATATCTCTTACCGTTTTCGAGATAATCGACATTTTCCAATTTTAGTCTTTTTGGCACTCAAAATACACAAAATTTTTTAAGATTTTTAATTTTTTCAATTTAGGACATTCAGCACTTGTTTTTTATATTTGGAAGCATAGATTTAACGGGTGTATTCCGATAGGGGATCGAAAAATCCATTATTTTTGCGATATCTCTTACCGTTTTCGAGATAATCGACATTTTCCAATTTTAGTCTTTTTGGCACTCAAAATACACAAAATTTTTTAAGATTTTTAATTTTTTCAATTTAGGACATTCAGCACTTGTTTTTTATATTTGGAAGCATAGATTTAACGGGTGTATTCCGATAGGGGATCGAAAAATCCATTATTTTTGCGATATCTCTTACCGTTTTCGAGATAATCGACATTTTCCAATTTTAGTCTTTTTGGCACTCAAAATACACAAAATTTTTTAAGATTTTTAATTTTTTCAATTTAGGACATTCAGCACTTGTTTTTTATATTTGGAAGCATAGATTTAACGGCTGTATTCCGATAGGGGATCGAAAAATCCATTATTTTTGCGATATCTCTTACCGTTTTCGAGATAATCGACATTTTCCAATTTTAGTCTTTTTGGCACTCAAAATACACAAAATTTTTTAAGATTTTTAATTTTTTCAATTTAGGACATTCAGCACTTGTTTTTTATATTTGGAAGCATAGATTTAACGGGTGTATTCCGATAGGGGATCGAAAAATCCATTATTTTTGCGATATCTCTTACCGTTTTCGAGATAATCGACATTTTCCAATTTTAGTCTTTTTGGCACTCAAAATACACAAAATTTTTTAAGATTTTTAATTTTTTCAATTTAGGACATTCAGCACTTGTTTTTTATATTTGGAAGCATAGATTTAACGGGTGTATTCCGATAGGGGATCGAAAAATCCATTATTTTTGCGATATCTCTTACCGTTTTCGAGATAATCGACATTTTCCAATTTTAGTCTTTTTGGCACTCAAAATACACAAAATTTTTTAAGATTTTTAATTTTTTCAATTTAGGACATTCAGCACTTGTTTTTTATATTTGGAAGCATAGATTTAACGGGTGTATTCCGATAGGGGATCGAAAAATCCATTATTTTTGCGATATCTCTTACCGTTTTCGAGATAATCGACATTTTCCAATTTTAGTCTTTTTGGCACTCAAAATACACAAAATTTTTTAAGATTTTTAATTTTTTCAATTTAGGACATTCAGCACTTGTTTTTTATATTTGGAAGCATAGATTTAACGGGTGTATTCCGATAGGGGATCGAAAAATCCATTATTTTTGCGATATCTCTTACCGTTTTCGAGATAATCGACATTTTCCAATTTTAGTCTTTTTGGCACTCAAAATACACAAAATTTTTTAAGATTTTTAATTTTTTCAATTTAGGACATTCAGCACTTGTTTTTTATATTTGGAAGCATAGATTTAACGGGTGTATTCCGATAGGGGATCGAAAAATCCATTATTTTTGCGATATCTCTTACCGTTTTCGAGATAATCGACATTTTCCAATTTTAGTCTTGTTGGCACTCAAAATACACAAAATTTTTTAAGGATGCAGAGGGAATTTCAGAATTAATTGATTAAGAATTTCATTCGCGCAACTAAATACTAAAGTTAAAAAAAGTTAATGATTAAGGAAACGTTTTCGGACCACTGTATTTTTCTATTTTTATTCTAAAACATGCCATTAACAATCTGATAATTTGGCAGAGTTTTACTAAACACCCTGTATATTGAATTTAAAAATATAATAAAAAAATACAAAATACCAACCAAAATTAAATAATTTTTTTTAAGTATATAAAAAATATAATATAGGTAAGTTCTTTTTATTTTTATTTATTTTTTATTATTTATATTTTATATTTTATTTATATTTTATTATTATTATTTATCCCTTTTATTTACATACGGAATAATATTATTATATACTTGTTATTGTTGTTACTTATTATTGTTGTTACTTGTTATTGTTGTTACTTGTTATTGTTGTTACTTGTTATTGTTGTTATACTTGTTATTGTTGTTATACTTGTTATTGTTGTTACCTGTTATTATTGTTTAAATAAAATAAAATATCACTGAAAAAAAACCGCCCTAAATATAATGAAAAATTTCATAACATTTATTACAGTTTTCATAGATTCTCAGCCAAAGAAAAAAATTATTATATTTACAAAGAATCTTTATAGGTCCAATAATCTAATTTCATAAATATAATGCAAAAGTGTTATAAATGTAATAAGTTACTTTCATAGATTTAATAACATACTTTTATCGATATGATTAAATCCGTTTTATTAAATTTAAAAATTATAAATAATAAATGTTATGAAGGTTTATTAATAGAATTTATTACAGTAACTAATTACATTTATAAAACTTTTGCATTATATTTATGAAATTAGATTATTGGACCTATAAAGATTTTCATTAAATCTATGAAAGTAACTAATTTCATTTATAAAATTTTTGCATTATATTTATGAAATTAGATTATTGGACCTATAAAGATTTTCTGTTAGATTTAATGAAGTAATTTTACAGATTTCATTAAATCCATTTTATAAATTGTAAAGATTAATTCATTAATTCTATGAACAAAACCCTCATTACGTTTATTAATTCGAATTTTTAAATTAAAAAAATTATTGATAAATTCAATTATTAAATTCTTATTGTATTAATGAATTGAAATTTGTAAATATAATAATTCTTTCTTTGGCTGAGAATCTATGAAAACTGTAATAAATATTATGAAATTTTTCATTATATTTAGGGCGGTTTTTTTTTCAGTGTACTACATGCATCCATTTCTATTAACTTTTTATATAAATATTTACAAAAGAGAACTAAATAATTATCTTTAAGCAACAATTTTCTTCTAAATCTTGTTAGCAATGTAAAAAAAATTAAAATTACCATCCAACATGTGCTACATTGACATACATAACTCAACAATAGTTTAAGTAATTGAGTCCGTTAGTGGCTACGTCACAACGCCTAGAAATTGGCAAACCGTCTAACGCGAATTGACTAAGTGGTTTGCGCCCATTTGAAAAAGAACATAACACGAACATTTGCAAACACGACGATCGCATCAAGGAAAGTGTCAACTGTTTCAACATAACCCTATTTAATTCATTTAATTGTTATAAACTTATTTTAATTATGTAAATAATTCACTATTCTACTAATTATAGTCTACTATTTTATGGTAGAAAGTTCCTTAAGTATTTAAAGCAAACCATTTTTTAAATTTAATTGGTTGCTCTCATTCTGGTGAAAAACCATTAGAATGCATGACATTATAATTAATAGTTTAAATAATATAAAGACCTTTTAAAACCTTTTTAACGTATAGATTTAAATTTTAGGAAACATACTGCGATTTTCACCGCTACGGTGTCTTTTTCTTTGAATTATATTTTATTTAAAAAGTGTTAAAAATAATTGTCAAACGTAGAAGGTTTCTCGTTACTGCGAATTCAATCACAATTGTACAATATTGTGCACTTCACTCAATTTTTCTCATTAACTAAACTTTCACATACCGTAAAATGGGGTGAATCACAACAGGCAGGTGAATCACAACAAAAGTTTGGGAAAGAACAAATAATTTTTCTGTACTGCAACATTGAATAAAATTATTTGATTAATCCTTGATGCACAGAAAAGTTATTTGTGCCTTCCCAAACTTTTGTTGTGATTCACCCCATTTTACGGTATGTGAAAGTTTAGTTAATGAGAAAAATTGAGTGAAGTGCACAATATTGTACAATTGTGATTGAATTCACAGTAGCGAGAAACCTTCTACGTTTGACAATTATTTTTAACACTTTTTAAATAAAATATAATTCAAAGAAAAAGACACCGTAGCGGTGAAAATCGCAGTATGTTTCCTAAAATTTAAATCTATACGTTAAAAAGGTTTTAAAAGGTCTTTATATTATTTAAACTATTAATTATAATGTCATGCATTCTAATGGTTTTTCACCAGAATGAGAGCAACCAATTAAATTTAAAAAATGGTTTGCTTTAAATACTTTCTACCATAAAATAGTAGACTATAATTAGTAGAATAGTGAATTATTTACATAATTAATATAAGTTTATAACAATTAAATGAATTAAATAGGGTTATGTTGAAACAGTTGACACTTTCCTTGATGCGATCGTCGTGTTTGCAAATGTTCGTGTTATGTTCTTTTTCAAATGGGCGCAAACCACTTAGTCAATTCGCGTTAGACGTTTTGCCAATTTCTAGGCGTTGTGACGTCACACTAACGGACTCAATTAAACTAAAATAATAATTAAATAAAATCAACAAACCTAATTTATACGGTAACTTTATAACCGTCGATTGAAAGTTTCGATTTTTAATATCATTTTCAATAAACGAAACGAACAAAACAAATTAATGGAAAATAAAAAGAGGCAAGACATGCTTTTAAATTTAGTAATTAGGCGTACAAAACATAATAGAAAAAGTATATGATGTGATGACAAAAGAAGAAATAGAAATAACAGAAAACGATGTAACGATGAATTAATTTTATTTTTAAATCAATGCTGTTACGAGACGAGCTTTGAAATTGACTATTCTTTCACTAGTTTGAGCCAAACGCTGAAAAATAAAAAATATATTAATAAACTGACGAAATTTGTTATTATCGCAACCGTTACCCTTATGCACGTTAGCTACCACAAGCTCTTATTTTTTGACAACAATAATGTGCTATTAAAACTTTGTAAAAAGCAAAGCAAACACCTAAGCACGACCCAATTATTTAAATCTTCTGAATTTCATCTAAAAAATTTGAACCAATGCTAACTGAGGATTGTGCTTGACAAAAACTATTTTCGCGCAAGAAGCAGTAAAATGTGCAAATAAAACAAAATCGTACTAACCAGTATTAAGTCTTGGATGAGATTGGCAATTCCACGATTAGCAACGACAGGTAATCTGGTGAGGGGTCCGGGAATACCTTCTGCAGATTTTCCTGTAACATCTACTTCAGCTACACCGCCTTCCTTTTCGTCTGTCTCTTCGGTTCCGCCTGAAGTTGCCAATAACTGTGAGAAAATGATAAATCTATTAAAAACTATTTCGTGATTAAAATATCTACTTTTAAATTACTCCATCATTAACCCAATTTTGTGATTACGCACATACTATGTATACAAAAACGCTACTAACTCAAATATTAATAATACCTACTACATACATGTCTAAAGTGCAATTTTATCATTCGATTCTACATTATAAATAATTACTCTACAATCTATCTACGTGATGTGCTCATGTTTTTATATAAAATTGCTTTCGAAATTGTACTAACCTTGCAGTAACGAAACTTTTACTTTGTAAATTAAATTGCCTATTTTAGGTATCTCTAATCATTGATAGATTAAGGTGTGCTACAATTAATTTTTAATAAATCGAAGCCTATAGGCGAATAAGCTTCAATTTGTTAAAAATTTATCTTATTTTCAGCGGTATTCTTTTTATCTGCGTATAGGCAACCAAAAGTACATGTAACGCTGGTTAATTAAAAAAAATACGCTAGCATAAATTGTAGGAGGATATTTTTTTTGCTTTAATTCGAAACTATGTTTGTGAAAAAAATTCAAAAATTTCAAAAATATTAAGTTTTATTATTCATTCGCCTTTTCTATTTAAATACAACCAATATTGATTTCAGTGTACTATTACGTTATAATTTTTATCATCATGTCCACTTATTAGTTTTGTCAACAAATCATCCCTCTGCAAACACGACCCCTAATGGGAGAGTCGACCCCTACAGAGATCAGGATCTGCAACAATCCGGAGAAAACCTCTCCAGTTTGTTTTGCCACGATGGTAATTAGACTAGCCATATGTATGCGAAGGCACGGGTCAATGGGTTACTGAAAAAAAGACAGGTAGCTTGGGAAAACTCAAAAAAAACGCAAATACAATCAAAATGCTATAATTGAACAAACAAAACTTGAGAGATGTATCAACAGTTTCAACAATTGCAATGTAAATTACTGTTGCAACAATGCACACAGTAGCAACTGGAAGATTACGGTCACAATCAAAAAGTGCACCCAGCTTAAATTTAACAAGTACCAAAACACACAGTAACCGCTATGGGCTACCAGTAATTAATATACAAAAGCCAAATAAATGTACATCGGTCAGACGAGCAAGATAGAATAAAATTTACTTACATAAACGTTTCATAAGTTACAAACTTAGATGTTGACAAACGCATCTTCCTACTCGACATTGACCACTGGCTTGAAGGTTGGAATCTGTAACTTGTTAAATCACACAAGAAAACACTCGATTGCTATAATCGCGAACACTCAACATTCTGCTTGTAGATTTGTAGCTGGAACCTGGACCAGTGAGAGATGGTGTAGAGATGTCAACAAGACGGAACCTTCCAAACGATGGAAAGAATTTCCCAAGTGCCCATCCATCCAAAAACAATAGGATGTAGCCAACTTGAAGAAATCCAAAATGGTCGCACAACTTGCACACCAACAAGAAAAAAAACTGTAATCGATTCTTGCACATTTGAGTTACCTAACCACTGTCAGATGTTATACAGTAGCACCAAAAACATAGCCAGAGCCGGAAAACCATATTACGAACTAAACTGGACGATCAACCAGTGGTTTAACAAAAACACACTCCAAATCGGCAATCAGATAACTGTCGCAACAAAAATCGACCGCTCGGTTCTTAGGTACTCAGGTAACTGTACTAAATCCAAATTCTACGCCGGAAATATGTCCCTATCAAATTCGAACGTTCACAGTTCACGACCATCTGCCTAACAAAATGCATAAAATGTGCGATTGCATTTAAAATAAATGCATGGGCGTACTGAGAAATATTGTGAAATGATATGAAAAGGAAACCAAAGTAAGAATTAATAAAAATTCGTTACAGTTTAATTTCCCTTTATGAATTCAAATTTTTTACAAAATTTGTATACGAAAAATATATTCCCATAGTAATTTCATTTCTTTGTTCAGTAAAGGTTAAATTTCTTTGTTCTTTAATTTGCTTCATTAAGTTTTTATTTCAAACACGAGCCAAATTTTTACATCTATGACGTATATTTTTGAAAATAAGTTGAATTTTCTTACCACGTGAATTACATTATCGTTAAATAATCGATTAATTTTTGAAAATTTTACGACATTTTTAACATAGAAAAATTAATTTTATGGTGAGAAAGTCGTAAAAATCTTGAAGCTCTTTACTGGGATTTTTAGGTTGGCGCGTGTTAACAATTAAAGTAGAAAAATTCAGATTATGAGACCAAAAACCCCTAACATATAGATCACTTTAAAGGCATATATGTATTTTTGTTTCCAATATAAAAAAGGGTTACAGTCAAATTTCAGTTAGTTTAATCACGATTTTTGAATCTTCAAAATCAAAATTAACTCAGTCGCGCATTGCGGATTTTAAAAGTTAATTCTTCAAGAAAACTAAGTGTTTGGAGTTAACAATAATTAAATAAAAGTAAACATTTAATTAAAGTATTTTTGTGAATAAATTCGGCAAACAAATTAATTATTTTTTATAAGCGAATAAACAAAGTTTTGAACTTTCGGTGAAAAATTAACGATTTACATTCGAACATTTTTGTTGCATTTTAAAAGTTTATATCGATGAAAGATAAATTAAATCTTTCTTTTATTACCGTAAAACGGGATTTAATTAAGTGCAAAATATAAAATTTGAGATTTGAATAAATCTATTGGCACAATTTGTCAAAAATACCTTCGAGGGAATAATCACCATTTGGATGGGTTCACATATAGTTTATTTCGCAAACTACCATCTTCTGTTTGTCAAAATTTTGCAACATCCTTATATACAACGTTTACAAATTTGGATTTTCCAAGAGACCATGAAGAATATTTTAGAAGTAAGTGAATTTTGTTTTTAATTTTAAGAAATACGAGTACCTACAGTGAATTTCAACAGTCAGTGGCGTACAGTGAATAATTTTATTAATAATTCCTTTGTTTCATCTCATTTATCTACATTTGTTTATCTTCATTATAAAATTAATTAGTAATTTTTTTGTTCATTTAATTTAATTTTAATTTAATTTAATTTAATTTTAATTTAATTGGGCCCAAAACAGTTATTTACAAAATTTATTATTTTTATTTCATTGTTTATTGCAATCTAGTTTTATTATTAATTTCACTGTATTTATTTATGCTATTTTTTTTTAATTATTATATGTTTTTTTTAATTATTAATTATGAGTTTTATTGTGTGTGTTTTGTTTATTTTTCTACAGGTCTCATTTGTAAGGAGGAATGCAAATTTGTAACGTTTAATAAGGTATTATTTTCCTTTTATAAAGACGCGTCGCGGGTTTAATAAGTAGTCTATCATCTACTTCGATGACGATCCGGCGTGGACTTTAATTATTTTTGTGATAGTGGCGCTCAACATATATTTTTTTTATTTTTATTATTATCATTAGGAATTTAGTTACGTTTCGCTACGACACCTAATTAAATTTTAACCTACGACCTACAGCGAGCTACCGGGGAAAATTTTAATATTGTTACAGGTGTCGTAGTGACTAAAAATTTGGTAACAAATTATTTATACTGAAAAGTAAAATTTATTTGATGATGTAAATTTTACCGCCAAGTATGAATCATAAGAACAGCGTAATTATTAATTTCATAGATATTCTTAAATATTTCTTTCAAATTTCCAACAATGGTATTTCAGCTAATCAAAAAGGGAAACTATTCTAATACCTAACATCTATCAAAAGACGATAATTGTCATTATTTCAATTTAAAATGTAATTAGTGTAAACTTTTGTTAAATCATTAATGTATTTTTCTCAGGGAAGTGTGAGAAACAGGTATCTCTAATTACCCATCTATTACTATAATTACTTTCCATGATGTGTTAAGCCATTATTTAGCAAATGTATCATTTTAAACGAAATCTAATGGGGTTGTGAAGACCAATAGGTACATACAAAATAAATGAATTTATGTAGACGTAGATCAATGGCTTTCAACCAAATTGCAAGACTAGAATTTTCCGAGGATTAAAGCTATCAGCAAGCTTCGAATACACATACTTACATTGTTTTTCAAATATATAACTTGACTAAAATCTTTCGAAACTATCATTGCCTTACCATTAACAATTCGTTATAATTATAATATACATAATTATGTATTATATTCTCCGCTATTCCTTCATTAAAATAAAAATTTGATTATTTTCTTCACAATCCTATTAGCAAAAAATTATGACGAACGGGTAACACCTTTCAGTTTAACTTAAAAATCAATTTTATATTATACTAAATTATATTGAACAAAATATAGTGAAAATTTCAAAGCCCAAATATTTGAAAATGTAGCGTGATATAATATGTATTAAATTCTAGAAAACAGTGTCGTATGATTTCTTAATAATAAAATAAATAAAAGTACAATAAGTTTCATTTTTGGAATAAGGAATTAATAAATTGAGCGACATTTGGTACAATTTAAAAAGAATTATAGTCCATCGTTAATATCTTACCCTAATGAGATCAAACAAAATATTTCCGGTTACTGCGGTTCCTCCGATTACTCCGGCACCACCTTGACGTCCAAAAGGCAAGAATCTCTTATTTCTATCTGCGTCGTCAGATTCAATATTGGAGATGTCTTCTGCTGGATCCGGCGCTGTACCTACAGAAGCTGCTGCTGCTGGCTTTTCTTCATCGGTGGCTCTTGTTACTCGTATGTGTCTTTTCTTTATACTTCCAATTTTAAATAGCGAAGGAGACTGTAACAAATTTAAAAAAATGTTAAAATTGATATTTGGAATAATATTTCGTAATGTTATTACATCAACCATGTACAATGATAACTTGATGCTTCAATTGTTACTACAAAGTAGGTAAGTAAGTGATCCATGAAAATTTCTATTAATTATTACGAAAAAAGTAACGCAGATAGGTAGTTTACTTTTACGAAATAATGTATTACATATTATGTAGATGCATATGGACAATACTTAATAAAGCTAATGAATGATGTTTTTCAAACTCAAAAGTAAAGAATTAGAAAAACGTACATTTTAAAGCAACGCCCAAGAATAAATTATGAAAAACGCAATAGTCGATAGATTGCGTTAAATGAAACGATACAATTTTGCAGTTAAAAATATTGATCACTCAACTCAATATGGCGGACCTACTCGTATTGGAGTAGGTAACTACTTCGAAAGTTACTGCATTAACAATTTTAAGGTTAATTTTAGCACTCGATTAACTCTCGAAGCGATCTATAAGGTTCATTCTCGATTCGTTCCACCGTGTACAACATGAATTGGTTAGAGCAAAAGCAAACGTTTCTTCTCGCACGTATTTAGACGAGATAGGAATATTAAGTACTACATGATAATGACACAAAATCCCTTTTTATTAGCTCACTGTGAAAGGTTCTGGTGGGTTTACCACCGTTGTTGTGATAGTGTCTGAAGAAGTTGTAGAAATATCTAACAACGTTGTGGCAAAAATTGGTGCAGTTGTGATGCTACTTATCAAATCGTCACTAACTTCGTTGTTTATAATATCGTTATTTTCTGAATTAGCTGGTTTAAGATCATTTTTTAAAGGTAGCGACGACGAAGAAGAACCACGAGTGGGATTATTACGTATATCAACTTCTTCACTAGATTCGTCTTCGTCTTCATCATCATCTGGTGGGAAAGTTGGAAGTACTACGCTCACTCTCGAGCCTCCTGATGATCCACCACCACCACCTCCGCCGCTACCGCCTAAACCTCCGGAACGGAGTAAAGTACCGCCGACCACTCGGAATACTTGACTAGTCACATTTTGAACTACGCTGTCTAGAATCTGAAATGACAACGAAAATGTATTTAGATATCTTTGAACAACATATTAAATTAGCAATTTTCTTACCTCGAACAATTGAGGACATAATGTTCTTAGATATGTAATTTGGTTGTTGCTGAATTCGACAATTCGATCAACTAATGCTTGTTGGCTGTCGGCTTGCCTTTTTACTACCTAGTTATTGAATCACAATAGAGTAAAAAATTTAAACATTCTCTTAACACCCAGCCCAGTAAAAGTAATCGTCTTGGTCGTCTGTAGACTTTTGACAATGCTGGACAGATAAAATGTCTTTTTGCAACGAACACCACAAAAAATCAATTAGAAATTATGAGAGATGATTAAAATTACGTCAAACAAGAATTCCATCGAGTCGGAAAAATGTATAGCGATGAAAATTAGCTATTATTTATAATAATATTAAAATTGCATGTAGGTATATATAAATTAATAAGTATTACATAAAAAGTTGAAAAAAGAAACAAATATTTATGCTAATAATAGAGAAAGCTTTTATCAATTAATTTATAGCCATCACCCGAATAAATGTAATTAAAACTTTTTTTTATGAATTATTATTTCAATGTTAATCACTGAAGTATTCTTATAATAGTACCTACGAGAAATATTAAATGTTGTAAAATTATTAACTTAGGTTAGTGCCAACTTGGCGTTCAAAATATTATGTAAATATCAAAACTATACTATATTGTAGTATGTATACATAGGCATGTACTATATACGATAATTTATTATAGTATCGTATATACTATAGATACAAAGTTGGTCACTTTGAAGTGTTGCTTCAGACTTATACTATATAAACAAGTTTTTGTAACATTAACAAACATTTTATGTAGATAGACATACACAAGTTTGTTATTTAGTAAAAACGAAATTATATTTTTTATTTAATTCTACTACATTGTTATTCAGTACTTTTTATTGTTAAATTTCAACTACAGTGATGATTTCAAAATAGGTCAATTTGACAAGCTTGAGGATGTTCAAAGCCATTTTAAACAAATTGCGCTTATTTGTTTAAATCAATTACAAAATAATTTCCACGAATCACAAAAGGTCAAATTTTGATTTTGTTCTATTGTTAATTTCTTAAGAAACGAAGACATTACAATAGGGAAACTTTGACGCATCGCTCGTCGTTACCTTGACTGGTATACATACTTTCCTCGGTAAAGAAAGTAAATTTATTACATAAATTAAATAGAGTAGCATGATAAAGAATTACATTTCTTATGGTGAGATTATGCAAGCATATAGTGTAATTTAAGCTAAGCTAATTTAAGCTAAGAAAAATGATCGATTATGCAAGCATTTAACGTAATTTAATAATAATGGGGCGGGGCTTCGGAATGACAGATAATAAATTAAAATATTTAAAGTTGAATTTTAAATTCATCAGATGTTCCAGTTGTAGTGACTATTTACAAAAAATATTTTTTGTGTGTATTTATAATTGTGTTACATGCTGTATATGTCACAGCTGGAGGCTTCAACTTTCTATCTTATATTTATAAAGGTTTGTATCTCCGCTAACTCTGCACCACAAAACACCCGCATCAAGCTAGCGCCGCCACTTTCGAAAAACCCCAAAAAAATATATGGAGAATTTGTGGCTAATTTGTGGCTAATTAGTTGCCGCAATCGCGAATTTGTTGCTCTTACCCTTCGAGAGTTACAGCCATTTGAGTGGTGGCGGCGCTAGATTTATATCAAGCCAGCGTCGCCACCACTCAAAAAGTTACTTAAAATAAAAAATAAGGATATCGGAATTTGTGGCTAATTTGTTGCTAATTAGTTGCCGCAATCGCGAATTTGTTGCTCTTACGCTTCGAGAGTTACAGCCATTTGAGTGGTGGCGGTTCTAAATTTATATCAAGCCAGCGTCGCCACCACTCAAAAACTTACTAAAAACAAAAAGTAATTATATCGGAATTTGTGGCTTCGCGAATTTGTTGTTCTTACCCTTCGAGAGTTACAGCCATTTGGGTGGCGGCGGCGGTAGTTCGATTTCAACCCAGAGCTCGTAACGAAGGTACGATTGAATTTTTGAATGCAACCTGGAGATTGGTATATATCGGTACAATTTTCATAAATCCCTTATGTTAACCCTAGATCACTAATCATTATTATCTATATAGTTACACTATCATTGCACATTCGTCTCACAGACGAACAAAATAAAAAATTTTTAGTAGTAATTTTTTTTAGTTGAAAACCATATCATGAGAAAGAATAATTATTAAACTAATGAATAACCATCAAATAAGTAAAAAAAAACTTATTCTATGCACCCATTACAGCCTGGAATTATATGTTTTATACAAATAACCATGCCACAGGAGTGACATGAGAATTTTGTCATCCTGCGCTTCTGCTAGGGACAAAATGGCCAAATTTGACTGTGCTTGAGAAGTACTTGGCGTAACATCTTCAATTTTATATGAAATATGAAATAATTTATAAAACATAAAAATACAATATTCATTTATGAATAAGTTATAACCTAAGAGCGGTGGTACACTTCCAAGCTCCATCAAATTTAACCGAAAACCAAAAGAAAACATTCATAGGTCATTATTATGCCATATCTTATAGAAATGACAATTCTTGGATAAAGTTGGATGATTGTAAATCCAATTCAGAAAAAATTGACATAAAAACTAAAATTAATCTATCCATTATATTATATTCTTCATAATACCTACCATTGTTTTACATCATGTTCTATTGTTATTAATCTACTCTATATATATAAAAAGATAAGACAAAATATGCAACGTTTTTATGCAACGTTTTTGTGCAACGTTTTATGCAACGTTTTTATGCAACGCTGAGAACAGCTATTGGACGACACCAAATCAACATTATAATCACATCAACGGAGGAATCAAAGCAAAGCAAAGCAAAGCAAAGCAAAGCAAAGCAAAGCAAAGCAAAGCAAAGCAAAGCAAAGCAAAGCAAAGCAAAGCAAAGCAAAGCAAAGCAAAGCAAAGCAAAGCAAAGCAAAGCAAAGCAAAGCAAAGCAAAGCAAAGCAAAGCAAAGCAAAGCAAAGCAAAGCAAAGCAAAGCAAAGCAAAGCAAATGCAAATGCAAAAAAGCAAAAAGTTAAAGCAAATGCAAAAAAGCAAGAGCAAAAAGTAAACGCAAAGCAAGGCAACAAAACCATGCGACGCAAAAACACAAAGATTGAAAGATTTATGTAAATGCAAAAATCCGTTTGGTGGCAAATTTGTTATTTTCGGTGGTGACGGTGGCGAGCAGTGAAGAAGAAGACTTGCGTACGCCGTTCAAGTCGTGGACGGTCGACATTTTGATTTCTGACGATTTTTAGTTGTAAAAATTTGATTTATTTGAGAATAAAAGACAAGTAAAGTTTGAAGGAGTGTTATTTCTTTTAGATTGAGAAATTAGAAGAGAAAATTTTGTGAATTATACTAAATGCAAGTGGAATTATTTCGGAAAAGGTATACAAGGTCGCTTGATAGTGGGCGATACTGAAAGATAACCGATTGAGCCAGCCGGGTAAGAAGGTGATTTCTCCGCCCGAATTGGAATTTTACGACGAAGATTTGAAAATTCGATATTTAATATTTAAGGGTGCAAAATAACACTTCAACTTGGCTACCCGAACGTGCGGCATTTGGTGAACATTTTTTTGAATTCAATTTGGGATGATTAGTTTATGGTTGTAAATGTTCACCGCAGAACCGGCTGTCACCCTGAGATTTTTAGTAAGAAAAGTTTGACCATGGCTACTTGGCTAAATTGACTGGAGGCTTCAAAAGCTGATAGAGCAAATGGCTGAAGACAGGAGAGAGAGGAGAACGAATAGAATAGAAGATAAAAGAGAGAGGGAAAAGAATAGGATCGAGGACAAAAAAGAATGGGTAAAATATTGTGAAGAATTGAGCAGAACAATCAGCAGTGCCAATTATGAAAAAAATGAAAATGAGGAAGAACTAGAAGATAAGAAGGAAGAAATAAGTTTAATAAACGGAGAAACTTTAGCAGAAAAAGTGCAACTATCGGAAGAGATTGAGAAAAATGAAAATAAAGATGACTTGAGAAATAAAAAAGTGGAAGGAGAAGTAAATAAAGAAACGGGTCATACCGGCGGCATTAATAAAAAAGCCCGGATATTCACCAGAACACAGATGCGACGAATGAAATGGCGAAAGATGAAACGTGGACGAAAAAGTAATTTTGAAAGAAGGTATAACAATAATTATTGTAAAAGGAAGAAAAATAAAATTAATACGAACATGATTACTTCATCCAAGATGGTTTCCGATGGAAATGATGTTCCCCGTTCAGCAATTTGGAAGGATGAAATAAAGGATGAAGAGGATATGCCGTCCAACAAAGTAATTTGGTATTTTGAAAAAGAAGAGTTGGGTTCAAGAAGAAGAAAATAAAGAAACAGTGGTTTGGTGAATAGAAACGTATTTTTAAAAAGGAAGACGTCATGGAAAACAAAATGAAGGTCATTTTGGAAAAGTGGCAGTATCGGCGAACAAGATGGAGGGTGGTTAATCTAATCAAATATGAAAAGTAACCACAGACGAATAAAGAAGATTTGTAACGAATTTTAATTCAATTGCACTTCTTTCCTTCTCAAATAAATTCTCAATATTTCTGAGTACGGTCCTTGCATTTATTTGAATGCTTTATTTTATGAAAGATACTGGCTTGGGTTTTGCAAGCGGACGAGATGCACGTGGTGAGCCAGGAGGTGGGAGTAGATGCATTGGTAAGCGGGGAGTTGGTTCCAAACATCGAACGTGTGCGTTGATTTTGTGTGCAGTGGAAGTTTAAAACTTCATTTAATGCCGAAATAAGGGTCGCTCGTCAATAATTTTTAGCACCCTATACTCAGTAAAATTAGGCGACTCCGTACATATATTTTTCGGAAGCCCCAGTTTAATTTCCGGTCTATGCAACCGCACATCTGTTGTGCTATTGCGCACTCAGTTCAACGCATGATTGTATCGTTCAACCAACGAGACTTTCCGAGCAGGGCACGAGTTCTTGTTGACATTTTAACAACAAGGCGCCATTTTTTTAACCTGAAGTTAATGGTTGGAAATTTTAACATCACCACCAGCGAGGTTCTGCAAATTCCATCATTTTTATTTACATCTGTATCAACATTTCCGGTACTCTCTCTACCATCACACCAGCTGTGGAAGATTTTTGGAGCGATAGCAGCGTTCATTTTGTGCAGGGAAGTTTTAGTGCATTTGGAATTGACCCACACAAGTGGCAGTATTTGCCTTATATTTTCGCGTCCGACTGCAGGTGGATTAACATCTTGTAGGTTTTCCGTAAGAGCTCTTAGGGTAAGCGATTTTATTAATTCCATTCTGTTGGGTCTGGCGTGTGTTTTGCCAGACCATTTTTACTGCATACTTGTGTGTTGTTTGATAAATATTGTAGAGTCAGAAACGCTGGGTGTTTACCAGCAAAATTTACGTTGCAATTGTTTGTACAACGGAGCACGTCTCAAATTATATTACCATCTTGTTTTGTTATTAAATACTGTTACCACCAACATATTGTTTTCATTCTTAGCTACAACTTTTTTACAGAACCTACGACTCAGCCTTCGACTTTGAATAACGAGTTAGCTTATATTTACCATCGTGGCCACACAAAAAACCGAAGTTCAGTCTTTGGATTGTTACAGGGTTAGGTCTCTGTTCAGGATCGACCCTCTCATTAGGGGTTGATGTTCAGAGGGCTGTTTTGTGACATTGGCGCCCAACGTGGGGCGATGCAACCGTTTGTGAATTTTTGGTTTGGTGAATAGAAACGTATTTTTAAAAAGGAAGACGTCATGGAAAACAAAATGAAGGTCATTTTGGAAAAGTGGCAGTATCGGCGAACAAGATGGAGGGTGGTTAATCTAATCAAATATGAAAAGTAACCACAGACGAATAAAGAAGATTGAACAAATTTAAGGATAACCGCGATTTAAATGGAAAATGAATGGAACTAAATGTGTTTTGATAAAATTAAAAAAAAAGGTTGTAAATATTAAAATTTAAAGAAAGAACTACACATCATGATAAAACTGAAAATCATAATTAAATAAAAGGCAATAGAAATTCGAACAAGTTAATAATAACCAGGGCTCGGAAGTTCTAGCAAATGCATATTTTTTCTGGAGAGTCCTAGAATATTCGAAGTAAGACACAAATTTATTTCACACTTCCCTGATGCCGTATACGAAATTTTATAATGCTAATTTTTGCATATTTAAGGTTTTTAATGCTATTTTGTTATTTTTGCGTTTTACGTGCTATTTACAGACATATTTTTACATCATAAATTGAAGAAATAAGCAGAATGTTAATGAAAAATTTTTTTTTGTATGTAATGTATGTACATATTCCAAGAATTTGCTTATTTTTAAAATTATATCAGACGTATCGTATAATCGGATTCGAATCGGTAGAATCGGAAATATTCCAAAGCCGGACCAAGTACCTACGTGTAGTAGTTAATAAAATGTTTACTATCATATTAATTTATATAATACAATGTATTCTATCAAATTTATTAAATTGACAAAAATCTAAAATTCATTTAACCCTACAGAACATACGTGAGGCTTGACAGGCATTCGCTGTTTCATTTTTGTGCACTTACATGCGCATGTTACGTAATAATGCCATTTGTATTAATTTGTAGTTACTTTATCACAAATATTAATAAATATTTTATGTTTATAAAAAATGTCAATTATCGATTTCTATATAAAAAATTTTTGAAAAATTCTCAAACTATGAAAAGAAAGTCTGTTAAAGTATGGGCCTGACAAGCCTCACGTATTCACTGGTGGGATTTTTTCACGTGTGCTCTGTAGGGTTAAAAATAAACAAAATTTTTATTAATTTTTATTAAAATTTTTTGAAATTTTGTTGGTTGACAATTTTATTTTGCATATTTTTTATTTTTTTAGTGCTATTTATAGCGCTAATTTTGGTGTTTTTAAGTGCATATTAAAGCGCTAAAAGTACACTTTTTTAGTGCTATAACTTCCGAGCCCTGATAATAACCAATGTAACAAGTGAAAAGGACAATCTTCGAAAGATAAGCAGATGGAAAGTTTATAAATTGTATAACAAAATTTGAGAAAGTAAAAGTGTTTCCAAAAATTGAAAATTTGAAAAATGGACTAATTAATTGCTGCATTTTATAATAGTAAATTTGAAATTAGCGTTTATGACAATCAAATGGAAAAATTTAATTTGAAAATTGATGGTTATTGAAGGAATTTGTCACTACGAAAATTGAAATTGGATGATTAGTAAAGAAATAGGTAAAAGAGTTTTAAATGATGTGTATTGCATATTTAAAAAAATTTTTATGAAGCTACAGCTTTAAAATGTAGCAAAATTGATGAAATTATTTAAGGAGATGAAATTGTTAGTTGGAAATTTTAAAAATTAAGTAGTATTGAAGGATTTTATTAAATAAGGGTCGATATGAAGATTGAAGATGACAATGAAATTGCAGAACACTAGAAGAGAATCGAAATTATGAAAGGTCCGTAACGGAAAAAGAAGGAGCTTTGAAAAGTTATGGAATAAAATTTGGAAGGATAACAAAATTTGCAGTTATTTCGAAGAAAGTTTTGGATCGAGTTATCTAAGAAATTGTTATTATTGCAAAGAAGTTTGGATGTCATTTATGAATTGTTTAGTGATCATTCGTCAAGATAGGTAGTTCGGGATGTTGATTAATTAATTAATTTAGGTGTGTAAATTAGATTGCCGCATTAATTAATTATTATTTACTTTTGAATATTGTTATTTATTTTTGAAGATGTTGATTTAGAGAATTTGCTACTTATTCCAAAAGCACGACGTTATGTGTCTTTCTTGAAATCCCTCCTGGATTTCTGCATAAGCCAGGAAGGATTGCTGTCGTGTAATTTTTTGAATAAGGAAATGGTTTGCTTGAGTTTTTGTAAATAATTTGAATTTTGTATGTTTTGCGGTTTCGGGGAAGCCGAGAGAGCACGAGCAGTGAAGAAGAAGACTTGCGTACGCCTTCCAAGTCGTGGACGGTCGACATTTTGATTTCTGACGATTTTTAGTTGTAAAAATTTGATTTATTTGAGAATGAAAGACAAGTAAAGTTTGAAGGAGTGTTATTTATTTTAGTTTGAGAATTTAGAAGAGAAACTTTTGTGAATTATACTAAATGCAAGTGGAATTATTTCGGAAAAGGTATACAAGGTCGCTTGATAGTGGATACTGAAAGATAACCGATTGAGCCAGCCGGGTAAGAAGGTGATTTCTCCGCCCGAATTGGAATTTTACGAAGAAGATTTGAAAATTCTATATTTAATATTTAAGGGTGGAAAATAACACTTCAATATACATCGATAGGCCTTTGTTTAGTCATGGACAGTTATATGTAGCATTATCAAGATGTCGAGCGAAGGATGGAATACAAATTCAAAGTGAAAGCGACATAAAAAATGTTGTATGGAAATAAGTTTTATAACTTGAAGTTATTAGGGCCGCAAAGCGGCCCTGGGGGGTTGGGCCGCGGCAGCGGCCAGGGGGGCGGAGCCCCCCTAGTATTATTATAATATCGTATAATATCAATAATAATAATAATAAACAATTTATTTAATAAAATTTAATTTGAGTTTATTAAAATTTTGTTTTGAGTATCAGCTCTGGCATGAAATCAAACTAGCGCCGCCACAACTCAAATGGCTGTAACTCTCGAAGGGTAAGAGCAACAAATTCGCGTTTGCGGTAACTAATTAGCAACAAATTAGCCACAAATTCCGATATCCTTATTTTTTATTTTTAGTAAGTTTTTGAGTGGTGGCGACGCTGGCTTGATATAAATCTAGCGCCGCCACCACTCAAATGGCTGTAACTCTCGAACGGTAAGAGCAACAAATTCGCGATTGCGGCAACTAATTAGCCACAAATTAGCCACAAATTCTGATATACTTATTTTTTATTTTTAGTAAGTTTTGGGTGGTGGCGACGCTGGCTTGATATAAAGTTAGCGCCGCCACCACTCAAATGGCTGTAACTCTCGAACGGTAAGAGCAATAAATTCGCGATTGCGGCAACTAATTAGCCACAAATTAGCCACAAATTCTCCATATATTTTTTTTGGGTTTTTCGAAAGTGGCGGCGCTAGCTTGATGCGGGTCCACAAAACATCTCTTCACTCATAATGTGCTCATAATGTGCTTATTATACCATGAAACTGTAAGTATTAACAATACAAATTTCTTTAGAAATTGTGTGTTGAAGCAGTTTATTCGTTTTGTTGTCTTTTTTAGTTGATAAAAATAAAAAGCCCAAATATTACATGTAAGCAGAAAATTTCAGAATATAGTTAAATATGGTTAAATACATAAAGGACAATGACCTAGAGCTATGTTTTAAATACAAAATGTATTATTATATTGTATACAAAATAAATTCGCCTGTCGAAATGAAAATTCAAGTCGATGAAATAATTTATTTCCCGAAGATGTCTTATGGTTACATACTCATTAATAGTAAGTACTTATTACATTAATATTATTATATTTAACAAATAATACTATCATTACTATGTTTGTAGCTTTCTTTGCAAGAAATTACTTGGAAATTTTATACAACCAATAAATCAGCACCCCGAAGGAGCAATGTTTGATGTCAAAATTTTAAAACCTCATACAAGAAGAGTATTATTATCATGCAAGAAAATAATTTCAGTTCAAGTGCTACTGGGTTTTAACAAATATAAATAATCTCATTCTGTTATCCTTTAATAATTTTGTAATTGAATTATAAACGCAAATAAAGAATACATAATGAAAACAACTTATTTATTGAGTTAATTATTAGCAAACAATTAGATTTTCATTTGGAAAAGTTCGCCATGGCAGTTTGCATCACCTGGTCCAATTCTGCACTCATTTTTAATTTAATTGATCGACTCGTGGGATACTTCTTCGAAGTGGATGATTTGATAAAAAGCAATGAATGTTGTACTGTGTCGACTCAAATTAAGCATAATTCTCTTCCAAGCTATAAAAAACTGTTTCTGGACCGCTTTATCATACAAAATAATAGTATCAATAATTATTTTCCAACCTGAATAATATCTACCAACGAGCAGCGACGATTAATGATATGCACCATAGATATTAAAAATAGGAGAAATGGTGCGGTAGAATCGTAGATCTATTAAAAATAATAGATATTTGAGTAAAATGCTCACGAAAGCGCATTTTAGTAATTTTAAAATCTAAAAATTTAAATTTGACACATTTAAATAAAAAAGTTAAAATTTTTGACACTTGTTAAAATAAATTAAATGTTTGTATAACCGGTTACATTAGTTTACGTATGTTTAACTTTTATAATTTAAATTAGCTTAAATTAGCTTATTTTAATAGTGTTGCATAATCTCACCATTAGTTTTACTTTCCGTATGTTGTGGATATAATTTTCAAAAAAAAGTATTTGTTAAATAATATGTTTAACGGCAAGGACCAAGCACGAGAGATTTTCGCACCTATGCAAGATTGTCATAAAAATTAGCACCGCCTTTACACGGACCTAGTATATACCAATAAAGCTTAACTAGTTTAATTAATTAACAGTTTGATGTACCTACAACTAACTTGAATTTTGTTCTTAGTAAGTCTCTTTAAGAAATTAAACAATAAATTATGGATAATATTATTTAAGTTAGTAAAGATTTCGAAATTTTAGTGTCTAATTGTCGGTTTCTTATTGTAATTTTCGATAAAATTTTTGTTGCCAACAAACTGTCCTTCGAGTTTCAACGTATATGCAAGACTTGGCAATTCAAAATTATGTCAATTGGATATAAAATGCATTTTCAAGTACTTTAGAAAGGAAAAAAAATAATGAAAATTACAGTGGCGTAGTCTAAAAAACGCGTACAAAGAATTTGAGGGGTCAAATCGTAATTATGAATGAATTGTGTCGTTCTAAAAGCTAAACTTTTAAATGCCATATCAAATTATGCTTAACCGGTGACATTTTAAGTTATTTAAATATTATATTATTATAAGTTGAAGATTGTCTAAAAAAGGATAATGACGAGGACGTTACCAGGATGTTCCGAAATTATTATGATATAATTCTCGTTGTAAATAAAATTTGGAAACAGTTCAATATCCGCTAACATCGACGCCTGAAGAAATGACATAACCATCACTTCGGAATGCCCAACTTTTCTATACATACATTTCACTTTCACTTAATTTCATCGATCAAGAAACGTTAAACTTTGTTAAAATAAATTCGAAAATAAGTCAAATTATACCCAAAATACAACAACGACAGACATGTTTCGATCTTGTTAGATCTCATCAGTGACGTATAGCTGTGAATTTGGATATAATTTGACTTTATGTTTTTTCCCTTATATAGCATTTTATAAATAAAATTAAATGGATAATCCGAAAAATCAGAGTTATCCAAAAAATAAAATTAATAATTCGCGCAATGCTAACTGGAATAAAACGACCCGTTTTATAATACAATAAACACACGGAGGTGTTGTGCTCTCGAAAAGTGCTTCCACAACACCTCCGTGTGTTTATTGTATTAAACTTTGTTGTTCTTAAGGTGAAGTCGTTTAGCTTTTACGTATATTACGTGGAGGTAAACAACATTCGATGACTTTCTTATTAACATTTTACATTATAATATTTGAGAACGCGACCTAAATTTATAATTTAGATAATTTTAATTTTGTTTTTACTATAAATAATTAAAGGTTAAGCTAAAAATTAAGGCACAAAGCTTGAATTACATTTTATTTTGAAAAGAAAAGTTAATGCTTTTTAAAGTTTTTCAAAGCTTTAACACAATTTCAAATTCGAAATTTCTGACCTGGTGTTGAAAAGGAACAAGAGCCGATTCATCTAAAGTGGTTGGTGCTGCTAGATTTACTGCTACGAATGCACTTAAAACGCACAGGACACTAATATAACACTTCATTTTGACTAGATTATGTTACCACTTCTGAAACAAATAAAAAAAATTAACCAATGATAATTTATTATTAAATATCCTTAAATTACAAAATTCAAACCTGCTGGAGCTAGCAGAAAAGTGAAAATGTAGATGCTGTGGTGCTAGATAGTATGGGTTTACTGTCTCACGAGAGATTCAAGTGTGAATGGTTATTGTAATAACTAGACATCGGATTATATGCATTTGCATATTTGCATATGCAATATTTGCAATATTTGCATATGCAAATGCATATAACTCGATTTTTATAGCGTTATTGCATAATTTAGTACTTTCTGCCTACCGTGCTTATTTCTTACAACACCCTGTAATTTTTTATTTTTGAATTTATTTTCAAGTTTTAAAAACGTTGCGCCTATTTGTTTAATTAAAAAAAATGAAGAAAAATGTAGACGGGACGATCGGACACCTGTGAAACTGCATAGATTACACTTGAATTCTATGGAAGTGTGAAGAAATTAAAAAAATTAATGCCTATATTAACGGCACCGGTCAAACCTTGCCTGAAGGAATATCTCCAGAAATGGCACCATATTTCAAAATTTGTCCGCTAACGTCAGTTGACGTAGAGAGGTCGTTTTCGGCCTTCAAATTAATATTAAGCGACAAACGACATACGTTTACGTTAGAAGATCTTGAAAAATACATGATAGTGTATTGTCACAAGAATTATGCATGATTTTATATTGTAATAAATTGTTTAATTAATATTAATTGTTTAATTGATTTAATCCGATGTCTAGTAATAACTTTATAAAGGTAAACAAGCCATGAAACTTGAAGCATGACTTGTTCGCAAAATACAAGGTGATGATTGATATGCGTGTCGTAAAAATATTAAGAAACGCCAATTTTGTACAAACTGCGCAACTTTAATTAAAAAATCCTATCTTCTATTTTAGATCATTGTTATTAAAATAGTCTAGGCAAGATTTAAGGAAGGCAATGAAAACATAAGATAACAAAATATTTAAAAATTTAAAGCAAAAATTGTATAGTAAAATTGATTTTAATTTTTTCAATTTAGGACATTCAGCACTTGTTTTTTATATTTGGAAGCATAGATTTAACGGGTGTATACCGATAGGGGATCGAAAAATCCATTATTTTTGCGATATCTCTTACCGTTTTCGAGATAATCGACATTTTCCAATTTTAGTCTTTTTGGCACTCAAAATCCACAAAATTTTTTAAGATTTTTTTTTTTCAATTTAGGACATTCAGCACTTGTTTTTTATATTTGGAAGCATAGATTTAAAGGGTGTATTCCGATAGGGGATCGAAAAATCCATTATTTTTGCGATATCTCTTACCGTTTTCGAGATAATCGACATTTTCCGATTTTAGTCTTTTTGGCACTCAAAATACACAAAATTTTTTAAGATTTTTTTTTTTTTCAATTTAGGACATTCAGCACTTGTTTTTTATATTTGGAAGCATAGATTTACCGGGTGTGTTCCGATAGGGGATCGAAAAATCCATTATTTTTGCGATATCTCTTACCGTTTTCGAGATAATCGACATTTTCCGATTTTAGTCTTTTTGGCACTCAAAATACACAACATTTTTTAAGATTTTTTTTTTTTTCAATTTAGGACATTCAGCACTTGTTTTTTATATTTGGAACCATAGATTTACCGGGTATATTCCGATAGGGGATCGAAAAATCCATTATTTTTGCGATATCTCTTACCGTTTTCGAGATAATCGACATTTTCCGATTTTAGTCTTTTTGGCTCTCAAAATACACAAAATTTTTTAAGATTTTTTTTTTTTTCAATTTAGGACATTCATCACTTGTTTTTTATATTTGGAAGCATAGATTTACCGGGTGTATTCCGATAGGGGATCGAAAATTCCATTATTTTTGCGATATCTCTTACCGTTTTCGAGATAATCGACATTTTCCGATTTTAGTCTTTTTGGCACTCAAAATACACAAAATTTTTTAAGATTTTTTTTTTTTTCAATTTAGGACATTCAGCACTTGTTTTTTATATTTGGAAGCATAGATTTACCGGGTGTGTTCCGATAGGGGATCGAAAAATCCATTATTTTTGCGATATCTCTTACCGTTTTCGAGATAATCGACATTTTCCGATTTTAGTCTTTTTGGCACTCAAAATACACAACATTTTTTAAGATTTTTTTTTTTTTCAATTTAGGACATTCAGCACTTGTTTTTTATATTTGGAACCATAGATTTACCGGGTATACTCCGATAGGGGATCGAAAAATCCATTATTTTTGCGATATCTCTTACCGTTTTCGAGATAATCGACATTTTCCGATTTTAGTCTTTTTGGCTCTCAAAATACACAAAATTTTTTAAGATTTTTTTTTTTTTCAATTTAGGACATTCAGCACTTGTTTTTTATATTTGGAAGCATAGATTTACCGGGTGTATTCCGATAGGGGATCGAAAATTCCATTATTTTTGCGATATCTCTTACCGTTTTCGAGATAATCGACATTTTCCGATTTTAGTCTTTTTGGCATTCAAAATACACAAAATTTGCATAGATTTACCGGGTGTATTCCGATAGGGGATCGAAAAATCCATTATTTTTGCGATATCTCTTACCGTTTTCGAGATAATCGACATTTTCCGATTTTAGTCTTTTTGGCTCTCAAAATACACAAAATTTTTTAAGATTTTTTTTTTTTTCAATTTAGGACATTCAGCACTTGTTTTTTATATTTGGAAGCATAGATTTACCGGGTGTATTCCGATAGGGGATCGAAAATTCCATTATTTTTGCGATATCTCTTACCGTTTTCGAGATAATCGACATTTTCCGATTTTAGTCTTTTTGGCACTCAAAATACACAAAATTTTTTAAGATTTTTTTTTTTTTTTCAATTTAGGACATTCAGCACTTGTTTTTTATATTTGGAAGCATAAATTTACCGGGTGTATTCCGATAGGGGATCGAAAATTCCATTATTTTTGCGATATCTCTTACCGTTTTCGAGATAATCGACATTTTCCGATTTTAGTCTTTTTGGCACTCAAAATACACAAAATTTTTTAAGATTTTTTTTTTTTTCAATTTAGGACATTCAGCACTTGTTTTTTATATTTGGAAGCATAGATTTACCGGGTGTATTCCGATAGGGGATCGAAAATTCCATTATTTTTGCGATATCTCTTACCGTTTTCGAGATAATCGACATTTTCCGATTTTAGTCTTTTTGGCATTCAAAATACACAAAATTTGCATAGATTTACCGGGTGTATTCCGATAGGGGATCGAAAAATCCATTATTTTTGCGATATCTCTTACCGTTTTCGAGATAATCGACATTTTCCGATTTTAGTCTTTTTGGCATTCAAAATACACAAAATTTGCATAGATTTACCGGGTGTATTCCGATAGGGGATCGAAAAATCCATTATTTTTGCGATATCTCTTACCGTTTTCGAGATAATCGACATTTTCCGATTTTAGACTTTTTGGCTCTCAAAATACACAAAATTTTTTAAGATTTTTTTTTTTTTCAATTTAGGACATTCAGCACTTGTTTTTTATATTTGGAAGCATAGATTTACCGGGTGTATTCCGATAGGGGATCGAAAATTCCATTATTTTTGCGATAGCTCTTACCGTTTTCGAGATAATCGACATTTTCCGATTTTAGTCTTTTTGGCATTCAAAATACACAAAATTTGCATAGATTTACCGGGTGTATTCCGATAGGGGATCGAAAAATCCATTATTTTTGCGATATCTCTTACCGTTTTCGAGATAATCGACATTTTCCGATTTTAGTCTTTTTGGCTCTCAAAATACACAAAATTTTTTAAGATTTTTTTTTTTTCAATTTAGGACATTCAGCACTTGTTTTTTATATTTGGAAGCATAGATTTACCGGGTGTATTCCGATAGGGGATCGAAAATTCCATTATTTTTGCGATAGCTCTTACCGTTTTCGAGATAATCGACATTTTCCGATTTTAGTCTTTTTGGCTCTCAAAATACACAAAATTTTTTAAGATTTTTTTTTTTTTCAATTTAGGACATTCAGCACTTGTTTTTTATATTTGGAAGCATAGATTTACCGGGTGTATTCCGATAGGGGATCGAAAATTCCATTATTTTTGCGATATCTCTTACCGTTTTCGAGATAATCGACATTTTCCGATTTTAGTCTTTTTGGCATTTAAAATACACAAAATTTGCATAGATTTACCGGGTGTATTCCGATAGGGGATCGAAAAATCCATTATTTTTGCGATATCTCTTACCGTTTTCGAGATAATCGACATTTTCCGATTTTAGTCTTTTTGGCACTCAAAATACACAAAATTTTTTAAGATTTTTTTTTTTTTCAATTTAGGACATTCAGCACTTGTTTTTTATATTTGGAAGCATAGATTTACCGGGTGTGTTCCGATAGGGGATCGAAAAATCCATTATTTTTGCGATATCTCTTACCGTTTTCGAGATAATCGACATTTTCCGATTTTAGTCTTTTTGGCACTCAAAATACACAACATTTTTTAAGATTTTTTTTTTTTTCAATTTAGGACATTCAGCACTTGTTTTTTATATTTGGAACCATAGATTTACCGGGTATATTCCGATAGGGGATCGAAAAATCCATTATTTTTGCGATATCTCTTACCGTTTTCGAGATAATCGACATTTTCCGATTTTAGTCTTTTTGGCTCTCAAAATACACAAAATTTTTTAAGATTTTTTTTTTTTTCAATTTAGGACATTCATCACTTGTTTTTTATATTTGGAAGCATAGATTTACCGGGTGTATTCCGATAGGGGATCGAAAATTCCATTATTTTTGCGATATCTCTTACCGTTTTCGAGATAATCGACATTTTCCGATTTTAGTCTTTTTGGCACTCAAAATACACAAAATTTTTTAAGATTTTTTTTTTTTTCAATTTAGGACATTCAGCACTTGTTTTTTATATTTGGAAGCATAGATTTACCGGGTGTGTTCCGATAGGGGATCGAAAAATCCATTATTTTTGCGATATCTCTTACCGTTTTCGAGATAATCGACATTTTCCGATTTTAGTCTTTTTGGCACTCAAAATACACAACATTTTTTAAGATTTTTTTTTTTTTCAATTTAGGACATTCAGCACTTGTTTTTTATATTTGGAACCATAGATTTACCGGGTATATTCCGATAGGGGATCGAAAAATCCATTATTTTTGCGATATCTCTTACCGTTTTCGAGATAATCGACATTTTCCGATTTTAGTCTTTTTGGCTCTCAAAATACACAAAATTTTTTAAGATTTTTTTTTTTTTCAATTTAGGACATTCAGCACTTGTTTTTTATATTTGGAAGCATAGATTTACCGGGTGTATTCCGATAGGGGATCGAAAATTCCATTATTTTTGCGATATCTCTTACCGTTTTCGAGATAATCGACATTTTCCGATTTTAGTCTTTTTGGCATTCAAAATACACAAAATTTGCATAGATTTACCGGGTGTATTCCGATAGGGGATCGAAAAATCCATTATTTTTGCGATATCTCTTACCGTTTTCGAGATAATCGACATTTTCCGATTTTAGTCTTTTTGGCTCTCAAAATACACAAAATTTTTTAAGATTTTTTTTTTTTTCAATTTAGGACATTCAGCACTTGTTTTTTATATTTGGAAGCATAGATTTACCGGGTGTATTCCGATAGGGGATCGAAAATTCCATTATTTTTGCGATATCTCTTACCGTTTTCGAGATAATCGACATTTTCCGATTTTAGTCTTTTTGGCACTCAAAATACACAAAATTTTTTAAGATTTTTTTTTTTTTTTCAATTTAGGACATTCAGCACTTGTTTTTTATATTTGGAAGCATAAATTTACCGGGTGTATTCCGATAGGGGATCGAAAATTCCATTATTTTTGCGATATCTCTTACCGTTTTCGAGATAATCGACATTTTCCGATTTTAGTCTTTTTGGCACTCAAAATACACAAAATTTTTTAAGATTTTTTTTTTTTTCAATTTAGGACATTCAGCACTTGTTTTTTATATTTGGAAGCATAGATTTACCGGGTGTGTTCCGATAGGGGATCGAAAAATCCATTATTTTTGCGATATCTCTTACCGTTTTCGAGATAATCGACATTTTCCGATTTTAGTCTTTTTGGCACTCAAAATACACAACATTTTTTAAGATTTTTTTTTTTTTCAATTTAGGACATTCAGCACTTGTTTTTTATATTTGGAACCATAGATTTACCGGGTATATTCCGATAGGGGATCGAAAAATCCATTATTTTTGCGATATCTCTTACCGTTTTCGAGATAATCGACATTTTCCGATTTTAGTCTTTTTGGCTCTCAAAATACACAAAATTTTTTAAGATTTTTTTTTTTTTCAATTTAGGACATTCAGCACTTGTTTTTTATATTTGGAAGCATAGATTTACCGGGTGTATTCCGATAGGGGATCGAAAATTCCATTATTTTTGCGATATCTCTTACCGTTTTCGAGATAATCGACATTTTCCGATTTTAGTCTTTTTGGCATTCAAAATACACAAAATTTGCATAGATTTACCGGGTGTATTCCGATAGGGGATCGAAAAATCCATTATTTTTGCGATATCTCTTACCGTTTTCGAGATAATCGACATTTTCCGATTTTAGTCTTTTTGGCTCTCAAAATACACAAAATTTTTTAAGATTTTTTTTTTTTTCAATTTAGGACATTCAGCACTTGTTTTTTATATTTGGAAGCATAGATTTACCGGGTGTATTCCGATAGGGGATCGAAAATTCCATTATTTTTGCGATATCTCTTACCGTTTTCGAGATAATCGACATTTTCCGATTTTAGTCTTTTTGGCACTCAAAATACACAAAATTTTTTAAGATTTTTTTTTTTTTTTCAATTTAGGACATTCAGCACTTGTTTTTTATATTTGGAAGCATAAATTTACCGGGTGTATTCCGATAGGGGATCGAAAATTCCATTATTTTTGCGATATCTCTTACCGTTTTCGAGATAATCGACATTTTCCGATTTTAGTCTTTTTGGCACTCAAAATACACAAAATTTTTTAAGATTTTTTTTTTTTTCAATTTAGGACATTCAGCACTTGTTTTTTATATTTGGAAGCATAGATTTACCGGGTGTATTCCGATAGGGGATCGAAAATTCCATTATTTTTGCGATATCTCTTACCGTTTTCGAGATAATCGACATTTTCCGATTTTAGTCTTTTTGGCATTCAAAATACACAAAATTTGCATAGATTTACCGGGTGTATTCCGATAGGGGATCGAAAAATCCATTATTTTTGCGATATCTCTTACCGTTTTCGATATAATCGACATTTTCCGATTTTAGTCTTTTTGGCATTCAAAATACACAAAATTTGCATAGATTTACCGGGTGTATTCCGATAGGGGATCGAAAAATCCATTATTTTTGCGATATCTCTTACCGTTTTCGAGATAATCGACATTTTCCGATTTTAGACTTTTTGGCTCTCAAAATACACAAAATTTTTTAAGATTTTTTTTTTTTTCAATTTAGGACATTCAGCACTTGTTTTTTATATTTGGAAGCATAGATTTACCGGGTGTATTCCGATAGGGGATCGAAAATTCCATTATTTTTGCGATAGCTCTTACCGTTTTCGAGATAATCGACATTTTCCGATTTTAGTCTTTTTGGCATTCAAAATACACAAAATTTGCATAGATTTACCGGGTGTATTCCGATAGGGGATCGAAAAATCCATTATTTTTGCGATATCTCTTACCGTTTTCGAGATAATCGACATTTTCCGATTTTAGTCTTTTTGGCTCTCAAAATACACAAAATTTTTTAAGATTTTTTTTTTTTCAATTTAGGACATTCAGCACTTGTTTTTTATATTTGGAAGCATAGATTTACCGGGTGTATTCCGATAGGGGATCGAAAATTCCATTATTTTTGCGATAGCTCTTACCGTTTTCGAGATAATCGACATTTTCCGATTTTAGTCTTTTTGGCTCTCAAAATACACAAAATTTTTTAAGATTTTTTTTTTTTTCAATTTAGGACATTCAGCACTTGTTTTTTATATTTGGAAGCATAGATTTACCGGGTGTATTCCGATAGGGGATCGAAAATTCCATTATTTTTGCGATATCTCTTACCGTTTTCGAGATAATCGACATTTTCCGATTTTAGTCTTTTTGGCATTTAAAATACACAAAATTTGCATAGATTTACCGGGTGTATTCCGATAGGGGATCGAAAAATCCATTATTTTTGCGATATCTCTTACCGTTTTCGAGATAATCGACATTTTCCGATTTTAGTCTTTTTGGCATTCAAAATACACAAAATTTGCATAGATTTACCGGGTGTATTCCGATAGGGGATCGAAAAATCCATTATTTTTGCGATATCTCTTACCGTTTTCGAGATAATCGACATTTTCCGATTTTAGTCTTTTTGGCTCTCAAAACACACAAAATTTTTTAAGATTATTTTTTTTTCAATTTAGGACATTCAGCACTTGTTTTTTATATTTGGAAGCATAGATTTACCGGGTGTATTCCGATAGGGGATCGAAAATTCCATTATTTTTGCGATATCTCTTACCGTTTTCGAGATAATCGACATTTTCCGATTTTAGTCTTTTTGGCATTAAAAATACACAAAATTTGCATAGATTTACCGGGTGTATCCCGATAGGGGATCGAAAAATCCATTATTTTTGCGATATCTCTTACCGTTTTCGAGATAATCGACATTTTCCGATTTTAGTCTTTTTGGCTCTCAAAATACACAAAATTTTTTAAGATTTTTTTTTTTTTCAATTTAGGACATTCAGCACTTGTTTTTTATATTTGGAAGCATAGATTTACCGGGTGTATTCCGATAGGGGATCGAAAATTCCATTATTTTTGCGATATCTCTTACCGTTTTCGAGATAATCGACATTTTCCGATTTTAGTCTTTTTGGCATTCAAAATACACAAAATTTGCATAGATTTACCGGGTGTACTCCGATAGGGGATCGAAAAATCCATTATTTTTGCGATATCTCTTACCGTTTTCGAGATAATCGACATTTTCCGATTTTAGTCTTTTTGGCTCTCAAAATACACAAAATTTTTTAAGATTTTTTTTTTTTTCAATTTAGGACATTCAGCACTTGTTTTTTATATTTGGAAGCATAGATTTACCGGGTGTATTCCGATAGGGGATCGAAAATTCCATTATTTTTGCGATATCTCTTACCGTTTTCGAGATAATCGACATTTTCCGATTTTAGTCTTTTTGGCATTCAAAATACACAAAATTTGCATAGATTTACCGGGTGTATTCCGATAGGGGATCGAAAAATCCATTATTTTTGCGATATCTCTTACCGTTTTCGAGATAATCGACATTTTCCGATTTTAGTCTTTTTGGCTCTCAAAATACACAAAATTTTTTAAGATTTTTTTTTTTTTCAATTTAGGACATTCAGCACTTCTTTTTTATATTTGGAAGCATAGATTTACCGGGTGTATTCCGATAGGGGATCGAAAATTCCATTATTTTTGCGATATCTCTTACCGTTTTCGAGATAATCGACATTTTCCGATTTTAGTCTTTTTGGCTTCAAAATACACAAAATTTGCATAGATTTACCGGGTGTATTCCGATAGGGGATCGAAAAATCCATTATTTTTGCGATATCTCTTACCGTTTTCGAGATAATCGACATTTTCCGATTTTAGTCTTTTTGGCATTCAAAATACACAAAATTTGCATAGATTTACCGGGTGTATACCGATAGGGGATCGAAAAATCCATTATTTTTGCGATATCTCTTACCGTTTTCGAGATAATCGACATTTTCCGATTTTAGTCTTTTTGGCACTCAAAATACACAAAATTTTTTAAGATTTTTTTTTTTTTCAATTTAGGACATTCAGCACTTGTTTTTTATATTTGGAAGCATAGATTTACCGGGTGTATTCCGATAGGGGATCGAAAATTCCATTATTTTTGCGATATCTCTTACCGTTTTCGAGATAATCGACATTTTCCGATTTTAGTCTTTTTGGCACTCAAAATACACAAAATTTTTTAAGATTTTTTTTTTTTCAATTTAGGACATTCAGCACTTGTTTTTTATATTTGGAAGCATAGATTTACCGGGTGTATTCCGATAGGGGATCGAAAATTCCATTATTTTTGCGATATCTCTTACCGTTTTCGAGATAATCGACATTTTCCGATTTTAGTCTTTTTGGCATTCAAAATACACAAAATTTGCATAGATTTTCCGGGTGTATTCCGATAGGGGATCGAAAAATCCATTATTTTTGCGATATCTCTTACCGTTTTCGAGATAATCGACATTTTCCGATTTTAGTCTTTTTGGCACTCAAAATACACAAAATTTTTTAAGATTTTTTTTTTTTCAATTTAGGACATTCAGCACTTGTTTTTTATATTTGGAAGCATAGATTTACCGGGTGTATTCCGATAGGGGATCGAAAATTCCATTATTTTTGCGATATCTCTTACCGTTTTCGAGATAATCGACATTTTCCGATTTTAGTCTTTTTGGCACTCAAAATACACAAAATTTTTTAAGATTTTTTTTTTTTTCAATTTAGGACATTCAGCACTTGTTTTTTATATTTGGAAGCATAGATTTACCGGGTGTATTCCGATAGGGGATCGAAAATTCCATTATTTTTGCGATATCTCTTACCGTTTTCGAGATAATCGAGATTTTCCGATTTTAGTCTTTTTGGCATTCAAAATACACAAAATTTGCATAGATTTACCGGGTGTAATCCGATAGGGGATCGAAAAATCCATTATTTTTGCGATATCTCTTACCGTTTTCGAGATAATCGAGATTTTCCGATTTTAGTCTTTTTGGCATTCAAAATACACAAAATTTGCATAGATTTACCGGGTGTATTCCGATAGGGGATCGAAAAATCCATTATTTTTGCGATATCTCTTACCGTTTTCGAGATAATCGACATTTTCCGATTTTAGTCTTTTTGGCATTCAAAATACACAAAATTTGCCGGGTGTATTCCGATAGGGGATCGAAAATTCCATTATTTTTGCGATATCTCTTACCGTTTTCGAGATAATCGACATTTTCCGATTTTAGTCTTTTTGGCATTCAAAATACACAAAATTTGCATAGATTTACCGGGTGTACTCCGATAGGGGATCGAAAAATCCATTATTTTTGCGATATCTCTTACCGTTTTCGAGATAATCGACATTTTCCGATTTTAGTCTTTTTGGCTCTCAAAATACACAAAATTTTTTAAGATTTTTTTTTTTTTCAATTTAGGACATTCAGCACTTGTTTTTTATATTTGGAAGCATAGATTTACCGGGTGTATTCCGATAGGGGATCGAAAATTCCATTATTTTTGCGATATCTCTTACCGTTTTCGAGATAATCGACATTTTCCGATTTTAGTCTTTTTGGCATTCAAAATACACAAAATTTGCATAGATTTACCGGGTGTATTCCGATAGGGGATCGAAAAATCCATTATTTTTGCGATATCTCTTACCGTTTTCGAGATAATCGACATTTTCCGATTTTAGTCTTTTTGGCTCTCAAAATACACAAAATTTTTTAAGATTTTTTTTTTTTTTCAATTTAGGACATTCAGCACTTCTTTTTTATATTTGGAAGCATAGATTTACCGGGTGTATTCCGATAGGGGATCGAAAATTCCATTATTTTTGCGATATCTCTTACCGTTTTCGAGATAATCGACATTTTCCGATTTTAGTCTTTTTGGCATTCAAAATACACAAAATTTGCATAGATTTACCGGGTGTATTCCGATAGGGGATCGAAAAATACATTATTTTTGCGATATCTCTTACCGTTTTCGAGATAATCGACATTTTCCGATTTTAGTCTTTTTGGCTCTCAAAACACACAAAATTTTTTAAGATTTTTTTTTTTTCAATTTAGGACATTCAGCACTTGTTTTTTATATTTGGAAGCATAGATTTACCGGGTGTATTCCGATAGGGGATCGAAAATTCCATTATTTTTGCGATATCTCTTACCGTTTTCGAGATAATCGACATTTTCCGATTTTAGTCTTTTTGGCATTCAAAATACACAAAATTTGCATAGCTTTTCCGGGTGTATTCCGATAGGGGATCGAAAAATCCATTATTTTTGCGATATCTCTTACCGTTTTCGAGATAATCGACATTTTCCGATTTTAGTCTATTTGGCTCTCAAAATACACAAAATTTTTTAAGATTTTTTTTTTTTCAATTTAGGACATTCAGCACTTGTTTTTTATATTTGGAAGCATAGATTTACCGGGTGTATTCCGATAGGGGATCGAAAATTCCATTATTTTTGCGATATCTCTTACCGTTTTCGAGATAATCGACATTTTCCGATTTTAGCCTTTTTGGCATTCAAAATACACAAAATTTGCATAGCTTTACCGGGTGTATACCGATAGGGGATCGAAAAATCCATTATTTTTGCGATATCTCTTACCGTTTTCGAGATAATCGACATTTTCCGATTTTAGTCTTTTTGGCTCTCAAAATACACAAAATTTTTTAAGATTTTTTTTTTTTTCAATTTAGGACATTCAGCACTTGTTTTTTATATTTGGAAGCATAGATTTACCGGGTGTATTCCGATAGGGGATCGAAAATTCCATTATTTTTGCGATATCTCTTACCGTTTTCGAGATAATCGACATTTTCCGATTTTAGTCTTTTTGGCACTCAAAATACACAAAATTTTTTAAGATTTTTTTTTTTTTCAATTTAGGACATTCAGCACTTGTTTTTTATATTTGGAAGCATAGATTTACCGGGTGTATTCCGATAGGGGATCGAAAATTCCATTATTTTTGCGATATCTCTTACCGTTTTCGAGATAATCGACATTTTCCGATTTTAGTCTTTTTGGCATTCAAAATACACAAAATTTGCATAGATTTACCGGGTGTATTCCGATAGGGGATCGAAAATTCCATTATTTTTGCGATATCTCTTACCGTTTTCCAGATAATCGACATTTTCCGATTTTAGTCTTTTTGGCATTCAAAATACACAAAATTTGCATAGATTTACCGGGTGTATTCCGATAGGGGATCGAAAAATCCATTATTTTTGCGATATCTCTTACCGTTTTCGAGATAATCGACATTTTCCGATTTTAGCCTTTTTGGCATTCAAAATACACAAAATTTGCATAGCTTTACCGGGTGTATACCGATAGGGGATCGAAAAATCCATTATTTTTGCGATATCTCTTACCGTTTTCGAGATAATCGACATTTTCCGATTTTAGTCTTTTTGGCTCTCAAAATACACAAAATTTTTTAAGATTTTTTTTTTTTTCAATTTAGGACATTCAGCACTTGTTTTTTATATTTGGAAGCATAGATTTACCGGGTGTATTCCGATAGGGGATCGAAAATTCCATTATTTTTGCGATATCTCTTACCGTTTTCGAGATAATCGACATTTTCCGATTTTAGTCTTTTTGGCACTCAAAATACACAAAATTTTTTAAGATTTTTTTTTTTTTCAATTTAGGACATTCAGCACTTGTTTTTTATATTTGGAAGCATAGATTTACCGGGTGTATTCCGATAGGGGATCGAAAATTCCATTATTTTTGCGATATCTCTTACCGTTTTCGAGATAATCGACATTTTCCGATTTTAGTCTTTTTGGCATTCAAAATACACAAAATTTGCATAGATTTACCGGGTGTATTCCGATAGGGGATCGAAAATTCCATTATTTTTGCGATATCTCTTACCGTTTTCCAGATAATCGACATTTTCCGATTTTAGTCTTTTTGGCATTCAAAATACACAAAATTTGCATAGATTTACCGGGTGTATTCCGATAGGGGATCGAAAAATCCATTATTTTTGCGATATCTCTTACCGTTTTCGAGATAATCGACATTTTCCGATTTTAGTCTTTTTGGCACTCAAAATACACAAAATTTTTTAAGATTTTTTTTTTTTCAATTTAGGACATTCAGCACTTGTTTTTTATATTTGGAAGCATAGATTTACCGGGTATATTCCGATAGGGGATCGAAAATTCCATTATTTTTGCGATATCTCTTACCGTTTTCGAGATAATCGACATTTTCCGATTTTAGTCTTTTTGGCATTCAAAATACACAAAATTTGCATAGATTTACCGGGTGTATTCCGAAAGGGGATCGAAAAATCCATTATTTTTGCGATATCTCTTACCGTTTTCGAGATAATCGACATTTTCCGATTTTAGTCTTTTTGGCACTCAAAATACACAAAATTTTTTAAGATTTTTTTTTTTTCAATTTAGGACATTCAGCACTTGTTTTTTATATTTGGAAGCATAGATTTACCGGGTGTATTCCGATAGGGGATCGAAAATTCCATTATTTTTGCGATATCTCTTACCGTTTTCGAGATAATCGACATTTTCCGATTTTAGTCTTTTTGGCATTCAAAATACACAAAATTTGCATAGATTTTCCGGGTGTATTCCGATAGGGGATCGAAAAATCCATTATTTTTGCGATATCTCTTACCGTTTTCGAGATAATCGACATTTTCCGATTTTAGTCTTTTTGGCATTCAAAATACACAAAATTTGCATAGATTTACCGGGTGTATTCCGATAGGGGATCGAAAAATCCATTATTTTTGCGATATCTCTTACCGTTTTCGAGATAATCGACATTTTCCGATTTTAGCCTTTTTGGCATTCAAAATACACAAAATTTGCATAGCTTTACCGGGTGTATACCGATAGGGGATCGAAAAATCCATTATTTTTGCGATATCTCTTACCGTTTTCGAGATAATCGACATTTTCCGATTTTAGTCTTTTTGGCTCTCAAAATACACAAAATTTTTTAAGATTTTTTTTTTTTTCAATTTAGGACATTCAGCACTTGTTTTTTATATTTGGAAGCATAGATTTACCGGGTGTATTCCGATAGGGGATCGAAAAATCCATTATTTTTGCGATATCTCTTACCGTTTTCGAGATAATCGACATTTTCCGATTTTAGTCTATTTGGCTCTCAAAATACACAAAATTTTTTAAGATTTTTTTTTTTTCAATTTAGGACATTCAGCACTTGTTTTTTATATTTGGAAGCATAGATTTACCGGGTGTATTCCGATAGGGGATCGAAAATTCCATTATTTTTGCGATATCTCTTACCGTTTTCGAGATAATCGACATTTTCCGATTTTAGCCTTTTTGGCATTCAAAATACACAAAATTTGCATAGCTTTACCGGGTGTATACCGATAGGGGATCGAAAAATCCATTATTTTTGCGATATCTCTTACTGTTTTCGAGATAATCGACATTTTCCGATTTTAGTCTTTTTGGCTCTCAAAATACACAAAATTTTTTAAGATTTTTTTTTTTTCAATTTAGGACATTCAGCACTTGTTTTTTATATTTGGAAGCATAGATTTACCGGCTGTATTCCGATAGGGGATCGAAAATTCCATTATTTTTGCGATATCTCTTACCGTTTTCGAGATAATCGACATTTTCCGATTTTAGTCTTTTTGGCATTCAAAATACACAAAATTTGCATAGATTTACCGGGTGTATTCCGATAGGGGATCGAAAAATCCATTATTTTTGCGATATCTCTTACCGTTTTCGAGATAATCGACATTTTCCGATTTTAGTCTTTTTGGCACTCAAAATACACAAAATTTTTTAAGATTTTTTTTTTTTCAATTTAGGACATTCAGCACTTGTTTTTTATATTTGGAAGCATAGATTTACCGGGTGTATTCCGATAGGGGATCGAAAATTCCATTAATTTTGCGATATCTCTTACCGTTTTCGAGATAATCGACATTTTCCGATTTTAGTCTTTTTGGCACTCAAAATACACAAAATTTTTTAAGATTTTTTTTTTTTTCAATTTAGGACATTCAGCACTTGTTTTTTATATTTGGAAGCATAGATTTACCGGGTGTATTCCGATAGGGGATCGAAAATTCCATTATTTTTGCGATATCTCTTACCGTTTTCGAGATAATCGAGATTTTCCGATTTTAGTCTTTTTGGCATTCAAAATACACAAAATTTGCATAGATTTACCGGGTGTAATCCGATAGGGGATCGAAAAATCCATTATTTTTGCGATATCTCTTACCGTTTTCGAGATAATCGAGATTTTCCGATTTTAGTCTTTTTGGCATTCAAAATACACAAAATTTGCATAGATTTACCGGGTGTATTCCGATAGGGGATCGAAAAATCCATTATTTTTGCGATATCTCTTACCGTTTTCGAGATAATCGACATTTTCCGATTTTAGTCTTTTTGGCATTCAAAATACACAAAATTTGCCGGGTGTATTCCGATAGGGGATCGAAAATTCCATTATTTTTGCGATATCTCTTACCGTTTTCGAGATAATCGACATTTTCCGATTTTAGTCTTTTTGGCATTCAAAATACACAAAATTTGCATAGATTTACCGGGTGTACTCCGATAGGGGATCGAAAAATCCATTATTTTTGCGATATCTCTTACCGTTTTCGAGATAATCGACATTTTCCGATTTTAGTCTTTTTGGCTCTCAAAATACACAAAATTTTTTAAGATTTTTTTTTTTTTCAATTTAGGACATTCAGCACTTGTTTTTTATATTTGGAAGCATAGATTTACCGGGTGTATTCCGATAGGGGATCGAAAATTCCATTATTTTTGCGATATCTCTTACCGTTTTCGAGATAATCGACATTTTCCGATTTTAGTCTTTTTGGCATTCAAAATACACAAAATTTGCATAGATTTACCGGGTGTATTCCGATAGGGGATCGAAAAATCCATTATTTTTGCGATATCTCTTACCGTTTTCGAGATAATCGACATTTTCCGATTTTAGTCTTTTTGGCTCTCAAAATACACAAAATTTTTTAAGATTTTTTTTTTTTTTCAATTTAGGACATTCAGCACTTCTTTTTTATATTTGGAAGCATAGATTTACCGGGTGTATTCCGATAGGGGATCGAAAATTCCATTATTTTTGCGATATCTCTTACCGTTTTCGAGATAATCGACATTTTCCGATTTTAGTCTTTTTGGCATTCAAAATACACAAAATTTGCATAGATTTACCGGGTGTATTCCGATAGGGGATCGAAAAATACATTATTTTTGCGATATCTCTTACCGTTTTCGAGATAATCGACATTTTCCGATTTTAGTCTTTTTGGCTCTCAAAACACACAAAATTTTTTAAGATTTTTTTTTTTTCAATTTAGGACATTCAGCACTTGTTTTTTATATTTGGAAGCATAGATTTACCGGGTGTATTCCGATAGGGGATCGAAAATTCCATTATTTTTGCGATATCTCTTACCGTTTTCGAGATAATCGACATTTTCCGATTTTAGTCTTTTTGGCATTCAAAATACACAAAATTTGCATAGCTTTTCCGGGTGTATTCCGATAGGGGATCGAAAAATCCATTATTTTTGCGATATCTCTTACCGTTTTCGAGATAATCGACATTTTCCGATTTTAGTCTATTTGGCTCTCAAAATACACAAAATTTTTTAAGATTTTTTTTTTTTCAATTTAGGACATTCAGCACTTGTTTTTTATATTTGGAAGCATAGATTTACCGGGTGTATTCCGATAGGGGATCGAAAATTCCATTATTTTTGCGATATCTCTTACCGTTTTCGAGATAATCGACATTTTCCGATTTTAGCCTTTTTGGCATTCAAAATACACAAAATTTGCATAGCTTTACCGGGTGTATACCGATAGGGGATCGAAAAATCCATTATTTTTGCGATATCTCTTACCGTTTTCGAGATAATCGACATTTTCCGATTTTAGTCTTTTTGGCTCTCAAAATACACAAAATTTTTTAAGATTTTTTTTTTTTTCAATTTAGGACATTCAGCACTTGTTTTTTATATTTGGAAGCATAGATTTACCGGGTGTATTCCGATAGGGGATCGAAAATTCCATTATTTTTGCGATATCTCTTACCGTTTTCGAGATAATCGACATTTTCCGATTTTAGTCTTTTTGGCATTCAAAATACACAAAATTTGCATAGATTTACCGGGTGTATTCCGATAGGGGATCGAAAATTCCATTATTTTTGCGATATCTCTTACCGTTTTCCAGATAATCGACATTTTCCGATTTTAGTCTTTTTGGCATTCAAAATACACAAAATTTGCATAGATTTACCGGGTGTATTCCGATAGGGGATCGAAAAATCCATTATTTTTGCGATATCTCTTACCGTTTTCGAGATAATCGACATTTTCCGATTTTAGCCTTTTTGGCATTCAAAATACACAAAATTTGCATAGCTTTACCGGGTGTATACCGATAGGGGATCGAAAAATCCATTATTTTTGCGATATCTCTTACCGTTTTCGAGATAATCGACATTTTCCGATTTTAGTCTTTTTGGCTCTCAAAATACACAAAATTTTTTAAGATTTTTTTTTTTTTCAATTTAGGACATTCAGCACTTGTTTTTTATATTTGGAAGCATAGATTTACCGGGTGTATTCCGATAGGGGATCGAAAATTCCATTATTTTTGCGATATCTCTTACCGTTTTCGAGATAATCGACATTTTCCGATTTTAGTCTTTTTGGCACTCAAAATACACAAAATTTTTTAAGATTTTTTTTTTTTTCAATTTAGGACATTCAGCACTTGTTTTTTATATTTGGAAGCATAGATTTACCGGGTGTATTCCGATAGGGGATCGAAAATTCCATTATTTTTGCGATATCTCTTACCGTTTTCGAGATAATCGAGATTTTCCGATTTTAGTCTTTTTGGCATTCAAAATACACAAAATTTGCATAGATTTACCGGGTGTATTCCGATAGGGGATCGAAAAATCCATTATTTTTGCGATATCTCTTACCGTTTTCGAGATAATCGACATTTTCCGATTTTAGTCTTTTTGGCATTCAAAATACACAAAATTTGCCGGGTGTATTCCGATAGGGGATCGAAAATTCCATTATTTTTGCGATATCTCTTACCGTTTTCGAGATAATCGACATTTTCCGATTTTAGTCTTTTTGGCATTCAAAATACACAAAATTTGCATAGATTTACCGGGTGTACTCCGATAGGGGATCGAAAAATCCATTATTTTTGCGATATCTCTTACCGTTTTCGAGATAATCGACATTTTCCGATTTTAGTCTTTTTGGCTCTCAAAATACACAAAATTTTTTAAGATTTTTTTTTTTTTCAATTTAGGACATTCAGCACTTGTTTTTTATATTTGGAAGCATAGATTTACCGGGTGTATTCCGATAGGGGATCGAAAATTCCATTATTTTTGCGATATCTCTTACCGTTTTCGAGATAATCGACATTTTCCGATTTTAGTCTTTTTGGCATTCAAAATACACAAAATTTGCATAGATTTACCGGGTGTATTCCGATAGGGGATCGAAAAATACATTATTTTTGCGATATCTCTTACCGTTTTCGAGATAATCGACATTTTCCGATTTTAGTCTTTTTGGCTCTCAAAACACACAAAATTTTTTAAGATTTTTTTTTTTTCAATTTAGGACATTCAGCACTTGTTTTTTATATTTGGAAGCATAGATTTACCGGGTGTATTCCGATAGGGGATCGAAAATTCCATTATTTTTGCGATATCTCTTACCGTTTTCGAGATAATCGACATTTTCCGATTTTAGTCTTTTTGGCATTCAAAATACACAAAATTTGCATAGCTTTTCCGGGTGTATTCCGATAGGGGATCGAAAAATCCATTATTTTTGCGATATCTCTTACCGTTTTCGAGATAATCGACATTTTCCGATTTTAGTCTATTTGGCTCTCAAAATACACAAAATTTTTTAAGATTTTTTTTTTTTCAATTTAGGACATTCAGCACTTGTTTTTTATATTTGGAAGCATAGATTTACCGGGTGTATTCCGATAGGGGATCGAAAATTCCATTATTTTTGCGATATCTCTTACCGTTTTCGAGATAATCGACATTTTCCGATTTTAGCCTTTTTGGCATTCAAAATACACAAAATTTGCATAGCTTTACCGGGTGTATACCGATAGGGGATCGAAAAATCCATTATTTTTGCGATATCTCTTACCGTTTTCGAGATAATCGACATTTTCCGATTTTAGTCTTTTTGGCTCTCAAAATACACAAAATTTTTTAAGATTTTTTTTTTTTCAATTTAGGACATTCAGCACTTGTTTTTTATATTTGGAAGCATAGATTTACCGGGTGTATTCCGATAGGGGATCGAAAATTCCATTATTTTTGCGATATCTCTTACCGTTTTCGAGATAATCGACATTTTCCGATTTTAGTCTTTTTGGCACTCAAAATACACAAAATTTTTAAAGATTTTTTTTTTTTTCAATTTAGGACATTCAGCACTTGTTTTTTATATTTGGAAGCATAGATTTACCGGGTGTATTCCGATAGGGGATCGAAAATTCCATTATTTTTGCGATATCTCTTACCGTTTTCGAGATAATCGACATTTTCCGATTTTAGTCTTTTTGGCATTCAAAATACACAAAATTTGCATAGATTTACCGGGTGTATTCCGATAGGGGATCGAAAATTCCATTATTTTTGCGATATCTCTTACCGTTTTCCAGATAATCGACATTTTCCGATTTTAGTCTTTTTGGCATTCAAAATACACAAAATTTGCATAGATTTACCGGGTGTATTCCGATAGGGGATCGAAAAATCCATTATTTTTGCGATATCTCTTACCGTTTTCGAGATAATCGACATTTTCCGATTTTAGCCTTTTTGGCATTCAAAATACACAAAATTTGCATAGCTTTACCGGGTGTATACCGATAGGGGATCGAAAAATCCATTATTTTTGCGATATCTCTTACCGTTTTCGAGATAATCGACATTTTCCGATTTTAGTCTTTTTGGCTCTCAAAATACACAAAATTTTTTAAGATTTTTTTTTTTTTCAATTTAGGACATTCAGCACTTGTTTTTTATATTTGGAAGCATAGATTTACCGGGTGTATTCCGATAGGGGATCGAAAATTCCATTATTTTTGCGATATCTCTTACCGTTTTCGAGATAATCGACATTTTCCGATTTTAGTCTTTTTGGCACTCAAAATACACAAAATTTTTTAAGATTTTTTTTTTTTTCAATTTAGGACATTCAGCACTTGTTTTTTATATTTGGAAGCATAGATTTACCGGGTGTATTCCGATAGGGGATCGAAAATTCCATTATTTTTGCGATATCTCTTACCGTTTTCGAGATAATCGACATTTTCCGATTTTAGTCTTTTTGGCATTCAAAATACACAAAATTTGCATAGATTTACCGGGTGTATTCCGATAGGGGATCGAAAATTCCATTATTTTTGCGATATCTCTTACCGTTTTCCAGATAATCGACATTTTCCGATTTTAGTCTTTTTGGCATTCAAAATACACAAAATTTGCATAGATTTACCGGGTGTACTCCGATAGGGGATCGAAAAATCCATTATTTTTGCGATATCTCTTACCGTTTTCGAGATAATCGACATTTTCCGATTTTAGTCTTTTTGGCACTCAAAATACACAAAATTTTTTAAGATTTTTTTTTTTTCAATTTAGGACATTCAGCACTTGTTTTTTATATTTGGAAGCATAGATTTACCGGGTATATTCCGATAGGGGATCGAAAATTCCATTATTTTTGCGATATCTCTTACCGTTTTCGAGATAATCGACATTTTCCGATTTTAGTCTTTTTGGCATTCAAAATACACAAAATTTGCATAGATTTACCGGGTGTATTCCGAAAGGGGATCGAAAAATCCATTATTTTTGCGATATCTCTTACCGTTTTCGAGATAATCGACATTTTCCGATTTTAGTCTTTTTGGCACTCAAAATACACAAAATTTTTTAAGATTTTTTTTTTTTCAATTTAGGACATTCAGCACTTGTTTTTTATATTTGGAAGCATAGATTTACCGGGTGTATTCCGATAGGGGATCGAAAATTCCATTATTTTTGCGATATCTCTTACCGTTTTCGAGATAATCGACATTTTCCGATTTTAGTCTTTTTGGCATTCAAAATACACAAAATTTGCATAGATTTTCCGGGTGTATTCCGATAGGGGATCGAAAAATCCATTATTTTTGCGATATCTCTTACCGTTTTCGAGATAATCGACATTTTCCGATTTTAGTCTATTTGGCTCTCAAAATACACAAAATTTTTTAAGATTTTTTTTTTTTCAATTTAGGACATTCAGCACTTGTTTTTTATATTTGGAAGCATAGATTTACCGGGTGTATTCCGATAGGGGATCGAAAATTCCATTATTTTTGCGATATCTCTTACCGTTTTCGAGATAATCGACATTTTCCGATTTTAGCCTTTTTGGCATTCAAAATATACAAAATTTGCATAGCTTTACCGGGTGTATACCGATAGGGGATCGAAAAATCCATTATTTTTGCGATATCTCTTACCGTTTTCGAGATAATCGACATTTTCCGATTTTAGTCTTTTTGGCTCTCAAAATACACAAAATTTTTTAAGATTTTTTTTTTTTTCAATTTAGGACATTCAGCACTTGTTTTTTATATTTGGAAGCATAGATTTACCGGCTGTATTCCGATAGGGGATCGAAAATTCCATTATTTTTGCGATATCTCTTACCGTTTTCGAGATAATCGACATTTTCCGATTTTAGTCTTTTTGGCATTCAAAATACACAAAATTTGCATAGCTTTACCGGGTGTATTCCGATAGGGGATCGAAAAATCCATTATTTTTGCGATATCTCTTACCGTTTTCGAGATAATCGACATTTTCCGATTTTAGTCTTTTTGGCACTCAAAATACACAAAATTTTTTAAGATTATTTTTTTTTCAATTTAGGACATTCAGCACTTGTTTTTTATATTTGGAAGCATAGATTTACCGGGTGTATTCCGATAGGGGATCGAAAATTCCATTATTTTTGTGATATCTCTTACCGTTTTCGAGATAATCGACATTTTCCGATTTTAGTCTTTTTGGCATTCAAAATACACAAAATTTGCATAGATTTACCGGGTGTATTCCGATAGGGGATCGAAAAATCCATTATTTTTGCGATATCTCTTACCGTTTTCGAGATAATCGACATTTTCCGATTTTAGTCTTTTTGGCACTCAAAATACACAAAATTTTTTAAGATTTTTTTTTTTTCAATTTAGGACATTCAGCACTTGTTTTTTATATTTGGAAGCATAGATTTACCGGGTGTATTCCGATAGGGGATCGAAAATTCCATTATTTTTGCGATATCTCTTACCGTTTTCGAGATAATCGACATTTTCCGATTTTAGTCTTTTTGGCACTCAAAATACACAAAATTTTTTAAGATTTTTTTTTTTTTCAATTTAGGACATTCAGCACTTGTTTTTTATATTTGGAAGCATAGATTTACCGGGTGTATTCCGATAGGGGATCGAAAATTCCATTATTTTTGCGATATCTCTTACCGTTTTCGAGATAATCGAGATTTTCCGATTTTAGTCTTTTTGGCATTCAAAATACACAAAATTTGCATAGATTTATCGGGTGTAATCCGATAGGGGATCGAAAAATCCATTATTTTTGCGATATCTCTTACCGTTTTCGAGATAATCGAGATTTTCCGATTTTAGTCTTTTTGGCATTCAAAATACACAAAATTTGCATAGATTTACCGGGTGTATTCCGATAGGGGATCGAAAAATCCATTATTTTTGCGATATCTCTTACCGTTTTCGAGATAATCGACATTTTCCGATTTTAGTCTTTTTGGCATTCAAAATACACAAAATTTGCCGGGTGTATTCCGATAGGGGATCGAAAATTCCATTATTTTTGCGATATCTCTTACCGTTTTCGAGATAATCGACATTTTCCGATTTTAGTCTTTTTGGCATTAAAAATACACAAAATTTGCATAGATTTACCGGGTGTATCCCGATAGGGGATCGAAAAATCCATTATTTTTGCGATATCTCTTACCGTTTTCGAGATAATCGACATTTTCCGATTTTAGTCTTTTTGGCTCTCAAAATACACAAAATTTTTTAAGATTTTTTTTTTTTTCAATTTAGGACATTCAGCACTTGTTTTTTATATTTGGAAGCATAGATTTACCGGGTGTATTCCGATAGGGGATCGAAAATTCCATTATTTTTGCGATATCTCTTACCGTTTTCGAGATAATCGACATTTTCCGATTTTAGTCTTTTTGGCATTCAAAATACACAAAATTTGCATAGATTTACCGGGTGTACTCCGATAGGGGATCGAAAAATCCATTATTTTTGCGATATCTCTTACCGTTTTCGAGATAATCGACATTTTCCGATTTTAGTCTTTTTGGCTCTCAAAATACACAAAATTTTTTAAGATTTTTTTTTTTTCAATTTAGGACATTCAGCACTTGTTTTTTATATTTGGAAGCATAGATTTACCGGGTGTATTCCGATAGGGGATCGAAAATTCCATTATTTTTGCGATATCTCTTACCGTTTTCGAGATAATCGACATTTTCCGATTTTAGTCTTTTTGGCATTCAAAATACACAAAATTTGCATAGATTTACCGGGTGTATTCCGATAGGGGATCGAAAAATCCATTATTTTTGCGATATCTCTTACCGTTTTCGAGATAATCGACATTTTCCGATTTTAGTCTTTTTGGCTCTCAAAATACACAAAATTTTTTAAGATTTTTTTTTTTTTCAATTTAGGACATTCAGCACTTCTTTTTTATATTTGGAAGCATAGATTTACCGGGTGTATTCCGATAGGGGATCGAAAATTCCATTATTTTTGCGATATCTCTTACCGTTTTCGAGATAATCGACATTTTCCGATTTTAGTCTTTTTGGCATTCAAAATACACAAAATTTGCATAGATTTACCGGGTGTATTCCGATAGGGGATCGAAAAATCCATTATTTTTGCGATATCTCTTACCGTTTTCGAGATAATCGACATTTTCCGATTTTAGTCTTTTTGGCTCTCAAAACACACAAAATTTTTTAAGATTTTTTTTTTTTCAATTTAGGACATTCAGCACTTGTTTTTTATATTTGGAAGCATAGATTTACCGGGTGTATTCCGATAGGGGATCGAAAATTCCATTATTTTTGCGATATCTCTTACCGTTTTCGAGATAATCGACATTTTCCGATTTTAGTCTTTTTGGCATTCAAAATACACAAAATTTGCATAGATTTACCGGGTGTATTCCGATAGGGGATCGAAAAATCCATTATTTTTGCGATATCTCTTACCGTTTTCGAGATAATCGACATTTTCCGATTTTAGTCTTTTTGGCTCTCAAAATACACAAAATTTTTTAAGATTTTTTTTTTTTTCAATTTAGGACATTCAGCACTTGTTTTTTATATTTGGAAGCATAGATTTACCGGGTGTATTCCGATAGGGGATCGAAAATTCCATTATTTTTGCGATATCTCTTACCGTTTTCGAGATAATCGACATTTTCCGATTTTAGTCTTTTTGGCATTCAAAATACACAAAATTTGCATAGATTTACCGGGTGTATTCCGATAGGGGATCGAAAAATCCATTATTTTTGCGATATCTCTTACCGTTTTCGAGATAATCGACATTTTCCGATTTTAGTCTTTTTGGCTCTCAAAATACACAAAATTTTTTAAGATTTTTTTTTTTTTCAATTTAGGACATTCAGCACTTGTTTTTTATATTTGGAAGCATAGATTTACCGGGTGTATTCCGATAGGGGATCGAAAATTCCATTATTTTTGCGATATCTCTTACCGTTTTCGAGAAAATCGACATTTTCCGATTTTAGTCTTTTTGGCATTCAAAATACACAAAATTTGCATAGATTTACCAAGTGTATTCCGATAGGGGATCGAAAAATCCATTATTTTTGCGATATCTCTTACCGTTTTCGAGATAATCGACATTTTCCGATTTTAGTCTTTTTGGCACTCAAAATACACAAAATTTTTTAAGATTTTTTTTTTTTTCAATTTAGGACATTCAGCACTTGTTTTTTATATTTGGAAGCATAGATTTACCGGGTGTATTCCGATAGGGGATCGAAAATTCCATTATTTTTGCGATATCTCTTACCGTTTTCGAGATAATCGACATTTTCCGATTTTAGTCTTTTTGGCACTCAAAATACACAAAATTTTTTAAGATTTTTTTTTTTTCAATTTAGGACATTCAGCACTTGTTTTTTATATTTGGAAGCATAGATTTACCGGGTGTATTCCGATAGGGGATCGAAAATTCCATTATTTTTGCGATATCTCTTACCGTTTTCGAGATAATCGACATTTTCCGATTTTAGTCTTTTTGGCATTCAAAATACACAAAATTTGCATAGTTTTACCGGGTGTATTCCGATAGGGGATCGAAAAATCCATTATTTTTGCGATATCTCTTACCGTTTTCGAGATAATCGACATTTTCCGATTTTAGTCTTTTTGGCTCTCAAAATACACAAAATTTTTTAAGATTTTTTTTTTTCAATTTAGGACATTCAGCACTTGTTTTTTATATTTGGAAGCATAGATTTACCGGGTGTATTCCGATAGGGGATCGAAAATTCCATTATTTTTGCGATATCTCTTACCGTTTTCGAGATAATCGACATTTTCCGATTTTAGTCTTTTTGGCATTCAAAATACACAAAATTTGCATAGATTTACCGGGTGTATCCCGATAGGGGATCGAAAAATCCATTATTTTTGCGATATCTCTTACCGTTTTCGAGATAATCGACATTTTCCGATTTTAGTCTTTTTGGCTCTCAAAATACACAAAATTTTTTAAGATTTTTTTTTTTTTCAATTTAGGACATTCAGCACTTGTTTTTTATATTTGGAAGCATAGATTTACCGGGTGTATTCCGATAGGGGATCGAAAATTCCATTATTTTTGCGATATCTCTTACCGTTTTCGAGATAATCGATATTTTCCGATTTTAGTCTTTTTGGCATTCAAAATACACAAAATTTGCATAGATTTACCGGGTGTACTCCGATAGGGGATCGAAAAATCCATTATTTTTGCGATATCTCTTACCGTTTTCGAGATAATCGACATTTTCCGATTTTAGTCTTTTTGGCTCTCAAAATACACAAAATTTTTTAAGATTTTTTTTTTTTTCAATTTAGGACATTCAGCACTTGTTTTTTATATTTGGAAGCATAGATTTACCGGGTGTATTCCGATAGGGGATCGAAAATTCCATTATTTTTGCGATATCTCTTACCGTTTTCGAGATAATCGACATTTTCCGATTTTAGTCTTTTTGGCATTCAAAATACACAAAATTTGCATAGATTTACCGGGTGTATTCCGATAGGGGATCGAAAAATCCATTATTTTTGCGATATCTCTTACCGTTTTCGAGATAATCGACATTTTCCGATTTTAGTCTTTTTGGCTCTCAAAATACACAAAATTTTTTAAGATTTTTTTTTTTTTCAATTTAGGACATTCAGCACTTCTTTTTTATATTTGGAAGCATAGATTTACCGGGTGTATTCCGATAGGGGATCGAAAATTCCATTATTTTTGCGATATCTCTTACCGTTTTCGAGATAATCGACATTTTCCGATTTTAGTCTTTTTGGCATTCAAAATACACAAAATTTGCATAGATTTACCGGGTGTATTCCGATAGGGGATCGAAAAATCCATTATTTTTGCGATATCTCTTACCGTTTTCGAGATAATCGACATTTTCCGATTTTAGTCTTTTTGGCTCTCAAAACACAAAATTTTTTAAGATTTTTTTTTTTTCAATTTAGGACATTCAGCACTTGTTTTTTATATTTGGAAGCATAGATTTACCGGGTGTTTTCCGATAGGGGATCGAAAATTCCATTATTTTTGCGATATCTCTTACCGTTTTCGAGATAATCGACATTTTCCGATTTTAGTCTTTTTGGCATTCAAAATACACAAAATTTGCATAGATTTACCGGGTGTATTCCGATAGGGGATCGAAAAATCCATTATTTTTGCGATATCTCTTACCGTTTTCGAGATAATCGACATTTTCCGATTTTAGTCTTTTTGGCTCTCAAAATACACAAAATTTTTTAAGATTTTTTTTTTTTTCAATTTAGGACATTCAGCACTTGTTTTTTATATTTGGAAGCATAGATTTACCGGGTGTATTCCGATAGGGGATCGAAAATTCCATTATTTTTGCGATATCTCTTACCGTTTTCGAGATAATCGACATTTTCCGATTTTAGTCTTTTTGGCATTCAAAATACACAAAATTTGCATAGATTTACCGGGTGTATTCCGATAGGGGATCGAAAAATCCATTATTTTTGCGATATCTCTTACCGTTTTCGAGATAATCGACATTTTCCGATTTTAGTCTTTTTGGCTCTCAAAATACACAAAATTTTTTAAGATTTTTTTTTTTTTCAATTTAGGACATTCAGCACTTGTTTTTTATATTTGGAAGCATAGATTTACCGGGTGTATTCCGATAGGGGATCGAAAATTCCATTATTTTTGCGATATCTCTTACCGTTTTCGAGAAAATCGACATTTTCCGATTTTAGTCTTTTTGGCATTCAAAATACACAAAATTTGCATAGATTTACCAAGTGTATTCCGATAGGGGATCGAAAAATCCATTATTTTTGCGATATCTCTTACCGTTTTCGAGATAATCGACATTTTCCGATTTTAGTCTTTTTGGCACTCAAAATACACAAAATTTTTTAAGATTTTTTTTTTTTTCAATTTAGGACATTCAGCACTTGTTTTTTATATTTGGAAGCATAGATTTACCGGGTGTATTCCGATAGGGGATCGAAAATTCCATTATTTTTGCGATATCTCTTACCGTTTTCGAGATAATCGACATTTTCCGATTTTAGTCTTTTTGGCACTCAAAATACACAAAATTTTTTAAGATTTTTTTTTTTTCAATTTAGGACATTCAGCACTTGTTTTTTATATTTGGAAGCATAGATTTACCGGGTGTATTCCGATAGGGGATCGAAAATTCCATTATTTTTGCGATATCTCTTACCGTTTTCGAGATAATCGACATTTTCCGATTTTAGTCTTTTTGGCATTCAAAATACACAAAATTTGCATAGTTTTACCGGGTGTATTCCGATAGGGGATCGAAAAATCCATTATTTTTGCGATATCTCTTACCGTTTTCGAGATAATCGACATTTTCCGATTTTAGTCTTTTTGGCTCTCAAAATACACAAAATTTTTTAAGATTTTTTTTTTTCAATTTAGGACATTCAGCACTTGTTTTTTATATTTGGAAGCATAGATTTACCGGGTGTATTCCGATAGGGGATCGAAAATTCCATTATTTTTGCGATATCTCTTACCGTTTTCGAGATAATCGACATTTTCCGATTTTAGTCTTTTTGGCATTCAAAATACACAAAATTTGCATAGTTTTACCGGGTGTATTCCGATAGGGGATCGAAAAATCCATTATTTTTGCGATATCTCTTACCGTTTTCGAGATAATCGACATTTTCCGATTTTAGTCTTTTTGGCACTCAAAATACACAAAATTTTTTAAGATTTTTTTTTTTTTCAATTTAGGACATTCAGCACTTGTTTTTTATATTTGGAAGCATAGATTTACCGGGTGTTTTCCGATAGGGGATCGAAAATTCCATTATTTTTGCGATATCTCTTACCGTTTTCGAGATAATCGACATTTTCCGATTTTAGTCTTTTTGGCACTCAAAATACACAAAATTTTTTAAGATTTTTTTTTTTTCAATTTAGGACATTCAGCACTTGTTTTTTATATTTGGAAGCATAGATTTACCGGGTGTATTCCGATAGGGGATCGAAAATTCCATTATTTTTGCGATATCTCTTACCGTTTTCGAGATAATCGACATTTTCCGATTTTAGTCTTTTTGGCATTCAAAATACACAAAATTTGCATAGATTTACCGGGTGTATTCCGATAGGGGATCGAAAAATCCATTATTTTTGCGATATCTCTTACCGTTTTCGAGATAATCGACATTTTCCGATTTTAGTCTTTTTGGCACTCAAAATACACAAAATTTTTTAAGATTTTTTTTTTTTTCAATTTAGGACATTCAGCACTTGTTTTTTAAATTTGGAAGCATAGATTTACCGGGTGTATTCCGATAGGGGATCGAAAATTCCATTATTTTTGCGATATCTCTTACCGTTTTCGAGATAATCGACATTTTCCGATTTTAGTCTTTTTGGCATTCAAAATACACAAAATTTGCATAGATTTACCGGGTGTATTCCGATAGGGGATCGAAAAATCCATTATTTTTGCGATATCTCTTACCGTTTTCGAGATAATCGACATTTTCCGATTTTAGTCTTTTTGGCACTCAAAATACACAAAATTTTTTAAGATTTTTTTTTTTTTCAATTTAGGACATTCAGCACTTGTTTTTTTATATTTGGAAGCATAGATTTACCGCGTGTATTCCGATAGGGGATCGAAAATTCCATTATTTTTGCGATATCTCTTACCGTTTTCGAGATAATCGACATTTTCCGATTTTAGTCTTTTTGGCATTCAAAATACACAAAATTTGCATAGATTTACCGGGTGTATTCCGATAGGGGATCGAAAAATCCATTATTTTTGCGATATCTCTTACCGTTTTCGAGATAATCGACATTTTCCGATTTTAGTCTTTTTGGCACTCAAAATACACAAAATTTTTTAAGATTTTTTTTTTTTTCAATTTAGGACATTCAGCACTTGTTTTTTATATTTGGAAGCATAGATTTACCGGGTGTATTCCGATAGGGGATCGAAAATTCCATTATTTTTGCGATATCTCTTACCGTTTTCGAGATAATCGACATTTTCCGATTTTAGTCTTTTTGGCACTCAAAATACACAAAACTTTTTAAGATTTTTTTTTTTTTCAATTTAGGACATTCAGCACTTGTTTTTTATATTTGGAAGCATAGATTTACCGGGTGTATTCCGATAGGGGATCGAAAATTCCATTATTTTTGCGATATCTCTTACCGTTTTCGAGATAATCGACATTTTCCGATTTTAGTCTTTTTGGCACTCAAAATACACAAAATTTTTTAAGATTTTTTTTTTTTCAATTTAGGACATTCAGCACTTGTTTTTTATATTTGGAAGCATAGATTTACCGGGTGTATTCCGATAGGGGATCGAAAATTCCATTATTTTTGCGATATCTCTTACCGTTTTCGAGATAATCGACATTTTCCGATTTTAGTCTTTTTGGCATTCAAAATACACAAAATTTGCATAGTTTTACCGGGTGTATTCCGATAGGGGATCGAAAATTCCATTATTTTTGCGATATCTCTTACCGTTTTCGAGATAATCGACATTTTCCGATTTTAGTCTTTTTGGCATTCAAAATACACAAAATTTGCATAGCTTTTCCGGGTGTATTCCGATAGGGGATCGAAAAATCCATTATTTTTGCGATATCTCTTACCGTTTTCGAGATAATCGACATTTTCCGATTTTAGTCTATTTGGCTCTCAAAATACACAAAATTTTTTAAGATTTTTTTTTTTTCAATTTAGGACATTCAGCACTTGTTTTTTATATTTGGAAGCATAGATTTACCGGGTGTATTCCGATAGGGGATCGAAAATTCCATTATTTTTGCGATATCTCTTACCGTTTTCGAAATAATCGACATTTTCCGATTTTAGCCTTTTTGGCATTCAAAATACACAAAATTTGCATAGCTTTACCGGGTGTATACCGATAGGGGATCGAAAAATCCATTATTTTTGCGATATCTCTTACCGTTTTCGAGATAATCGACATTTTCCGATTTTAGTCTTTTTGGCTCTCAAAATACACAAAATTTTTTAAGATTTTTTTTTTTTTCAATTTAGGACATTCAGCACTTGTTTTTTATATTTGGAAGCATAGATTTACCGGGTGTATTCCGATAGGGGATCGAAAATTCCATTATTTTTGCGATATCTCTTACCGTTTTCGAGATAATCGACATTTTCCGATTTTAGTCTTTTTGGCATTCAAAATACACAAAATTTGCATAGATTTACCGGGTGTATTCCGATAGGGGATCGAAAAATCCATTATTTTTGCGATATCTCTTACCGTTTTCGAGATAATCGACATTTTCCGATTTTAGTCTTTTTGGCTCTCAAAATACACAAAATTTTTTAAGATTTTTTTTTTTTTCAATTTAGGACATTCAGCACTTGTTTTTTATATTTGGAAGCATAGATTTACCGGGTGTATTCCGATAGGGGATCGAAAATTCCATTATTTTTGCGATATCTCTTACCGTTTTCGAGATAATCGACATTTTCCGATTTTAGTCTTTTTGGCATTCAAAATACACAAAATTTGCATAGATTTACCGGGTGTATTCCGATAGGGGATCGAAAAATCCATTATTTTTGCGATATCTCTTACCGTTTTCGAGATAATCGACATTTTCCGATTTTAGTCTTTTTGGCTCTCAAAATACACAAAATTTTTTAAGATTTTTTTTTTTTTCAATTTAGGACATTCAGCACTTGTTTTTTATATTTGGAAGCATAGATTTACCAGGTGTATTCCGATAGGGGATCGAAAATTCCATTATTTTTGCGATATCTCTTACCGTTTTCGAGATAATCGACATTTTCCGATTTTAGTCTTTTTGGCACTCAAAATACACAAAATTTTTTAAGATTTTTTTTTTTTTCAATTTAGGACATTCAGCACTTGTTTTTTATATTTGGAAGCATAGATTTACCGGGTGTATTCCGATAGGGGATCGAAAATTCCATTATTTTTGCGATATCTCTTACCGTTTTCGAGATAATCGACATTTTCCGATTTTAGTCTTTTTGGCATTCAAAATACACAAAATTTGCATAGATTTACCGGGTGTATTCCGATAGGGGATCGAAAAATCCATTATTTTTGCGATATCTCTTACCGTTTTCGAGATAATCGACATTTTCCGATTTTAGTCTTTTTGGCTCTCAAAATACACAAAATTTTTTAAGATTTTTTTTTTTTTCAATTTAGGACATTCAGCACTTGTTTTTTATATTTGGAAGCATAGATTTACCGGGTGTATTCCGATAGGGGATCGAAAATTCCATTATTTTTGCGATATCTCTTACCGTTTTCCAGATAATCGACATTTTCCGATTTTAGTCTTTTTGGCATTCAAAATACACAAAATTTGCATAGATTTACCGGGTGTATTCCGATAGGGGATCGAAAAATCCATTATTTTTGCGATATCTCTTACCGTTTTCGAGATAATCGACATTTTCCGATTTTAGTCTTTTTGGCTCTCAAAACACACAAAATTTTTTAAGATTATTTTTTTTTCAATTTAGGACATTCAGCACTTGTTTTTTATATTTGGAAGCATAGATTTACCGGGTTTATTCCGATAGGGGATCGAAAATTCCATTATTTTTGCGATATCTCTTACCGTTTTCGAGATAATCGACATTTTCCGATTTTAGTCTTTTTGGCATTAAAAATACACAAAATTTGCATAGATTTACCGGGTGTATCCCGATAGGGGATCGAAAAATCCATTATTTTTGCGATATCTCTTACCGTTTTCGAGATAATCGACATTTTCCGATTTTAGTCTTTTTGGCTCTCAAAATACACAAAATTTTTTAAGATTTTTTTTTTTTTCAATTTAGGACATTCAGCACTTGTTTTTTATATTTGGAAGCATAGATTTACCGGGTGTATTCCGATAGGGGATCGAAAATTCCATTATTTTTGCGATATCTCTTACCGTTTTCGAGATAATCGACATTTTCCGATTTTAGTCTTTTTGGCATTCAAAATACACAAAATTTGCATAGATTTACCGGGTGTACTCCGATAGGGGATCGAAAAATCCATTATTTTTGCGATATCTCTTACCGTTTTCGAGATAATCGACATTTTCCGATTTTAGTCTTTTTGGCTCTCAAAATACACAAAATTTTTTAAGATTTTTTTTTTTTTCAATTTAGGACATTCAGCACTTGTTTTTTATATTTGGAAGCATAGATTTACCGGGTGTATTCCGATAGGGGATCGAAAATTCCATTATTTTTGCGATATCTCTTACCGTTTTCGAGATAATCGACATTTTCCGATTTTAGTCTTTTTGGCATTCAAAATACACAAAATTTGCATAGATTTACCGGGTGTATTCCGATAGGGGATCGAAAAATCCATTATTTTTGCGATATCTCTTACCGTTTTCGAGATAATCGACATTTTCCGATTTTAGTCTTTTTGGCTCTCAAAATACACAAAATTTTTTAAGATTTTTTTTTTTTTCAATTTAGGACATTCAGCACTTCTTTTTTATATTTGGAAGCATAGATTTACCGGGTGTATTCCGATAGGGGATCGAAAATTCCATTATTTTTGCGATATCTCTTACCGTTTTCGAGATAATCGACATTTTCCGATTTTAGTCTTTTTGGCATTCAAAATACACAAAATTTGCATAGATTTACCGGGTGTATTCCGATAGGGGATCGAAAAATCCATTATTTTTGCGATATCTCTTACCGTTTTCGAGATAATCGACATTTTCCGATTTTAGTCTTTTTGGCTCTCAAAACACACAAAATTTTTTAAGATTTTTTTTTTTTCAATTTAGGACATTCAGCACTTGTTTTTTATATTTGGAAGCATAGATTTACCGGGTGTATTCCGATAGGGGATCGAAAATTCCATTATTTTTGCGATATCTCTTACCGTTTTCGAGATAATCGACATTTTCCGATTTTAGTCTTTTTGGCATTCAAAATACACAAAATTTGCATAGATTTACCGGGTGTATTCCGATAGGGGATCGAAAAATCCATTATTTTTGCGATATCTCTTACCGTTTTCGAGATAATCGACATTTTCCGATTTTAGTCTTTTTGGCTCTCAAAATACACAAAATTTTTTAAGATTTTTTTTTTTGTCAATTTAGGACATTCAGCACTTGTTTTTTATATTTGGAAGCATAGATTTACCGGGTGTATTCCGATAGGGGATCGAAAATTCCATTATTTTTGCGATATCTCTTACCGTTTTCGAGATAATCGACATTTTCCGATTTTAGTCTTTTTGGCATTCAAAATACACAAAATTTGCATAGATTTACCGGGTGTATTCCGATAGGGGATCGAAAAATCCATTATTTTTGCGATATCTCTTACCGTTTTCGAGATAATCGACATTTTCCGATTTTAGTCTTTTTGGCTCTCAAAATACACAAAATTTTTTAAGATTTTTTTTTTTTTCAATTTAGGACATTCAGCACTTGTTTTTTATATTTGGAAGCATAGATTTACCGGGTGTATTCCGATAGGGGATCGAAAATTCCATTATTTTTGCGATATCTCTTACCGTTTTCGAGAAAATCGACATTTTCCGATTTTAGTCTTTTTGGCATTCAAAATACACAAAATTTGCATAGATTTACCAAGTGTATTCCGATAGGGGATCGAAAAATCCATTATTTTTGCGATATCTCTTACCGTTTTCGAGATAATCGACATTTTCCGATTTTAGTCTTTTTGGCACTCAAAATACACAAAATTTTTTAAGATTTTTTTTTTTTTCAATTTAGGACATTCAGCACTTGTTTTTTATATTTGGAAGCATAGATTTACCGGGTGTATTCCGATAGGGGATCGAAAATTCCATTATTTTTGCGATATCTCTTACCGTTTTCGAGATAATCGACATTTTCCGATTTTAGTCTTTTTGGCACTCAAAATACACAAAATTTTTTAAGATTTTTTTTTTTTCAATTTAGGACATTCAGCACTTGTTTTTTATATTTGGAAGCATAGATTTACCGGGTGTATTCCGATAGGGGATCGAAAATTCCATTATTTTTGCGATATCTCTTACCGTTTTCGAGATAATCGACATTTTCCGATTTTAGTCTTTTTGGCATTCAAAATACACAAAATTTGCATAGTTTTACCGGGTGTATTCCGATAGGGGATCGAAAAATCCATTATTTTTGCGATATCTCTTACCGTTTTCGAGATAATCGACATTTTCCGATTTTAGTCTTTTTGGCTCTCAAAATACACAAAATTTTTTAAGATTTTTTTTTTTTCAATTTAGGACATTCAGCACTTGTTTTTTATATTTGGAAGCATAGATTTACCGGGTGTATTCCGATAGGGGATCGAAAATTCCATTATTTTTGCGATATCTCTTACCGTTTTCGAGATAATCGACATTTTCCGATTTTAGTCTTTTTGGCATTCAAAATACACAAAATTTGCATAGTTTTACCGGGTGTATTCCGATAGGGGATCGAAAAATCCATTATTTTTGCGATATCTCTTACCGTTTTCGAGATAATCGACATTTTCCGATTTTAGTCTTTTTGGCACTCAAAATACACAAAATTTTTTAAGATTTTTTTTTTTTTCAATTTAGGACATTCAGCACTTGTTTTTTATATTTGGAAGCATAGATTTACCGGGTGTTTTCCGATAGGGGATCGAAAATTCCATTATTTTTGCGATATCTCTTACCGTTTTCGAGATAATCGACATTTTCCGATTTTAGTCTTTTTGGCACTCAAAATACACAAAATTTTTTAAGATTTTTTTTTTTTCAATTTAGGACATTCAGCACTTGTTTTTTATATTTGGAAGCATAGATTTACCGGGTGTATTCCGATAGGGGATCGAAAATTCCATTATTTTTGCGATATCTCTTACCGTTTTCGAGATAATCGACATTTTCCGATTTTAGTCTTTTTGGCATTCAAAATACACAAAATTTGCATAGATTTACCGGGTGTATTCCGATAGGGGATCGAAAAATCCATTATTTTTGCGATATCTCTTACCGTTTTCGAGATAATCGACATTTTCCGATTTTAGTCTTTTTGGCACTCAAAATACACAAAATTTTTTAAGATTTTTTTTTTTTTCAATTTAGGACATTCAGCACTTGTTTTTTATATTTGGAAGCATAGATTTACCGGGTGTATTCCGATAGGGGATCGAAAATTCCATTATTTTTGCGATATCTCTTACCGTTTTCGAGAAAATCGACATTTTCCGATTTTAGTCTTTTTGGCATTCAAAATACACAAAATTTGCATAGATTTACCAAGTGTATTCCGATAGGGGATCGAAAAATCCATTATTTTTGCGATATCTCTTACCGTTTTCGAGATAATCGACATTTTCCGATTTTAGTCTTTTTGGCACTCAAAATACACAAAATTTTTTAAGATTTTTTTTTTTTTCAATTTAGGACATTCAGCACTTGTTTTTTATATTTGGAAGCATAGATTTACCGGGTGTATTCCGATAGGGGATCGAAAATTCCATTATTTTTGCGATATCTCTTACCGTTTTCGAAATAATCGACATTTTCCGATTTTAGTCTTTTTGGCATTCAAAATACACAAAATTTGCATAGATTTACCGGGTGTATTCCGATAGGGGATCGAAAAATCCATTATTTTTGCGATATCTCTTACCGTTTTCGAGATAATCGACATTTTCCGATTTTAGTCTTTTTGGCACTCAAAATACACAAAATTTTTTAAGATTTTTTTTTTTTTCAATTTAGGACATTCAGCACTTGTTTTTTATATTTGGAAGCATAGATTTACCGGGTTTTTTCCGATAGGGGATCGAAAATTCCATTATTTTTGCGATATCTCTTACCGTTTTCGAGATAATCGACATTTTCCGATTTTAGTCTTTTTGGCACTCAAAATACACAAAATTTTTTAAGATTTTTTTTTTTTCAATTTAGGACATTCAGCACTTGTTTTTTATATTTGGAAGCATAGATTTACCGGGTGTATTCCGATAGGGGATCGAAAATTCCATTATTTTTGCGATATCTCTTACCGTTTTCGAGATAATCGACATTTTCCGATTTTAGTCTTTTTGGCATTCAAAATACACAAAATTTGCATAGATTTACCGGGTGTATTCCGATAGGGGATCGAAAAATCCATTATTTTTGCGATATCTCTTACCGTTTTCGAGATAATCGACATTTTCCGATTTTAGTCTTTTTGGCACTCAAAATAAACAAAATTTTTTAAGATTTTTTTTTTTTTCAATTTAGGACATTCAGCACTTGTTTTTTTATATTTGGAAGCATAGATTTACCGCGTGTATTCCGATAGGGGATCGAAAATTCCATTATTTTTGCGATATCTCTTACCGTTTTCGAGATAATCGACATTTTCCGATTTTAGTCTTTTTGGCATTCAAAATACACAAAATTTGCATAGATTTACCGGGTGTATTCCGATAGGGGATCGAAAAATCCATTATTTTTGCGATATCTCTTACCGTTTTCGAGATAATCGACATTTTCCGATTTTAGTCTTTTTGGCACTCAAAATACACAAAATTTTTTAAGATTTTTTTTTTTTTCAATTTAGGACATTCAGCACTTGTTTTTTATATTTGGAAGCATAGATTTACCGGGTGTACTCCGATAGGGGATCGAAAATTCCATTATTTTTGCGATATCTCTTACCGTTTTCGAAATAATCGACATTTTCCGATTTTAGTCTTTTTGGCATTCAAAATACACAAAATTTGCATAGATTTACCGGGTGTATTCCGATAGGGGATCGAAAAATCCATTATTTTTGCGATATCTCTTACCGTTTTCGAGATAATCGACATTTTCCGATTTTAGTCTTTTTGGCACTCAAAATACACAAAATTTTTTAAGATTTTTTTTTTTTTCAATTTAGGACATTCAGCACTTGTTTTTTATATTTGGAAGCATAGATTTACCGGTTTTTTTCCGATAGGGGATCGAAAATTCCATTATTTTTGCGATATCTCTTACCGTTTTCGAGATAATCGACATTTTCCGATTTTAGTCTTTTTGGCACTCAAAATACAAAAAATTTTTTAAGATTTTTTTTTTTTCAATTTAGGACATTCAGCACTTGTTTTTTATATTTGGAAGCATAGATTTACCGGGTGTATTCCGATAGGGGATCGAAAATTCCATTATTTTTGCGATATCTCTTACCGTTTTCGAGATAATCGACATTTTCCGATTTTAGTCTTTTTGGCATTCAAAATACACAAAATTTGCATAGATTTACCGGGTGTATTCCGATAGGGGATCGAAAAATCCATTATTTTTGCGATATCTCTTACCGTTTTCGAGATAATCGACATTTTCCGATTTTAGTCTTTTTGGCACTCAAAATACACAAAATTTTTTAAGATTTTTTTTTTTTTCAATTTAGGACATTCAGCACTTGTTTTTTTATATTTGGAAGCATAGATTTACCGCGTGTATTCCGATAGGGGATCGAAAATTCCATTATTTTTGCGATATCTCTTACCGTTTTCGAGATAATCGACATTTTCCGATTTTAGTCTTTTTGGCATTCAAAATACACAAAATTTGCATAGATTTACCGGGTGTATTCCGATAGGGGATCGAAAAATCCATTATTTTTGCGATATCTCTTACCGTTTTCGAGATAATCGACATTTTCCGATTTTAGTCTTTTTGGCACTCAAAATACACAAAATTTTTTAAGATTTTTTTTTTTTTCAATTTAGGACATTCAGCACTTGTTTTTTATATTTGGAAGCATAGATTTACCGGGTGTATTCCGATAGGGGATCGAAAATTCCATTATTTTTGCGATATCTCTTACCGTTTTCGAGATAATCGACATTTTCCGATTTTAGTCTTTTTGGCATTCAAAATACACAAAATTTGCATAGATTTACCGGGTGTATTCCGATAGGGGATCGAAAAATCCATTATTTTTGCGATATCTCTTACCGTTTTCGAGATAATCGACATTTTCCGATTTTAGTCTTTTTGGCTCTCAAAATACACAAAATTTTTTAAGATTTTTTTTTTTTTCAATTTAGGACATTCAGCACTTGTTTTTTATATTTGGAAGCATAGATTTACCGGGTGTACTCCGATAGGGGATCGAAAATTCCATTATTTTTGCGATATCTCTTACCGTTTTCGAGAAAATCGACATTTTCCGATTTTAGTCTTTTTGGCATTCAAAATACACAAAATTTGCATAGATTTACCAAGTGTATTCCGATAGGGGATCGAAAAATCCATTATTTTTGCGATATCTCTTACCGTTTTCGAGATAATCGACATTTTCCGATTTTAGTCTTTTTGGCACTCAAAATACACAAAATTTTTTAAGATTTTTTTTTTTTTCAATTTAGGACATTCAGCACTTGTTTTTTATATTTGGAAGCATAGATTTACCGGGTGTATTCCGATAGGGGATCGAAAATTCCATTATTTTTGCGATATCTCTTACCGTTTTCGAGATAATCGACATTTTCCGATTTTAGTCTTTTTGGCACTCAAAATACACAAAATTTTTTAAGATTTTTTTTTTTTCAATTTAGGACATTCAGCACTTGTTTTTTATATTTGGAAGCATATATTTACCGGGTGTATTCCGATAGGGGATCGAAAATTCCATTATTTTTGCGATATCTCTTACCGTTTTCGAGATAATCGACATTTTCCGATTTTAGTCCTTTTGGCATTCAAAATACACAAAATTTGCATAGTTTTACCGGGTGTATTCCGATAGGGGATCGAAAAATCCATTATTTTTGCGATATCTCTTACCGTTTTCGAGATAATCGACATTTTCCGATTTTAGTCTTTTTGGCTCTCAAAATACACAAAATTTTTTAAGATTTTTTTTTTTTCAATTTAGGACATTCAGCACTTGTTTTTTATATTTGGAAGCATAGATTTACCGGGTGTATTCCGATAGGGGATCGAAAATTCCATTATTTTTGCGATATCTCTTACCGTTTTCGAGATAATCGACATTTTCCGATTTTAGTCTTTTTGGCATTCAAAATACACAAAATTTGCATAGTTTTACCGGGTGTATTCCGATAGGGGATCGAAAAATCCATTATTTTTGCGATATCTCTTACCGTTTTCGAGATAATCGACATTTTCCGATTTTAGTCTTTTTGGCACTCAAAATACACAAAATTTTTTAAGATTTTTTTTTTTTTCAATTTAGGACATTCAGCACTTGTTTTTTATATTTGGAAGCATAGATTTACCGGGTGTTTTCCGATAGGGGATCGAAAATTCCATTATTTTTGCGATATCTCTTACCGTTTTCGAGATAATCGACATTTTCCGATTTTAGTCTTTTTGGCATTCAAAATACACAAAATTTGCATAGATTTACCGCGTGTATTCCGATAGGGGATCGAAAAATCCATTATTTTTGCGATATCTCTTATCGTTTTCGAGATAATCGACATTTTCCGATTTTAGTCTTTTTGGCATTCAAAATACACAAAATTTGCATAGATTTACCGGGTGTATTCCGATAGGGGATCGAAAAATCCATTATTTTTGCGATATCTCTTACCGTTTTCGAGATAATCGACATTTTCCGATTTTAGTCTTTTTGGCTCTCAAAATACACAAAATTTTTTAAGATTTTTTTTTTTTCAATTTAGGACATTCATAACTTGTTTTTTATATTTGGAAGCATAGATTTACTGGGTGTATTCCGATAGGGGATCGAAAATTCCATTATTTTTGCGATATCTCTTACCGTTTTCGAGATAATCGACATTTTCCGATTTTAGTCTTTTTGGCATTCAAAATACACAAAATTTGCATAGATTTACCGGGTGTATTCCGATAGGGGATCGAAAAATCCATTATTTTTGCGATATCTCTTACCGTTTTCGAGATAATCGACATTTTCCGATTTTAGTCTTTTTGGCACTCAAAATACACAAAATTTTTTAAGATTTTTTTTTTTTTCAATTTAGGACATTCAGCACTTGTTTTTTATATTTGGAAGCATAGATTTACCGGGTGTATTCCGATAGGGGATCGAAAATTCCATTATTTTTGCGATATCTCTTACCGTTTTCGAGATAATCGACATTTTCCGATTTTAGTCTTTTTGGCACTCAAAATACACAAAATTTTTTAAGATTTTTTTTTTTTTCAATTTAGGACATTCAGCACTTGTTTTTTATATTTGGAAGCATAGTTTTACCGGGTGTATTCCGATAGGGGATCGAAAATTCCATTATTTTTGCGATATCTCTTACCGTTTTCGAGAAAATCGACATTTTCCGATTTTAGTCTTTTTGGCATTCAAAATACACAAAATTTGCATAGATTTACCAAGTGTATTCCGATAGGGGATCGAAAAATCCATTATTTTTGCGATATCTCTTACCGTTTTCGAGATAATCGACATTTTCCGATTTTAGTCTTTTTGGCACTCAAAATACACAAAATTTTTTAAGATTTTTTTTTTTTTCAATTTAGGACATTCAGCACTTGTTTTTTATATTTGGAAGCATATATTTACCGGGTGTATTCCGATAGGGGATCGAAAATTCCATTATTTTTGCGATATCTCTTACCGTTTTCGAGATAATCGACATTTTCCGATTTTAGTCTTTTTGGCACTCAAAATACACAAAATTTTTTAAGATTTTTTTTTTTTTCAATTTAGGACATTCAGCACTTGTTTTTTATATTTGGAAGCATAGATTTACCGGGTGTATTCCGATAGGGGATCGAAAATTCCATTATTTTTGCGATATCTCTTACCGTTTTCGAGATAATCGACATTTTCCGATTTTAGTCTTTTTGGCATTCAAAATACACAAAATTTGCATAGATTTACCGGGTGTATTCCGATAGGGGATCGAAAAATCCATTATTTTTGCGATATCTCTTACCGTTTTCGAGATAATCGACATTTTCCGATTTTAGTCTTTTTGGCTCTCAAAATACACAAAATTTTTTAAGATTTTTTTTTTTTCAATTTAGGACATTCAGCACTTGTTTTTTATATTTGGAAGCATAGATTTACCGGGTGTATTCCGATAGGGGATCGAAAATTCCATTATTTTTGCGATATCTCTTACCGTTTTCGAGATAATCGACATTTTCCGATTTTAGTCTTTTTGGCATTCAAAATACACAAAATTTGCATAGATTTACCGGGTGTATTCCGATAGGGGATCGAAAAATCCATTATTTTTGCGATATCTCTTACCGTTTTCGAGATAATCGACATTTTCCGATTTTAGTCTTTTTGGCACTCAAAATACACAAAATTTTTTAAGATTTTTTTTTTTTTCAATTTAGGACATTCAGCACTTGTTTTTTATATTTGGAAGCATAGATTTACCGGGTGTTTTCCGATAGGGGATCGAAAATTCCATTATTTTTGCGATATCTCTTACCGTTTTCGAGATAATCGACATTTTCCGATTTTAGTCTTTTTGGCACTCAAAATACACAAAATTTTTTAAGATTTTTTTTTTTTTCAATTTAGGACATTCAGCACTTGTTTTTTATATTTGGAAGCATAGATTTACCGGGTGTATTCCGATAGGGGATCGAAAATTCCATTATTTTTGCGATATCTCTTACCGTTTTCGAGATAATCGACATTTTCCGATTTTAGTCTTTTTGGCATTCAAAATACACAAAATTTGCATAGATTTACCGGGTGTATTCCGATAGGGGATCGAAAAATCCATTATTTTTGCGATATCTCTTACCGTTTTCGAGATAATCGACATTTTCCGATTTTAGTCTTTTTGGCACTCAAAATACACAAAATTTTTTAAGATTTTTTTTTTTTCAATTTAGGACATTCAGCACTTGTTTTTTATATTTGGAAGCATAGATTTACCGGGTGTATTCCGATAGGGGATCGAAAATTCCATTATTTTTGCGATATCTCTTACCGTTTTCGAGATAATCGACATTTTCCGATTTTAGTCTTTTTGGCATTCAAAATACACAAAATTTGCATAGATTTGCCGGGTGTATTCCGATAGGGGATCGAAAAATCCATTATTTTTGCGATATCTCTTACCGTTTTCGAGATAATCGACATTTTCCGATTTTAGTCTTTTTGGCTCTCAAAATACACAAAATTTTTTAAGATTTTTTTTTTTTCAATTTAGGACATTCAGCACTTGTTTTTTATATTTGGAAGCATAGATTTACCGGGTGTATTCCGATAGGGGATCGAAAATTCCATTATTTTTGCGATATCTCTTACCGTTTTCGAGATAATCGACATTTTCCGATTTTAGTCTTTTTGGCATTCAAAATACACAAAATTTGCATAGATTTACCGGGTGTATTCCGATAGGGGATCGAAAAATCCATTATTTTTGCGATATCTCTTACCGTTTTCGAGATAATCGACATTTTCCGATTTTAGTCTTTTTGGCTCTCAAAATACACAAAATTTTTTAAGATTTTTTTTTTTTTCAATTTAGGACATTCAGCACTTGTTTTTTATATTTGGAAGCATAGATTTACCGGGTGTGCTCCGATAGGGGATCGAAAATTCCATTATTTTTGCGATATCTCTTACCGTTTTCGAGATAATCGACATTTTCCGATTTTAGTCTTTTTGGCATTCAAAATACACAAAATTTGCATAGATTTACCGGGTGTATTCCGATAGGGGATCGAAAAATCCATTATTTTTGCGATATCTCTTACCGTTTTCGAGATAATCGACATTTTCCGATTTTAGTCTTTTTGGCACTCAAAATACACAAAATTTTTTAAGATTTTTTTTTTTTCAATTTAGGACATTCAGCACTTGTTTTTTATATTTGGAAGCATAGATTTACCGGGTGTATTCCGATAGGGGATCGAAAATTCCATTATTTTTGCGATATCTCTTACCGTTTTCGAGATAATCGACATTTTCCGATTTTAGTCTTTTTGGCATTCAAAATACACAAAATTTGCATAGATTTACCGGGTGTATTCCGATAGGGGATCGAAAAATCCATTATTTTTGCGATATCTCTTACCGTTTTCGAGATAATCGACATTTTCCGATTTTAGTCTTTTTGGCACTCAAAATACACAAAATTTTTTAAGATTTTTTTTTTTTTCAATTTAGGACATTCAGCACTTGTTTTTTATATTTGGAAGCATAGATTTACCGGGTGTATTCCGATAGGGGATCGAAAATTCCATTATTTTTGCGATATCTCTTACCGTTTTCGAGATAATCGACATTTTCCGATTTTAGTCTTTTTGGCATTCAAAATACACAAAATTTGCATAGATTTACCGGGTGTATTCCGATAGGGGATCGAAAAATCTATTATTTTTGCGATATCTCTTACCGTTTTCGAGATAATCGACATTTTCCGATTTTAGTCTTTTTGGCTCTCAAAATACACAAAATTTTTTAAGATTTTTTTTTTTTTCAATTTAGGACATTCAGCACTTGTTTTTTATATTTGGAAGCATAGATTTACCGGGTGTATTCCGATAGGGGATCGAAAATTCCATTATTTTTGCGATATCTCTTACCGTTTTCGAGAAAATCGACATTTTCCGATTTTAGTCTTTTTGGCATTCAAAATACACAAAATTTGCATAGATTTACCAAGTGTATTCCGATAGGGGATCGAAAAATCCATTATTTTTGCGATATCTCTTACCGTTTTCGAGATAATCGACATTTTCCGATTTTAGTCTTTTTGGCACTCAAAATACACAAAATTTTTTAAGATTTTTTTTTTTTTCAATTTAGGACATTCAGCACTTGTTTTTTATATTTGGAAGCATAGATTTACCGGGTGTATTCCGATAGGGGATCGAAAATTCCATTATTTTTGCGATATCTCTTACCGTTTTCGAGATAATCGACATTTTCCGATTTTAGTCTTTTTGGCACTCAAAATACACAAAATTTTTTAAGATTTTTTTTTTTCAATTTAGGACATTCAGCACTTGTTTTTTATATTTGGAAGCATAGATTTACCGGGTGTATTCCGATAGGGGATCGAAAATTCCATTATTTTTGCGATATCTCTTACCGTTTTCGAGATAATCGACATTTTCCGATTTTAGTCTTTTTGGCATTCAAAATACACAAAATTTGCATAGATTTACCGGGTGTATTCCGATAGGGGATTGAAAAATCCATTATTTTTGCGATATCTCTTACCGTTTTCGAGATAATCGACATTTTCCGATTTTAGTCTTTTTGGCTCTCAAAATACACAAAATTTTTTAAGATTTTTTTTTTTTCAATTTAGGACATTCAGCACTTGTTTTTTATATTTGGAAGCATAGATTTACCGGGTGTATTCCGATAGGGGATCGAAAATTCCATTATTTTTGCGATATCTCTTACCGTTTTCGAAATAATCGACATTTTCCGATTTTAGTCTTTTTGGCATTCAAAATACACAAAATTTGCATAGATTTACCGGGTGTATTCCGATAGGGGATCGAAAAATCCATTATTTTTGCGATATCTCTTACCGTTTTCGAGATAATCGACATTTTCCGATTTTAGTCTTTTTGGCATTCAAAATACACAAAATTTGCATAGATTTATCGGGTGTATTCCGATAGGGGATCGAAAAATCCATTATTTTTGCGATATCTCTTACCGTTTTCGAGATAATCGACATTTTCCGATTTTAGTCTTTTTGGCACTCAAAATACACAAATTTTTTAAGATTATTTTTTTTTCAATTTAGGACATTCAGCACTTGTTTTTTATATTTGGAAGCATAGATTTACCGGGTGTATTCCGATAGGGGACCGAAAATTCCATTATTTTTGCGATATCTCTTACCGTTTTCGAGATAATCGACATTTTCCGATTTTAGTCTTTTTGGCATTCAAAATACACAAAATTTGCATAGATTTACCGGGTGTATTCCGATAGGGGATCGAAAAATCCATTATTTTTGCGATATCTCTTACCGTTTTCGAGATAATCGACATTTTCCGATTTTAGTCTTTTTGGCACTCAAAATACACAAAATTTTTTAAGATTTTTTTTTTTTCAATTTAGGACATTCAGCACTTGTTTTTTATATTTGGAAGCATAGATTTACCGGGTGTATTCCGATAGGGGATCGAAAATTCCATTATTTTTGCGATATCTCTTACCGTTTTCGAGATAATCGACCTTTTCCGATTTTAGTCTTTTTGGCACTCAAAATACACAAAATTTGCATAGATTTACCGGGTGTATCCCGATAGGGGATCGAAAAATCCATTATTTTTGCGATATCTCTTACCGTTTTCGAGATAATCGACATTTTCCGATTTTAGTCTTTTTGGCTCTCAAAATACACAAAATTTTTTAAGATTTTTTTTTTTTCAATTTAGGACATTCAGCCCTTGTTTTTTATATTTGGAAGCATAGATTTACCGGGTGTATTCCGATAGGGGATCGAAAATTCCATTATTTTTGCGATATCTCTTACCGTTTTCGAGATAATCGACCTTTTCCGATTTTAGTCTTTTTGGCACTCAAAATACACAAAATTTGCATAGATTTACCGGGTGTATTCCGATAGGGGATCGAAAAATCCATTATTTTTGCGATATCTCTTACCGTTTTCGAGATAATCGACATTTTCCGATTTTAGTCTTTTTGGCTCTCAAAATACACAAAATTTTTTAAGATTTTTTTTTTTCAATTTAGGACATTCAGCACTTGTTTTTTATATTTGGAAGCATAGATTTACCGGGTGTAATCCGATAGGGGATCGAAAATTCCATTATTTTTGCGATATCTCTTACCGTTTTCGAGATAATCGACCTTTTCCGATTTTAGTCTTTTTGGCACTCAAAATACACAAAATTTGCATAGATTTACCGGGTGTATTCCGATAGGGGATCGAAAAATCCATTATTTTTGCGATATCTCTTACCGTTTTCGAGATAATCGACATTTTCCGATTTTAGTCTTTTTGGCTCTCAAAATACACAAAATTTTTTAAGATTTTTTTTTTTTCAATTTAGGACATTCAGCACTTGTTTTTTATATTTGGAAGCATAGATTTACCGGGTGTAATCCGATAGGGGATCGAAAATTCCATTATTTTTGCGATATCTCTTACCGTTTTCGAGATAATCGACCTTTTCCGATTTTAGTCTTTTTGGCACTCAAAATACACAAAATTTGCATAGTTTTACCGGGTGTATTCCGATAGGGGATCGAAAAATCCATTATTTTTGCGATATCTCTTACCGTTTTCGAGATAATCGACATTTTCCGATTTTAGTCTTTTTGGCTCTCAAAATACACAAAATTTTTTAAGATTTTTTTTTTTTCAATTTAGGACATTCAGCACTTGTTTTTTATATTTGGAAGCATAGATTTACCGGGTGTATTCCGATAGGGGATCGAAAATTCCATTATTTTTGCGATATCTCTTACCGTTTTCGAGATAATCGACCTTTTCCGATTTTAGTCTTTTTGGCACTCAAAATACACAAAATTTGCATAGATTTACCGGGTGTATTCCGATAGGGGATCGAAAAATCCATTATTTTTGCGATATCTCTTACCGTTTTCGAGATAATCGACATTTTCCGATTTTAGTCTTTTTGGCTCTCAAAATACACAAAATTTTTTAAGATTTTTTTTTTTTCAATTTAGGACATTCAGCACTTGTTTTTTATATTTGGAAGCATAGATTTACCGGGTGTATTCCGATAGGGGATCGAAAATTCCATTATTTTTGCGATATCTCTTACCGTTTTCGAGATAATCGACATTTTCCGATTTTAGTCTTTTTGGCATTCAAAATACACAAAATTTGCATAGATTTACCGGGTGTATTCCGATAGGGGATCGAAAAATCCATTATTTTTGCGATATCTCTTACCGTTTTCGAGATAATCGACATTTTCCGATTTTAGTCTTTTTGGCTCTCAAAATACACAAAATTTTTTAAGATTTTTTTTTTTTTCAATTTAGGACATTCAGCACTTGTTTTTTATATTTGGAAGCATAGATTTACCGGGTGTATTCCGATAGGGGATCGAAAATTCCATTATTTTTGCGATATCTCTTACCGTTTTCGAGATAATCGACATTTTCCGATTTTAGTCTTTTTGGCATTCAAAATACACAAAATTTGCATAGATTTACCGGGTGTATTCCGATAGGGGATCGAAAAATCCATTATTTTTGCGATATCTCTTACCGTTTTCGAGATAATCGACATTTTCCGATTTTAGTCTTTTTGGCACTCAAAATACACAAAATTTTTTAAGATTTTTTTTTTTTCAATTTAGGACATTCAGCACTTGTTTTTTATATTTGGAAGCATAGATTTACCGGGTGTATTCCGATAGGGGATCGAAAATTCCATTATTTTTGCGATATCTCTTACCGTTTTCGAGATAATCGACATTTTCCGATTTTAGTCTTTTTGGCATTCAAAATACACAAAATTTGCATAGATTTACCGGGTGTATTCCGATAGGGGATCGAAAAATCCATTATTTTTGCGATATCTCTTACCGTTTTCGAGATAATCGACATTTTCCGATTTTAGTCTTTTTGGCACTCAAAATACACAAAATTTTTTAAGATTTTTTTTTTTTTCAATTTAGGACATTCAGCACTTGTTTTTTATATTTGGAAGCATAGATTTACCGGGTGTATTCCGATAGGGGATCGAAAATTCCATTATTTTTGCGATATCTCTTACCGTTTTCGAGATAATCGACATTTTCCGATTTTAGTCTTTTTGGCATTCAAAATACACAAAATTTGCATAGATTTACCGGGTGTATTCCGATAGGGGATCGAAAAATCTATTATTTTTGCGATATCTCTTACCGTTTTCGAGATAATCGACATTTTCCGATTTTAGTCTTTTTGGCTCTCAAAATACACAAAATTTTTTAAGATTTTTTTTTTTTTCAATTTAGGACATTCAGCACTTGTTTTTTATATTTGGAAGCATAGATTTACCGGGTGTATTCCGATAGGGGATCGAAAATTCCATTATTTTTGCGATATCTCTTACCGTTTTCGAGAAAATCGACATTTTCCGATTTTAGTCTTTTTGGCATTCAAAATACACAAAATTTGCATAGATTTACCAAGTGTATTCCGATAGGGGATCGAAAAATCCATTATTTTTGCGATATCTCTTACCGTTTTCGAGATAATCGACATTTTCCGATTTTAGTCTTTTTGGCACTCAAAATACACAAAATTTTTTAAGATTTTTTTTTTTTTCAATTTAGGACATTCAGCACTTGTTTTTTATATTTGGAAGCATAGATTTACCGGGTGTATTCCGATAGGGGATCGAAAATTCCATTATTTTTGCGATATCTCTTACCGTTTTCGAGATAATCGACATTTTCCGATTTTAGTCTTTTTGGCACTCAAAATACACAAAATTTTTTAAGATTTTTTTTTTTCAATTTAGGACATTCAGCACTTGTTTTTTATATTTGGAAGCATAGATTTACCGGGTGTATTCCGATAGGGGATCGAAAATTCCATTATTTTTGCGATATCTCTTACCGTTTTCGAGATAATCGACATTTTCCGATTTTAGTCTTTTTGGCATTCAAAATACACAAAATTTGCATAGATTTACCGGGTGTATTCCGATAGGGGATTGAAAAATCCATTATTTTTGCGATATCTCTTACCGTTTTCGAGATAATCGACATTTTCCGATTTTAGTCTTTTTGGCTCTCAAAATACACAAAATTTTTTAAGATTTTTTTTTTTTCAATTTAGGACATTCAGCACTTGTTTTTTATATTTGGAAGCATAGATTTACCGGGTGTATTCCGATAGGGGATCGAAAATTCCATTATTTTTGCGATATCTCTTACCGTTTTCGAAATAATCGACATTTTCCGATTTTAGTCTTTTTGGCATTCAAAATACACAAAATTTGCATAGATTTACCGGGTGTATTCCGATAGGGGATCGAAAAATCCATTATTTTTGCGATATCTCTTACCGTTTTCGAGATAATCGACATTTTCCGATTTTAGTCTTTTTGGCATTCAAAATACACAAAATTTGCATAGATTTATCGGGTGTATTCCGATAGGGGATCGAAAAATCCATTATTTTTGCGATATCTCTTACCGTTTTCGAGATAATCGACATTTTCCGATTTTAGTCTTTTTGGCACTCAAAATACACAAATTTTTTAAGATTATTTTTTTTTCAATTTAGGACATTCAGCACTTGTTTTTTATATTTGGAAGCATAGATTTACCGGGTGTATTCCGATAGGGGACCGAAAATTCCATTATTTTTGCGATATCTCTTACCGTTTTCGAGATAATCGACATTTTCCGATTTTAGTCTTTTTGGCATTCAAAATACACAAAATTTGCATAGATTTACCGGGTGTATTCCGATAGGGGATCGAAAAATCCATTATTTTTGCGATATCTCTTACCGTTTTCGAGATAATCGACATTTTCCGATTTTAGTCTTTTTGGCACTCAAAATACACAAAATTTTTTAAGATTTTTTTTTTTTCAATTTAGGACATTCAGCACTTGTTTTTTATATTTGGAAGCATAGATTTACCGGGTGTATTCCGATAGGGGATCGAAAATTCCATTATTTTTGCGATATCTCTTACCGTTTTCGAGATAATCGACCTTTTCCGATTTTAGTCTTTTTGGCACTCAAAATACACAAAATTTGCATAGATTTACCGGGTGTATTCCGATAGGGGATCGAAAAATCCATTATTTTTGCGATATCTCTTACCGTTTTCGAGATAATCGACATTTTCCGATTTTAGTCTTTTTGGCTCTCAAAATACACAAAATTTTTTAAGATTTTTTTTTTTTCAATTTAGGACATTCAGCCCTTGTTTTTTATATTTGGAAGCATAGATTTACCGGGTGTATTCCGATAGGGGATCGAAAATTCCATTATTTTTGCGATATCTCTTACCGTTTTCGAGATAATCGACCTTTTCCGATTTTAGTCTTTTTGGCACTCAAAATACACAAAATTTGCATAGATTTACCGGGTGTATTCCGATAGGGGATCGAAAAATCCATTATTTTTGCGATATCTCTTACCGTTTTCGAGATAATCGACATTTTCCGATTTTAGTCTTTTTGGCTCTCAAAATACACAAAATTTTTTAAGATTTTTTTTTTTCAATTTAGGACATTCAGCACTTGTTTTTTATATTTGGAAGCATAGATTTACCGGGTGTAATCCGATAGGGGATCGAAAATTCCATTATTTTTGCGATATCTCTTACCGTTTTCGAGATAATCGACCTTTTCCGATTTTAGTCTTTTTGGCACTCAAAATACACAAAATTTGCATAGATTTACCGGGTGTATTCCGATAGGGGATCGAAAAATCCATTATTTTTGCGATATCTCTTACCGTTTTCGAGATAATCGACATTTTCCGATTTTAGTCTTTTTGGCTCTCAAAATACACAAAATTTTTTAAGATTTTTTTTTTTTCAATTTAGGACATTCAGCACTTGTTTTTTATATTTGGAAGCATAGATTTACCGGGTGTAATCCGATAGGGGATCGAAAATTCCATTATTTTTGCGATATCTCTTACCGTTTTCGAGATAATCGACCTTTTCCGATTTTAGTCTTTTTGGCACTCAAAATACACAAAATTTGCATAGTTTTACCGGGTGTATTCCGATAGGGGATCGAAAAATCCATTATTTTTGCGATATCTCTTACCGTTTTCGAGATAATCGACATTTTCCGATTTTAGTCTTTTTGGCTCTCAAAATACACAAAATTTTTTAAGATTTTTTTTTTTTCAATTTAGGACATTCAGCACTTGTTTTTTATATTTGGAAGCATAGATTTACCGGGTGTATTCCGATAGGGGATCGAAAATTCCATTATTTTTGCGATATCTCTTACCGTTTTCGAGATAATCGACCTTTTCCGATTTTAGTCTTTTTGGCACTCAAAATACACAAAATTTGCATAGATTTACCGGGTGTATTCCGATAGGGGATCGAAAAATCCATTATTTTTGCGATATCTCTTACCGTTTTCGAGATAATCGACATTTTCCGATTTTAGTCTTTTTGGCTCTCAAAATACACAAAATTTTTTAAGATTTTTTTTTTTTCAATTTAGGACATTCAGCACTTGTTTTTTATATTTGGAAGCATAGATTTACCGGGTGTATTCCGATAGGGGATCGAAAATTCCATTATTTTTGCGATATCTCTTACCGTTTTCGAGATAATCGACCTTTTCCGATTTTAGTCTTTTTGGCACTCAAAATACACAAAATTTGCATAGATTTACCGGGTGTATTCCGATAGGGGATCGAAAAATCCATTATTTTTGCGATATCTCTTACCGTTTTCGAGATAATCGACATTTTCCGATTTTAGTCTTTTTGGCTCTCAAAATACACAAAATTTTTTAAGATTTTTTTTTTTTCAATTTAGGACATTCAGCACTTGTTTTTTATATTTGGAAGCATAGATTTACCGGGTGTATTCCGATAGGGGATCGAAAATTCCATTATTTTTGCGATATCTCTTACCGTTTTCGAGATAATCGACCTTTTCCGATTTTAGTCTTTTTGGCACTCAAAATACACAAAATTTGCATAGATTTACCGGGTGTATTCCGATAGGGGATCGAAAAATCCATTATTTTTGCGATATCTCTTACCGTTTTCGAGATAATCGACATTTTCCGATTTTAGTCTTTTTGGCTCTCAAAATACACAAAATTTTTTAAGATTTTTTTTTTTTCAATTTAGGACATTCAGCACTTGTTTTTTATATTTGGAAGCATAGATTTACCGGGTGTATTCCGATAGGGGATCGAAAATTCCATTATTTTTGCGATATCTCTTACCGTTTTCGAGATAATCGACCTTTTCCGATTTTAGTCTTTTTGGCACTCAAAATAGACAAAATTTGCATAGATTTACCGGGTGTATTCCGATAGGGGATCGAAAAATCCATTATTTTTGCGATAAGATAATCGACATTTTCCGATTTTAGTCTTTTTAGCTCTCAAAATACACAAAATTTTTTAAGATTTTTTTTTTTTCAATTTAGGACATTCAGCACTTGTTTTTTATATTTGGAAGCATAGATTTACCGGGTGTATTCCGATAGGGGATCGAAAATTCCATTATTTTTGCGATATCTCTTACCGTTTTCGAGATAATCGACCTTTTCCGATTTTAGTCTTTTTGGCACTCAAAATACACAAAATTTGCATAGATTTACCGGGTGTATTCCGATAGGGGATCGAAAAATCCATTATTTTTGCGATATCTCTTACCGTTTTCGAGATAATCGACATTTTCCGATTTTAGTCTTTTTGGCTCTCAAAATACACAAAATTTTTTAAGATTTTTTTTTTTCAATTTAGGACATTCAGCACTTGTTTTTTATATTTGGAAGCATAGATTTACCGGGTGTATTCCGATAGGGGATCGAAAATTCCATTATTTTTGCGATATCTCTTACCGTTTTCGAGATAATCGACATTTTCCGATTTTAGTCTTTTTGGCTCTCAAAATACACAAAATTTTTTAAGATTTTTTTTTTTTTCAGTTTAGGACATTCAGCACTTGTTTTTTATATTTGGAAGCATAGATTTACCGGGTGTATTCCGATAGGGGATCGAAAATTCCATTATTTTTGCGATATCTCTTACCGTTTTCGAGATAATCGACATTTTCCGATTTTAGTCTTTTTGGCATTCAAAATACACCAAATTTGCATAGATTTACCGGGTGTATTCCGATAGGGGATCGAAAAATCCATTATTTTTGCGATATCTCTTACCGTTTTCGAGATAATCGACTTTTTCCGATTTTAGTCTTTTTGGCTCTCAAAATACACAACATTTTTTAAGATTTTTTTTTTTTTCAATTTAGGACATTCAGCACTTGTTTTTTATATTTGGAAGCATAGATTTACCGGGTGTATTCCGATAGGGGATCGAAAATTCCATTATTTTTGCGATATCTCTTACCGTTTTCGAGATAATCGACATTTTCCGATTTTAGTCTTTTTGGCATTCAAAATACACAAAATCTGCATAGATTTACCGGGTGTATTCCGATAGGGGATCGAAAAATCCATTATTTTTGCGATATCTCTTACCGTTTTCGAGATAATCGACATTTTCCGATTTTAGTCTTTTTGGCTCTCAAAATACACAAAATTTTTTAAGATTTTTTTTTTTTTTCAATTTAGGACATTCAGCACTTGTTTTTTATATTTGGAAGCATAGATTTACCGGGTGTATTCCGATAGGGGATCGAAAATTCCATTATTTTTGCGATATCTCTTACCGTTTTCGAGATAATCGACATTTTCCGATTTTAGTCTTTTTGGCATTCAAAATACACAAAATTTGCATAGTTTTACCGGGTGTATTCCGATAGGGGATCGAAAAATCCATTATTTTTGCGATATCTCTTACCGTTTTCGAGATAATCGACATTTTCCGATTTTAGTCTTTTTGGCTCTCAAAATACACAAAATTTTTTAAGATTTTTTTTTTCAATTTAGGACATTCAGCACTTGTTTTTTATATTTGGAAGCATAGATTTACCGGGTGTATTCCGATAGGGGATCGAAAATTCCATTATTTTTGCGATATCTCGTACCGTTTTCGAGATAATCGACATTTTCCGATTTTAGTCTTTTTGGCATTCAAAATACACAAAATTTGCATAGTTTTAACGGGTGTATTCCGATAGGGGATCGAAAAATCCATTATTTTTGCGATATCTCTTACCGTTTTCGAGATAATCGACATTTTCCGATTTTAGTCTTTTTGGCTCTCAAAATACACAAAATTTTTTAAGATTTTTTTTTTTTTCAATTTAGGACATTCAGCACTTGTTTTTTATATTTGGAAGCATAGATTTACTGGGTGTATTCCGATAGGGGATCGAAAATTCCATTATTTTTGCGATATCTCTTACCGTTTTCGAGATAATCGACATTTTCCGATTTTAGTCTTTTTGGCATTCAAAATACACAAAATTTGCATAGATTTACCGGGTGTATTCCGATAGGGGATCGAAAAATCCATTATTTTTGCGATATCTCTTACCGTTTTCGAGATAATCGACATTTTCCGATTTTAGTCTTTTTGGCTCTCAAAATACACAAAATTTTTTAAGATTTTTTTTTTTTTCAATTTAGGACATTCAGCACTTGTTTTTTATATTTGGAAGCATAGATTTACCGGGTGTATTCCGATAGGGGATCGAAAATTCCATTATTTTTGCGATATCTCTTACCGTTTTCGAGATAATCGACATTTTCCGATTTTAGTCTTTTTGGCATTCAAAATACACAAAATTTGCATAGATTTACCGGGTGTATTCCGATAGGGGATCGAAAAATCCATTATTTTTGCGATATCTCTTACCGTTTTCGAGATAATCGACATTTTCCGATTTTAGTCTTTTTGGCTCTCAAAATACACAAAATTTTTTAAGATTTTTTTTTTTCAATTTAGGACATTCAGCACTTGTTTTTTATATTTGGAAGCATAGATTTACCGGGTGTATTCCGATAGGGGATCGAAAATTCCATTATTTTTGCGATATCTCTTACCGTTTTCGAGATAATCGATATTTTCCGATTTTAGCCTTTTTGGCATTCAAAATACACAAAATTTGCATAGATTTACCGGGTGTATTCCGATAGGGGATCGAAAAATCCATTATTTTTGCGATATCTCTTACCGTTTTCGAGATGATCGACATTTTCCGATTTTAGTCTTTTTGGCTCTCAAAATACACAAAATTTTTTAAGATTTTTTTTTTTTTCAATTTAGGACATTCAGCACTTGTTTTTTATATTTGGAAGCATAGATTTACCGGGTGTATTCCGATAGGGGATCGAAAATTCCATTATTTTTGCGATATCTCTTACCGTTTTCGAGATAATCGACATTTTCCGATTTTAGTCTTTTTGGCATTCAAAATACACAAAATTTGCATAGATTTACCGGGTGTATTCCGATAGGGGATCGAAAAATCCATTATTTTTGCGATATCTCTAACCGTTTTCGAGATAATCGACATTTTCCGATTTTAGTCTTTTTGGCACTCAAAATACACAAAATTTTTTAAGATTTTTTTTTTTTTCAATTTAGGACATTCAGCACTTGTTTTTTATATTTGGAAGCATAGATTTACCGGGTGTATTCCGATAGGGGATCGAAAATTCCATTATTTTTGCGATATCTCTTACCGTTTTCGAGATAATCGACATTTTCCGATTTTAGTCTTTTTGGCACTCAAAATACACAAAATTTTTTAAGATTTTTTTTTTTTTCAGTTTAGGACATTCAGCACTTGTTTTTTATATTTGGAAGCATAGATTTACCGGGTGTATTCCGATAGGGGATCGAAAATTCCATTATTTTTGCGATATCTCTTACCGTTTTCGAGATAATCGACATTTTCCGATTTTAGTCTTTTTGGCATTCAAAATACACAAAATTTGCATAGATTTACCGGGTGTATTCCGATAGGGGATCGAAAAATCCATTATTTTTGCGATATCTCTTACCGTTTTCGAGATAATCGACATTTTCCGATTTTAGTCTTTTTGGCTCTCAAAATACACAAAATTTTTTAAGATTATTTTTTTTTCAATTTAGGACATTCAGCACTTGTTTTTTATATTTGGAAGCATAGATTTACCGGGTGTATTCCGATAGGGGATCGAAAATTCCATTATTTTTGCGATATCTCTTACCGTTTTCGAGATAATCGACATTTTCCGATTTTAGTCTTTTTGGCATTCAAAATACACAAAATTTGCATAGATTTACCGGGTGTATTCCGATAGGGGATCGAAAAATCCATTATTTTTGCGATATCTCTTACCGTTTTCGAGATAATCGACATTTTCCGATTTTAGTCTTTTTGGCTCTCAAAACAAACAAAATTTTTTAAGATTATTTTTTTTTCAATTTAGGACATTCAGCACTTGTTTTTTATATTTGGAAGCATAGATTTACCGGGTGTATTCCGATAGGGGATCGAAAATTCCATTATTTTTGCGATATATCTTACCGTTTTCGAGATAATCGACATTTTCCGATTTTAGTCTTTTTGGCACTCAAAATACACAAAATTTTTTAAGATTTTTTTTTTTTTCAATTTAGGACATTCAGCACTTGTTTTTTATATTTGGAAGCATAGATTTACCGGGTGTATTCCGATAGGGGATCGAAAATTCCATTATTTTTGCGATATCTCTTACCGTTTTCGAGATAATCGACATTTTCCGATTTTAGTCTTTTTGGCATTCAAAATACACAAAATTTGCATAGATTTACCGGGTGTATTCCGATAGGGGATCGAAAAATCCATTATTTTTGCGATATCTCTTACCGTTTTCGAGATAATCGACATTTTCCGATTTTAGTCTTTTTGGCACTCAAAATACACAAAATTTTTTAAGATTTTTTTTTTTTTCAATTTAGGACATTCAGCACTTGTTTTTTATATTTGGAAGCATAGATTTACCGGGTGTATTCCGATAGGGGATCGAAAATTCCATTATTTTTGCGATATCTCTTACCGTTTTCGAGATAATCGACATTTTCCGATTTTAGTCTTTTTGGCATTCAAAATACACAAAATTTGCATAGATTTACCGGGTGTATTCCGATAGGGGATCGAAAAATCCATTATTTTTGCGATATCTCTTACCGTTTTCGAGATAATCGACATTTTCCGATTTTAGTCTTTTTGGCTCTCAAAATACACAAAATTTTTTAAGATTATTTTTTTTTCAATTTAGGACATTCAGCACTTGTTTTTTATATTTGGAAGCATAGATTTACCGGGTGTATTCCGATAGGGGATCGAAAATTCCATTATTTTTGCGATATCTCTTACCGTTTTCGAGATAATCGACATTTTCCGATTTTAGTCTTTTTGGCATTCAAAATACACAAAATTTGCATAGATTTACCGGGTGTATTCCGATAGGGGATCGAAAAATCCATTATTTTTGCGATATCTCTTACCGTTTTCGAGATAATCGACATTTTCCGATTTTAGTCTTTTTGGCACTCAAAATACACAAAATTTTTTAAGATTTTTTTTTTTTTCAATTTAGGACATTCAGCACTTGTTTTTTATATTTGGAAGCATAGATTTACCGGGTGTCTTCCGATAGGGGATCGAAAATTCCATTATTTTTGCGATATCTCTTACCGTTTTCGAGATAATCGACATTTTCCGATTTTAATCTTTTTGGCACTCAAAATACACAAAATTTTTTAAGATTTTTTTTTTTTTCAATTTAGGACATTCAGCACTTGTTTTTTATATTTGGAAGCATAGATTTACCGGGTGTATTCCGATAGGGGATCGAAAATTCCATTATTTTTGCGATATCTCTTACCGTTTTCGAGATAATCGACATTTTCCGATTTTAGTCTTTTTGGCATTCAAAATACACAAAATTTGCATAGATTTACCGGGTGTATTCCGATAGGGGATCGAAAAATCCATTATTTTTGCGATATCTCTTACCGTTTTCGAGATAATCGACATTTTCCGATTTTAGTCTTTTTGGCTCTCAAAATACACAAAATTTTTTAAGATTATTTTTTTTTCAATTTAGGACATTCAGCACTTGTTTTTTATATTTGGAAGCATAGATTTACCGGGTGTATTCCGATAGGGGATCGAAAATTCCATTATTTTTGCGATATCTCTTACCGTTTTCGAGATAATCGACATTTTCCGATTTTAGTCTTTTTGGCACTCAAAATACACAAAATTTTTTAAGATTATTTTTTTTTTCAATTTAGGACATTCAGCACTGTTTTTTATATTTGGAAGCATAGATTTACCGGGTGTATTCCGATAGGGGATCGAAAATTCCATTATTTTTGCGATATCTCTTACCGTTTTCGAGATAATCGACATTTTCCGATTTTAGTCTTTTTGGCATTCAAAATACACAAAATTTGCATAGATTTACCGGGTGTATTCCGATAGGGGATCGAAAAATCCATTATTTTTGCGATATCTCTTACCGTTTTCGAGATAATCGACATTTTCCGATTTTAGTCTTTTTGGCACTCAAAATACACAAAATTTTTTAAGATTTTTTTTTTTTTCAATTTAGGACATTCAGCACTTGTTTTTTATATTTGGAAGCATAGATTTACCGGGTGTATTCCGATAGGGGATCGAAAATTCCATTATTTTTGCGATATCTCTTACCGTTTTCGAGATAATCGACATTTTCCGATTTTAGTCTTTTTGGCACTCAAAATACACAAAATTTTTTAAGATTTTTTTTTTTTTCAATTTAGGACATTCAGCACTTGTTTTTTTATATTTGGAAGCATAGATTTACCGGGTGTATTCCGATAGGGGATCGAAAATTCCATTATTTTTGCGATATCTCTTACCGTTTTCGAGATAATCGACATTTTCCGATTTTAGTCTTTTTGGCATTCAAAATACACAAAATTTGCATAGATTTACCGGGTGTATTCCGATAGGGGATCGAAAAATCCATTATTTTTGCGATATATCTTACCGTTTTCGAGATAATCGACATTTTCCGATTTTAGTCTTTTTGGCTCTCAAAACACACAAAATTTTTTAAGATTATTTTTTTTTCAATTTAGGACATTCAGCACTTGTTTTTTATATTTGGAAGCATAGATTTACCGGGTGTATTCCGATAGGGGATCGAAAATTCCATTATTTTTGCGATATCTCTTACCGTTTTCGAGATAATCGACATTTTCCGATTTTAGTCTTTTTGGCATTCAAAATACACAAAATTTGCATAGATTTACCGGGTGTATTCCGATAGGGGATCGAAAAATCCATTATTTTTGCGATATCTCTTACCGTTTTCGAGATAATCGACATTTTCCGATTTTAGTCTTTTTGGCTCTCAAAACACACAAAATTTTTTAAGATTTTTTTTTTTTCAATTTAGTTCATTCAGCACTTGTTTTTTATATTTGGAAGCATAGATTTACCGGGTGTATTCCGATAGGGGATCGAAAATTCCATTATTTTTGCGATATCTCTTACCGTTTTCGAGATAATCGACATTTTCCGATTTTAGTCTTTTTGGCATTCAAAATACACAAAATTTGCATAGATTTACCGGGTGTATTCCGATAGGGGATCGAAAAATCCATTATTTTTGCGATATCTCTTACCGTTTTCGAGATAATCGACATTTTCCGATTTTAGTCTTTTTGGCTCTCAAAATACACAAAATTTTTTAAGATTTTTTTTTTTTTCAATTTAGGACATTCAGCACTTGTTTTTTATATTTGGAAGCATAGATTTACCGGGTGTATTCCGATAGGGGATCGAAAATTCCATTATTTTTGCGATATCTCTTACCGTTTTCGAGATAATCGACATTTTCCGATTTTAGTCTTTTTGGCATTCAAAATACACAAAATTTGCATAGATTTACCGGGTGTATTCCGAAAGGGGATCGAAAAATCCATTATTTTTGCGATATCTCTTACCGTTTTCGAGATAATCGACATTTTCCGATTTTAGTCTTTTTGGCTCTCAAAATACACAAAATTTTTTAAGATTTTTTTTTTTTTCAATTTAGGACATTCAGCACTTGTTTTTTATATTTGGAAGCATAGATTTACCGGGTGTATTCCGATAGGGGATCGAAAATTCCATTATTTTTGCGATATCTCTTACCGTTTTCGAGATAATCGACATTTTCCGATTTTAGTCTTTTTGGCATTTAAAATACACAAAATTTGCATAGATTTACCGGGTGTATTCCGATAGGGGATCGAAAAATCCATTATTTTTGCGATATCTCTTACCGTTTTCGAGATAATCGACATTTTCCGATTTTAGTCTTTTTGGCATTCAAAATACACAAAATTTGCATAGATTTACCGGGTGTACTCCGATAGGGGATCGAAAAATCCATTATTTTTGCGATATCTCTTACCGTTTTCGAGATAATCGACATTTTCCGATTTTAGTCTTTTTGGCTCTCAAAATACACAAAATTTTTTAAGATTTTTTTTTTTTTCAATTTAGGACATTCAGCACTTGTTTTTTATATTTGGAAGCATAGATTTACCGGGTGTATTCCGATAGGGGATCGAAAATTCCATTATTTTTGCGATATCTCTTACCGTTTTCGAGATAATCGACATTTTCCGATTTTAGTCTTTTTGGCATTCAAAATACACAAAATTTGCATAGATTTACCGGGTGTACTCCGATAGGGGATCGAAAAATCCATTATTTTTGCGATATCTCTTACCGTTTTCGAGATAATCGACATTTTCCGATTTTAGTCTTTTTGGCTCTCAAAATACACAAAATTTTTTAAGATTTTTTTTTTTTTCAATTTAGGACATTCAGCACTTGTTTTTTATATTTGGAAGCATAGATTTACCGGGTGTATTCCGATAGGGGATCGAAAATTCCATTATTTTTGCGATATCTCTTACCGTTTTCGAGATAATCGACATTTTCCGATTTTAGTCTTTTTGGCATTCAAAATACACAAAATTTGCATAGATTTACCGGGTGTATTCCGATAGGGGATCGAAAAATCCATTATTTTTGCGATATATCTTACCGTTTTCGAGATAATCGACATTTTCCGATTTTAGTCTTTTTGGCTCTCAAAATACACAAAATTTTTTAAGATTTTTTTTTTTTTCAATTTAGGACATTCAGCACTTCTTTTTTATATTTGGAAGCATAGATTTACCGGGTGTATTCCGATAGGGGATCGAAAATTCCATTATTTTTGCGATATCTCTTACCGTTTTCGAGATAATCGACATTTTCCGATTTTAGTCTTTTTGGCTTCAAAATACACAAAATTTGCATAGATTTACCGGGTGTATTCCGATAGGGGATCGAAAAATCCATTATTTTTGCGATATCTCTTACCGTTTTCGAGATAATCGACATTTTCCGATTTTAGTCTTTTTGGCTCTCAAAACACACAAAATTTTTTAAGATTTTTTTTTTTTCAATTTAGGACATTCAGCACTTGTTTTTTATATTTGGAAGCATAGATTTACCGGGTGTATTCCGATAGGGGATCGAAAATTCCATTATTTTTGCGATATCTCTTACCGTTTTCGAGATAATCGACATTTTCCGATTTTAGTCTTTTTGGCATTCAAAATACACAAAATTTGCATAGATTTACCGGGTGTATTCCGATAGGGGATCGAAAAATCCATTATTTTTGCGATATCTCTTACCGTTTTCGAGATAATCGACATTTTCCGATTTTAGTCTTTTTGGCTCTCAAAATACACAAAATTTTTTAAGATTTTTTTTTTTTTCAATTTAGGACATTCAGCACTTGTTTTTTATATTTGGAAGCATAGATTTACCGGGTGTATTCCGATAGGGGATCGAAAATTCCATTATTTTTGCGATATCTCTTACCGTTTTCGAGATAATCGACATTTTCCGATTTTAGTCTTTTTGGCATTCAAAATACACAAAATTTGCATAGATTTACCGGGTGTATTCCGATAGGGGATCGAAAAATCCATTATTTTTGCGATATCTCTTACCGTTTTCGAGATAATCGACATTTTCCGATTTTAGTCTTTTTGGCTCTCAAAATACACAAAATTTTTTAAGATTTTTTTTTTTTTCAATTTAGGACATTCAGCACTTGTTTTTTATATTTGGAAGCATAGATTTACCGGGTGTATTCCGATAGGGGATCGAAAATTCCATTATTTTTGCGATATCTCTTACCGTTTTCGAGATAATCGACATTTTCCGATTTTAGTCTTTTTGGCACTCAAAATACACAAAATTTTTTAAGATTTTTTTTTTTTTCAATTTAGGACATTCAGCACTTGTTTTTTATATTTGGAAGCATAGATTTACCGGGTGTATTCCGATAGGGGATCGAAAATTCCATTATTTTTGCGATATCTCTTACCGTTTTCGAGATAATCGACATTTTCCGATTTTAGTCTTTTTGGCATTCAAAATACACAAAATTTGCATAGATTTACCGGGTGTATTCCGATAGGGGATCGAAAAATCCATTATTTTTGCGATATCTCTTACCGTTTTCGAGATAATCGACATTTTCCGATTTTAGTCTTTTTGGCTCTCAAAATACACAAAATTTTTTAAGATTTTTTTTTTTTTCAATTTAGGACATTCAGCACTTGTTTTTTATATTTGGAAGCATAGATTTACCGGGTGTATTCCGATAGGGGATCGAAAATTCCATTATTTTTGCGATATCTCTTACCGTTTTCCAGATAATCGACATTTTCCGATTTTAGTCTTTTTGGCATTCAAAATACACAAAATTTGCATAGATTTACCGGGTGTATTCCGATAGGGGATCGAAAAATCCATTATTTTTGCGATATCTCTTACCGTTTTCGAGATAATCGACATTTTCCGATTTTAGTCTTTTTGGCACTCAAAATACACAAAATTTTTTAAGATTTTTTTTTTTTCAATTTAGGACATTCAGCACTTGTTTTTTATATTTGGAAGCATAGATTTACCGGGTATATTCCGATAGGGGATCGAAAATTCCATTATTTTTGCGATATCTCTTACCGTTTTCGAGATAATCGACATTTTCCGATTTTAGTCTTTTTGGCATTCAAAATACACAAAATTTGCATAGATTTACCGGGTGTATTCCGAAAGGGGATCGAAAAATCCATTATTTTTGCGATATCTCTTACCGTTTTCGAGATAATCGACATTTTCCGATTTTAGTCTTTTTGGCATTCAAAATACACAAAATTTGCATAGATTTACCGGGTGTATACCGATAGGGGATCGAAAAATCCATTATTTTTGCGATATCTCTTACCGTTTTCGAGATAATCGACATTTTCCGATTTTAGTCTTTTTGGCACTCAAAATACACAAAATTTTTTAAGATTTTTTTTTTTTTCAATTTAGGACATTCAGCACTTGTTTTTTATATTTGGAAGCATAGATTTACCGGGTGTATTCCGATAGGGGATCGAAAATTCCATTATTTTTGCGATATCTCTTACCGTTTTCGAGATAATCGACATTTTCCGATTTTAGTCTTTTTGGCACTCAAAATACACAAAATTTTTTAAGATTTTTTTTTTTTCAATTTAGGACATTCAGCACTTGTTTTTTATATTTGGAAGCATAGATTTACCGGGTGTATTCCGATAGGGGATCGAAAATTCCATTATTTTTGCGATATCTCTTACCGTTTTCGAGATAATCGACATTTTCCGATTTTAGTCTTTTTGGCATTCAAAATACACAAAATTTGCATAGATTTTCCGGGTGTATTCCGATAGGGGATCGAAAAATCCATTATTTTTGCGATATCTCTTACCGTTTTCGAGATAATCGACATTTTCCGATTTTAGTCTATTTGGCTCTCAAAATACACAAAATTTTTTAAGATTTTTTTTTTTTCAATTTAGGACATTCAGCACTTGTTTTTTATATTTGGAAGCATAGATTTACCGGGTGTATTCCGATAGGGGATCGAAAATTCCATTATTTTTGCGATATCTCTTACCGTTTTCGAGATAATCGACATTTTCCGATTTTAGCCTTTTTGGCATTCAAAATACACAAAATTTGCATAGCTTTACCGGGTGTATACCGATAGGGGATCGAAAAATCCATTATTTTTGCGATATCTCTTACCGTTTTCGAGATAATCGACATTTTCCGATTTTAGTCTTTTTGGCTCTCAAAATACACAAAATTTTTTAAGATTTTTTTTTTTTTCAATTTAGGACATTCAGCACTTGTTTTTTATATTTGGAAGCATAGATTTACCGGCTGTATTCCGATAGGGGATCGAAAATTCCATTATTTTTGCGATATCTCTTACCGTTTTCGAGATAATCGACATTTTCCGATTTTAGTCTTTTTGGCATTCAAAATACACAAAATTTGCATAGCTTTACCGGGTGTATTCCGATAGGGGATCGAAAAATCCATTATTTTTGCGATATCTCTTACCGTTTTCGAGATAATCGACATTTTCCGATTTTAGTCTTTTTGGCACTCAAAATACACAAAATTTTTTAAGATTATTTTTTTTTCAATTTAGGACATTCAGCACTTGTTTTTTATATTTGGAAGCATAGATTTACCGGGTGTATTCCGATAGGGGATCGAAAATTCCATTATTTTTGTGATATCTCTTACCGTTTTCGAGATAATCGACATTTTCCGATTTTAGTCTTTTTGGCATTCAAAATACACAAAATTTGCATAGATTTACCGGGTGTATTCCGATAGGGGATCGAAAAATCCATTATTTTTGCGATATCTCTTACCGTTTTCGAGATAATCGACATTTTCCGATTTTAGTCTTTTGGCACTCAAAATACACAAAATTTTTTAAGATTTTTTTTTTTTCAATTTAGGACATTCAGCACTTGTTTTTTATATTTGGAAGCATAGATTTACTGGGTGTATTCCGATAGGGGATCGAAAATTCCATTATTTTTGCGATATCTCTTACCGTTTTCGAGATAATCGACATTTTCCGATTTTAGTCTTTTTGGCACTCAAAATACACAAAATTTTTTAAGATTTTTTTTTTTTTCAATTTAGGACATTCAGCACTTGTTTTTTATATTTGGAAGCATAGATTTACCGGGTGTATTCCGATAGGGGATCGAAAATTCCATTATTTTTGCGATATCTCTTACCGTTTTCGAGATAATCGAGATTTTCCGATTTTAGTCTTTTTGGCATTCAAAATACACAAAATTTGCATAGATTTACCGGGTGTAATCCGATAGGGGATCGAAAAATCCATTATTTTTGCGATATCTCTTACCGTTTTCGAGATAATCGAGATTTTCCGATTTTAGTCTTTTTGGCATTCAAAATACACAAAATTTGCATAGATTTACCGGGTGTATTCCGATAGGGGATCGAAAAATCCATTATTTTTGCGATATCTCTTACCGTTTTCGAGATAATCGACATTTTCCGATTTTAGTCTTTTTGGCATTCAAAATACACAAAATTTGCATAGATTTACCGGGTGTACTCCGATAGGGGATCGAAAAATCCATTATTTTTGCGATATCTCTTACCGTTTTCGAGATAATCGACATTTTCCGATTTTAGTCTTTTTGGCTCTCAAAATACACAAAATTTTTTAAGATTTTTTTTTTTTTCAATTTAGGACATTCAGCACTTGTTTTTTATATTTGGAAGCATAGATTTACCGGGTGTATTCCGATAGGGGATCGAAAATTCCATTATTTTTGCGATATCTCTTACCGTTTTCGAGATAATCGACATTTTCCGATTTTAGTCTTTTTGGCATTCAAAATACACAAAATTTGCATAGATTTACCGGGTGTATTCCGATAGGGGATCGAAAAATCCATTATTTTTGCGATATCTCTTACCGTTTTCGAGATAATCGACATTTTCCGATTTTAGTCTTTTTGGCTCTCAAAATACACAAAATTTTTTAAGATTTTTTTTTTTTTTCAATTTAGGACATTCAGCACTTCTTTTTTATATTTGGAAGCATAGATTTACCGGGTGTATTCCGATAGGGGATCGAAAATTCCATTATTTTTGCGATATCTCTTACCGTTTTCTAGATAATCGACATTTTCCGATTTTAGTCTTTTTGGCATTCAAAATACACAAAATTTGCATAGATTTACCGGGTGTATTCCGATAGGGGATCGAAAAATACATTATTTTTGCGATATCTCTTACCGTTTTCGAGATAATCGACATTTTCCGATTTTAGTCTTTTTGGCTCTCAAAACACACAAAATTTTTTAAGATTTTTTTTTTTTCAATTTAGGACATTCAGCACTTGTTTTTTATATTTGGAAGCATAGATTTACCGGGTGTATTCCGATAGGGGATCGAAAATTCCATTATTTTTGCGATATCTCTTACCGTTTTCGAGATAATCGACATTTTCCGATTTTAGTCTTTTTGGCATTCAAAATACACAAAATTTGCATAGCTTTTCCGGGTGTATTCCGATAGGGGATCGAAAAATCCATTATTTTTGCGATATCTCTTACCGTTTTCGAGATAATCGACATTTTCCGATTTTAGTCTATTTGGCTCTCAAAATACACAAAATTTTTTAAGATTTTTTTTTTTTCAATTTAGGACATTCAGCACTTGTTTTTTATATTTGGAAGCATAGATTTACCGGGTGTATTCCGATAGGGGATAGAAAATTCCATTATTTTTGCGATATCTCTTACCGTTTTCGAGATAATCGACATTTTCCGATTTTAGCCTTTTTGGCATTCAAAATACACAAAATTTGCATAGCTTTACCGGGTGTATACCGATAGGGGATCGAAAAATCCATTATTTTTGCGATATCTCTTACCGTTTTCGACATTTTCCGATTTTAGTCTTTTTGGCTCTCAAAATACACAAAATTTTTTAAGATTTTTTTTTTTTTCAATTTAGGACATTCAGCACTTGTTTTTTATATTTGGAAGCATAGATTTACCGGGTGTATTCCGATAGGGGATCGAAAATTCCATTATTTTTGCGATATCTCTTACCGTTTTCGAGATAATCGACATTTTCCGATTTTAGTCTTTTTGGCATTCAAAATACACAAAATTTGCATAGATTTACCGGGTGTATTCCGATAGGGGATCGAAAATTCCATTATTTTTGCGATATCTCTTACCGTTTTCGAGATAATCGACATTTTCCGATTTTAGTCTTTTTGGCACTCAAAATACACAAAATTTTTTAAGATTTTTTTTTTTTTCAATTTAGGACATTCAGCACTTGTTTTTTATATTTGGAAGCATAGATTTACCGGGTGTATTCCGATAGGGGATCGAAAATTCCATTATTTTTGCGATATCTCTTACCGTTTTCGAGATAATCGAGATTTTCCGATTTTAGTCTTTTTGGCATTCAAAATACACAAAATTTGCATAGATTTACCGGGTGTAATCCGATAGGGGATCGAAAAATCCATTATTTTTGCGATATCTCTTACCGTTTTCGAGATAATCGAGATTTTCCGATTTTAGTCTTTTTGGCATTCAAAATACACAAAATTTGCATAGATTTACCGGGTGTATTCCGATAGGGGATCGAAAAATCCATTATTTTTGCGATATCTCTTACCGTTTTCGAGATAATCGACATTTTCCGATTTTAGTCTTTTTGGCATTCAAAATACACAAAATTTGCATAGATTTACCGGGTGTACTCCGATAGGGGATCGAAAAATCCATTATTTTTGCGATATCTCTTACCGTTTTCGAGATAATCGACATTTTCCGATTTTAGTCTTTTTGGCTCTCAAAATACACAAAATTTTTTAAGATTTTTTTTTTTTTCAATTTAGGACATTCAGCACTTGTTTTTTATATTTGGAAGCATAGATTTACCGGGTGTATTCCGATAGGGGATCGAAAATTCCATTATTTTTGCGATATCTCTTACCGTTTTCGAGATAATCGACATTTTCCGATTTTAGTCTTTTTGGCATTCAAAATACACAAAATTTGCATAGATTTACCGGGTGTATTCCGATAGGGGATCGAAAAATCCATTATTTTTGCGATATCTCTTACCGTTTTCGAGATAATCGACATTTTCCGATTTTAGTCTTTTTGGCTCTCAAAATATACAAAATTTTTTAAGATTTTTTTTTTTTTTCAATTTAGGACATTCAGCACTTCTTTTTTATATTTGGAAGCATAGATTTACCGGGTGTATTCCGATAGGGGATCGAAAATTCCATTATTTTTGCGATATCTCTTACCGTTTTCTAGATAATCGACATTTTCCGATTTTAGTCTTTTTGGCATTCAAAATACACAAAATTTGCATAGATTTACCGGGTGTATTCCGATAGGGGATCGAAAAATACATTATTTTTGCGATATCTCTTACCGTTTTCGAGATAATCGACATTTTCCGATTTTAGTCTTTTTGGCTCTCAAAACACACAAAATTTTTTAAGATTTTTTTTTTTTCAATTTAGGACATTCAGCACTTGTTTTTTATATTTGGAAGCATAGATTTACCGGGTGTATTCCGATAGGGGATCGAAAATTCCATTATTTTTGCGATATCTCTTACCGTTTTCGAGATAATCGACATTTTCCGATTTTAGTCTTTTTGGCATTCAAAATACACAAAATTTGCATAGCTTTTCCGGGTGTATTCCGATAGGGGATCGAAAAATCCATTATTTTTGCGATATCTCTTACCGTTTTCGAGATAATCGACATTTTCCGATTTTAGTCTATTTGGCTCTCAAAATACACAAAATTTTTTAAGATTTTTTTTTTTTCAATTTAGGACATTCAGCACTTGTTTTTTATATTTGGAAGCATAGATTTACCGGGTGTATTCCGATAGGGGATAGAAAATTCCATTATTTTTGCGATATCTCTTACCGTTTTCGAGATAATCGACATTTTCCGATTTTAGCCTTTTTGGCATTCAAAATACACAAAATTTGCATAGCTTTACCGGGTGTATACCGATAGGGGATCGAAAAATCCATTATTTTTGCGATATCTCTTACCGTTTTCGAGATAATCGACATTTTCCGATTTTAGTCTTTTTGGCTCTCAAAATACACAAAATTTTTTAAGATTTTTTTTTTTTTCAATTTAGGACATTCAGCACTTGTTTTTTATATTTGGAAGCATAGATTTACCGGGTGTATTCCGATAGGGGATCGAAAATTCCATTATTTTTGCGATATCTCTTACCGTTTTCGAGATAATCGACATTTTCCGATTTTAGTCTTTTTGGCATTCAAAATACACAAAATTTGCATAGATTTACCGGGTGTATTCCGATAGGGGATCGAAAAATCCATTATTTTTGCGATATCTCTTACCGTTTTCGAGATAATCGACATTTTCCGATTTTAGTCTTTTTGGCTCTCAAAATACACAAAATTTTTTAAGATTTTTTTTTTTTTCAATTTAGGACATTCAGCACTTGTTTTTTATATTTGGAAGCATAGATTTACCGGTTGTATTCCGATAGGGGATCGAAAATTCCATTATTTTTGCGATATCTCTTACCGTTTTCGAGATAATCGACATTTTCCGATTTTAGTCTTTTTGGCATTCAAAATACACAAAATTTGCATAGATTTACCGGGTGTATTCCGATAGGGGATCGAAAAATCCATTATTTTTGCGATATCTCTTACCGTTTTCGAGATAATCGACATTTTCCGATTTTAGTCTTTTTGGCTCTCAAAATACACAAAATTTTTTAAGATTTTTTTTTTTTTCAATTTAGGACATTCAGCACTTGTTTTTTATATTTGGAAGCATAGATTTACCGGGTGTATTCCGATAGGGGATCGAAAATTCCATTATTTTTGCGATATCTCTTACCGTTTTCGAGATAATCGACATTTTCCGATTTTAGTCTTTTTGGCACTCAAAATACACAAAATTTTTTAAGATTTTTTTTTTTTTCAATTTAGGACATTCAGCACTTGTTTTTTATATTTGGAAGCATAGATTTACCGGGTGTATTCCGATAGGGGATCGAAAATTCCATTATTTTTGCGATATCTCTTACCGTTTTCGAGATAATCGACATTTTCCGATTTTAGTCTTTTTGGCATTCAAAATACACAAAATTTGCATAGATTTACCGGGTGTATTCCGATAGGGGATCGAAAAATCCATTATTTTTGCGATATCTCTTACCGTTTTCGAGATAATCGACATTTTCCGATTTTAGTCTTTTTGGCTCTCAAAATACACAAAATTTTTTAAGATTTTTTTTTTTTTCAATTTAGGACATTCAGCACTTGTTTTTTATATTTGGAAGCATAGATTTACCGGGTGTATTCCGATAGGGGATCGAAAATTCCATTATTTTTGCGATATCTCTTACCGTTTTCCAGATAATCGACATTTTCCGATTTTAGTCTTTTTGGCATTCAAAATACACAAAATTTGCATAGATTTACCGGGTGTATTCCGATAGGGGATCGAAAAATCCATTATTTTTGCGATATCTCTTACCGTTTTCGAGATAATCGACATTTTCCGATTTTAGTCTTTTTGGCTCTCAAAACACACAAAATTTTTTAAGATTATTTTTTTTTCAATTTAGGACATTCAGCACTTGTTTTTTATATTTGGAAGCATAGATTTACCGGGTGTATTCCGATAGGGGATCGAAAATTCCATTATTTTTGCGATATCTCTTACCGTTTTCGAGATAATCGACATTTTCCGATTTTAGTCTTTTTGGCATTAAAAATACACAAAATTTGCATAGATTTACCGGGTGTATCCCGATAGGGGATCGAAAAATCCATTATTTTTGCGATATCTCTTACCGTTTTCGAGATAATCGACATTTTCCGATTTTAGTCTTTTTGGCTCTCAAAATACACAAAATTTTTTAAGATTTTTTTTTTTTTCAATTTAGGACATTCAGCACTTGTTTTTTATATTTGGAAGCATAGATTTACCGGGTGTATTCCGATAGGGGATCGAAAATTCCATTATTTTTGCGATATCTCTTACCGTTTTCGAGATAATCGACATTTTCCGATTTTAGTCTTTTTGGCATTCAAAATACACAAAATTTGCATAGATTTACCGGGTGTACTCCGATAGGGGATCGAAAAATCCATTATTTTTGCGATATCTCTTACCGTTTTCGAGATAATCGACATTTTCCGATTTTAGTCTTTTTGGCTCTCAAAATACACAAAATTTTTTAAGATTTTTTTTTTTTTCAATTTAGGACATTCAGCACTTGGTTTTTATATTTGGAAGCATAGATTTACCGGGTGTATTCCGATAGGGGATCGAAAATTCCATTATTTTTGCGATATCTCTTACCGTTTTCGAGATAATCGACATTTTCCGATTTTAGTCTTTTTGGCATTCAAAATACACAAAATTTGCATAGATTTACCGGGTGTATTCCGATAGGGGATCGAAAAATCCATTATTTTTGCGATATCTCTTACCGTTTTCGAGATAATCGACATTTTCCGATTTTAGTCTTTTTGGCTCTCAAAATACACAAAATTTTTTAAGATTTTTTTTTTTTTCAATTTAGGACAATCAGCACTTCTTTTTTATATTTGGAAGCATAGATTTACCGGGTGTATTCCGATAGGGGATCGAAAATTCCATTATTTTTGCGATATCTCTTACCGTTTTCGAGATAATCGACATTTTCCGATTTTAGTCTTTTTGGCATTCAAAATACACAAAATTTGCATAGATTTACCGGGTGTATTCCGATAGGGGATCGAAAAATCCATTATTTTTGCGATATCTCTTACCGTTTTCGAGATAATCGACATTTTCCGATTTTAGTCTTTTTGGCTCTCAAAACACACAAAATTTTTTAAGATTTTTTTTTTTTCAATTTAGGACATTCAGCACTTGTTTTTTATATTTGGAAGCATAGATTTACCGGGTGTATTCCGATAGGGGATCGAAAATTCCATTATTTTTGCGATATCTCTTACCGTTTTCGAGATAATCGACATTTTCCGATTTTAGTCTTTTTGGCATTCAAAATACACAAAATTTGCATAGATTTACCGGGTGTATTCCGATAGGGGATCGAAAAATCCATTATTTTTGCGATATCTCTTACCGTTTTCGAGATAATCGACATTTTCCGATTTTAGTCTTTTTGGCTCTCAAAATACACAAAATTTTTTAAGATTTTTTTTTTTTTCAATTTAGGACATTCAGCACTTGTTTTTTATATTTGGAAGCATAGATTTACCGGGTGTATACCGATAGGGGATCGAAAATTCCATTATTTTTGCGATATCTCTTACCGTTTTCGAGATAATCGACATTTTCCGATTTTAGTCTTTTTGGCATTCAAAATACACAAAATTTGCATAGATTTACCGGGTGTATTCCGATAGGGGATCGAAAAATCCATTATTTTTGCGATATCTCTTACCGTTTTCGAGATAATCGACATTTTCCGATTTTAGTCTTTTTGGCTCTCAAAATACACAAAATTTTTTAAGATTTTTTTTTTTTTCAATTTAGGACATTCAGCACTTGTTTTTTATATTTGGAAGCATAGATTTACCGGGTGTATTCCGATAGGGGATCGAAAATTCCATTATTTTTGCGATATCTCTTACCGTTTTCGAGATAATCGACATTTTCCGATTTTAGTCTTTTTGGCATTCAAAATACACAAAATTTGCATAGATTTACCGGGTGTATTCCGATAGGGGATCGAAAAATCCATTATTTTTGCGATATCTCTTACCGTTTTCGAGATAATCGACATTTTCCGATTTTAGTCTTTTTGGCTCTCAAAATACACAAAATTTTTTAAGATTTTTTTTTTTTTCAATTTAGGACATTCAGCACTTGTTTTTTATATTTGGAAGCATAGATTTACCGGGTGTATACCGATAGGGGATCGAAAATTCCATTATTTTTGCGATATCTCTTACCGTTTTCGAGATAATCGACATTTTCCGATTTTAGTCTTTTTGGCATTCAAAATACACAAAATTTGCATAGATTTACCGGGTGTATTCCGATAGGGGATCGAAAAATCCATTATTTTTGCGATATCTCTTACCGTTTTCGAGATAATCGACATTTTCCGATTTTAGTCTTTTTGGCTCTCAAAATACACAAAATTTTTTAAGATTTTTTTTTTTTTCAATTTAGGACATTCAGCACTTGTTTTTTATATTTGGAAGCATAGATTTACCGGGTGTATTCCGATAGGGGATCGAAAATTCCATTATTTTTGCGATATCTCTTACCGTTTTCGAGAAAATCGACATTTTCCGATTTTAGTCTTTTTGGCATTCAAAATACACAAAATTTGCATAGATTTACCAAGTGTATTCCGATAGGGGATCGAAAAATCCATTACTTTTGCGATATCTCTTACCGTTTTCGAGATAATCGACATTTTCCGATTTTAGTCTTTTTGGCACTCAAAATACACAAAATTTTTTAAGATTTTTTTTTTTTTCAATTTAGGACATTCAGCACTTGTTTTTTATATTTGGAAGCATAGATTTACCGGGTGTTTTCCGATAGGGGATCGAAAATTCCATTATTTTTGCGATATCTCTTACCGTTTTCGAGATAATCGACATTTTCCGATTTTAGTCTTTTTGGCACTCAAAATACACAAAATTTTTTAAGATTTTTTTTTTTTCAATTTAGGACATTCAGCACTTGTTTTTTATATTTGGAAGCATAGATTTACCGGGTGTATTCCGATAGGGGATCGAAAATTCCATTATTTTTGCGATATCTCTTACCGTTTTCGAGATAATCGACATTTTCCGATTTTAGTCTTTTTGGCATTCAAAATACACAAAATTTGCATAGATTTACCGGGTGTATTCCGATAGGGGATCGAAAAATCTATTATTTTTGCGATATCTCTTACCGTTTTCGAGATAATCGACATTTTCCGATTTTAGTCTTTTTGGCTCTCAAAATACACAAAATTTTTTAAGATTTTTTTTTTTTTCAATTTAGGACATTCAGCACTTGTTTTTTATATTTGGAAGCATAGATTTACCGGGTGTATTCCGATAGGGGATCGAAAATTCCATTATTTTTGCGATATCTCTTACCGTTTTCGAGAAAATCGACATTTTCCGATTTTAGTCTTTTTGGCATTCAAAATACACAAAATTTGCATAGATTTACCAAGTGTATTCCGATAGGGGATCGAAAAATCCATTATTTTTGCGATATCTCTTACCGTTTTCGAGATAATCGACATTTTCCGATTTTAGTCTTTTTGGCACTCAAAATACACAAAATTTTTTAAGATTTTTTTTTTTTTCAATTTAGGACATTCAGCACTTGTTTTTTATATTTGGAAGCATAGATTTACCGGGTGTATTCCGATAGGGGATCGAAAATTCCATTATTTTTGCGATATCTCTTACCGTTTTCGAAATAATCGACATTTTCCGATTTTAGTCTTTTTGGCATTCAAAATACACAAAATTTGCATAGATTTACCGGGTGTATTCCGATAGGGGATCGAAAAATCCATTATTTTTGCGATATCTCTTACCGTTTTCGAGATAATCGACATTTTCCGATTTTAGTCTTTTTGGCACTCAAAATACACAAAATTTTTTAAGATTTTTTTTTTTTTCAATTTAGGACATTCAGCACTTGTTTTTTATATTTGGAAGCATAGATTTACCGGGTTTTTTCCGATAGGGGATCGAAAATTCCATTATTTTTGCGATATCTCTTACCGTTTTCGAGATAATCGACATTTTCCGATTTTAGTCTTTTTGGCACTCAAAATACACAAAATTTTTTAAGATTTTTTTTTTTTCAATTTAGGACATTCAGCACTTGTTTTTTATATTTGGAAGCATAGATTTACCGGGTGTATTCCGATAGGGGATCGAAAATTCCATTATTTTTGCGATATCTCTTACCGTTTTCGAGATAATCGACATTTTCCGATTTTAGTCTTTTTGGCATTCAAAATACACAAAATTTGCATAGATTTACCGGGTGTATTCCGATAGGGGATCGAAAAATCCATTATTTTTGCGATATCTCTTACCGTTTTCGAGATAATCGACATTTTCCGATTTTAGTCTTTTTGGCACTCAAAATACACAAAATTTTTTAAGATTTTTTTTTTTTTCAATTTAGGACATTCAGCACTTGTTTTTTTATATTTGGAAGCATAGATTTACCGCGTGTATTCCGATAGGGGATCGAAAATTCCATTATTTTTGCGATATCTCTTACCGTTTTCGAGATAATCGACATTTTCCGATTTTAGTCTTTTTGGCATTCAAAATACACAAAATTTGCATAGATTTACCGGGTGTATTCCGATAGGGGATCGAAAAATCCATTATTTTTGCGATATCTCTTACCGTTTTCGAGATAATCGACATTTTCCGATTTTAGTCTTTTTGGCACTCAAAATACACAAAATTTTTTAAGATTTTTTTTTTTTTCAATTTAGGACATTCAGCACTTGTTTTTTATATTTGGAAGCATAGATTTACCGGGTGTATTCCGATAGGGGATCGAAAATTCCATTATTTTTGCGATATCTCTTACCGTTTTCGAGATAATCGACATTTTCCGATTTTAGTCTTTTTGGCATTCAAAATACACAAAATTTGCATAGATTTACCGGGTGTATTCCGATAGGGGATCGAAAAATCCATTATTTTTGCGATATCTCTTACCGTTTTCGAGATAATCGACATTTTCCGATTTTAGTCTTTTTGGCTCTCAAAATACACAAAATTTTTTAAGATTTTTTTTTTTTTCAATTTAGGACATTCAGCACTTGTTTTTTATATTTGGAAGCATAGATTTACCGGGTGTATTCCGATAGGGGATCGAAAATTCCATTATTTTTGCGATATCTCTTACCGTTTTCGAGAAAATCGACATTTTCCGATTTTAGTCTTTTTGGCATTCAAAATACACAAAATTTGCATAGATTTACCGGGTGTATTCCGATAGGGGATCGAAAAATCCATTATTTTTGCGATATCTCTTACCGTTTTCGAGATAATCGACATTTTCCGATTTTAGTCTTTTTGGCTCTCAAAATACACAAAATTTTTTAAGATTTTTTTTTTTTTCAATTTAGGACATTCAGCACTTGTTTTTTATATTTGGAAGCATAGATTTACCGGGTGTATTCCGATAGGGGATCGAAAATTCCATTATTTTTGCGATATCTCTTACCGTTTTCGAGATAATCGACATTTTCCGATTTTAGTCTTTTTGGCATTCAAAATACACAAAATTTGCATAGATTTACCGGGTGTATTCCGATAGGGGATCGAAAAATCCATTATTTTTGCGATATCTCTTACCGTTTTCGAGATAATCGACATTTTCCGATTTTAGTCTTTTTGGCTCTCAAAATACACAAAATTTTTTAAGATTTTTTTTTTTTTCAATTTAGGACATTCAGCACTTGTTTTTTATATTTGGAAGCATAGATTTACCGGGTGTATTCCGATAGGGGATCGAAAATTCCATTATTTTTGCGATATCTCTTACCGTTTTCGAGAAAATCGACATTATCCGATTTTAGTCTTTTTGGCATTCAAAATACACAAAATTTGCATAGATTTACCAAGTGTATTCCGATAGGGGATCGAAAAATCCATTATTTTTGCGATATCTCTTACCGTTTTCGAGATAATCGACATTTTCCGATTTTAGTCTTTTTGGCACTCAAAATACACAAAATTTTTTAAGATTTTTTTTTTTTTCAATTTAGGACATTCAGCACTTGTTTTTTATATTTGGAAGCATAGATTTACCGGGTGTATTCCGATAGGGGATCGAAAATTCCATTATTTTTGCGATATCTCTTACCGTTTTCGAGATAATCGACATTTTCCGATTTTAGTCTTTTTGGCACTCAAAATACACAAAATTTTTTAAGATTTTTTTTTTTTCAATTTAGGACATTCAGCACTTGTTTTTTATATTTGGAAGCATAGATTTACCGGGTGTATTCCGATAGGGGATCGAAAATTCCATTATTTTTGCGATATCTCTTACCGTTTTCGAGATAATCGACATTTTCCGATTTTAGTCTTTTTGGCATTCAAAATACACAAAATTTGCATAGTTTTACCGGGTGTATTCCGATAGGGGATCGAAAAATCCATTATTTTTGCGATATCTCTTACCGTTTTCGAGATAATCGACATTTTCCGATTTTAGTCTTTTTGGCTCTCAAAATACACAAAATTTTTTAAGATTTTTTTTTTTTCAATTTAGGACATTCAGCACTTGTTTTTTATATTTGGAAGCATAGATTTACCGGGTGTATTCCGATAGGGGATCGAAAATTCCATTATTTTTGCGATATCTCTTACCGTTTTCGAGATAATCGACATTTTCCGATTTTAGTCTTTTTGGCATTCAAAATACACAAAATTTGCATAGTTTTACCGGGTGTATTCCGATAGGGGATCGAAAAATCCATTATTTTTGCGATATCTCTTACCGTTTTCGAGATAATCGACATTTTCCGATTTTAGTCTTTTTGGCACTCAAAATACACAAAATTTTTTAAGATTTTTTTTTTTTTCAATTTAGGACATTCAGCACTTGTTTTTTATATTTGGAAGCATAGATTTACCGGGTGTTTTCCGATAGGGGATCGAAAATTCCATTATTTTTGCGATATCTCTTACCGTTTTCGAGATAATCGACATTTTCCGATTTTAGTCTTTTTGGCACTCAAAATACACAAAATTTTTTAAGATTTTTTTTTTTTCAATTTAGGACATTCAGCACTTGTTTTTTATATTTGGAAGCATAGATTTACCGGGTGTATTCCGATAGGGGATCGAAAATTCCATTATTTTTGCGATATCTCTTACCGTTTTCGAGATAATCGACATTTTCCGATTTTAGTCTTTTTGGCATTCAAAATACACAAAATTTGCATAGCTTTTCCGGGTGTATTCCGATAGGGGATCGAAAAATCCATTATTTTTGCGATATCTCTTACCGTTTTCGAGATAATCGACATTTTCCGATTTTAGTCTATTTGGCTCTCAAAATACACAAAATTTTTTAAGATTTTTTTTTTTTCAATTTAGGACATTCAGCACTTGTTTTTTATATTTGGAAGCATAGATTTACCGGGTGTATTCCGATAGGGGATCGAAAATTCCATTATTTTTGCGATATCTCTTACCGTTTTCGAGATAATCGACATTTTCCGATTTTAGCCTTTTTGGCATTCAAAATACACAAAATTTGCATAGCTTTACCGGGTGTATACCGATAGGGGATCGAAAAATCCATTATTTTTGCGATATCTCTTACCGTTTTCGAGATAATCGACATTTTCCGATTTTAGTCTTTTTGGCATTCAAAATACACAAAATTTGCATAGTTTTACCGGGTGTATTCCGATAGGGGATCGAAAAATCCATTATTTTTGCGATATCTCTTACCGTTTTCGAGATAATCGACATTTTCCGATTTTAGTCTTTTTGGCACTCAAAATACACAAAATTTTTTAAGATTTTTTTTTTTTTCAATTTAGGACATTCAGCACTTGTTTTTTATATTTGGAAGCATAGATTTACCGGGTGTTTTCCGATAGGGGATCGAAAATTCCATTATTTTTGCGATATCTCTTACCGTTTTCGAGATAATCGACATTTTCCGATTTTAGTCTTTTTGGCACTCAAAATACACAAAATTTTTTAAGATTTTTTTTTTTTCAATTTAGGACATTCAGCACTTGTTTTTTATATTTGGAAGCATAGATTTACCGGGTGTATTCCGATAGGGGATCGAAAATTCCATTATTTTTGCGATATCTCTTACCGTTTTCGAGATAATCGACATTTTCCGATTTTAGTCTTTTTGGCATTCAAAATACACAAAATTTGCATAGCTTTTCCGGGTGTATTCCGATAGGGGATCGAAAAATCCATTATTTTTGCGATATCTCTTACCGTTTTCGAGATAATCGACATTTTCCGATTTTAGTCTATTTGGCTCTCAAAATACACAAAATTTTTTAAGATTTTTTTTTTTTCAATTTAGGACATTCAGCACTTGTTTTTTATATTTGGAAGCATAGATTTACCGGGTGTATTTCGATAGGGGATCGAAAATTCCATTATTTTTGCGATATCTCTTACCGTTTTCGAGATAATCGACATTTTCCGATTTTAGCCTTTTTGGCATTCAAAATACACAAAATTTGCATAGCTTTACCGGGTGTATACCGATAGGGGATCGAAAAATCCATTATTTTTGCGATATCTCTTACCGTTTTCGAGATAATCGACATTTTCCGATTTTAGTCTTTTTGGCTCTCAAAATACACAAAATTTTTTAAGATTTTTTTTTTTTTCAATTTAGGACATTCAGCACTTGTTTTTTATATTTGGAAGCATAGATTTACCGGGTGTATTCCGATAGGGGATCGAAAATTCCATTATTTTTGCGATATCTCTTACCGTTTTCGAGATAATCGACATTTTCCGATTTTAGTCTTTTTGGCATTCAAAATACACAAAATTTGCATAGATTTACCGGGTGTATTCCGATAGGGGATCGAAAAATCCATTATTTTTGCGATATCTCTTACCGTTTTCGAGATAATCGACATTTTCCCATTTTAGTCTTTTTGGCTCTCAAAATACACAAAATTTTTTAAGATTTTTTTTTTTTTCAATTTAGGACATTCAGCACTTGTTTTTTATATTTGGAAGCATAGATTTACCGGGTGTATTCCGATAGGGGATCGAAAATTCCATTATTTTTGCGATATCTCTTACCGTTTTCGAGATAATCGACATTTTCCGATTTTAGTCTTTTTGGCATTCAAAATACACAAAATTTGCATAGATTTACCGGGTGTATTCCGATAGGGGATCGAAAAATCCATTATTTTTGCGATATCTCTTACCGTTTTCGAGATAATCGACATTTTCCGATTTTAGTCTTTTTGGCTCTCAAAATACACAAAATTTTTTAAGATTTTTTTTTTTTTCAATTTAGGACATTCAGCACTTGTTTTTTATATTTGGAAGCATAGATTTACCGGGTGTATTCCGATAGGGGATCGAAAATTCCATTATTTTTGCGATATCTCTTACCGTTTTCGAGATAATCGACATTTTCCGATTTTAGTCTTTTTGGCACTCAAAATACACAAAATTTTTTAAGATTTTTTTTTTTTTCAATTTAGGACATTCAGCACTTGTTTTTTATATTTGGAAGCATAGATTTACCGGGTGTATTCCGATAGGGGATCGAAAATTCCATTATTTTTGCGATATCTCTTACCGTTTTCGAGATAATCGACATTTTCCGATTTTAGTCTTTTTGGCATTCAAAATACACAAAATTTGCATAGATTTACCGGGTGTATTCCGATAGGGGATCGAAAAATCCATTATTTTTGCGATATCTCTTACCGTTTTCGAGATAATCGACATTTTCCGATTTTAGTCTTTTTGGCTCTCAAAATACACAAAATTTTTTAAGATTTTTTTTTTTTTCAATTTAGGACATTCAGCACTTGTTTTTTATATTTGGAAGCATAGATTTACCGGGTGTATTCCGATAGGGGATCGAAAATTCCATTATTTTTGCGATATCTCTTACCGTTTTCCAGATAATCGACATTTTCCGATTTTAGTCTTTTTGGCATTCAAAATACACAAAATTTGCATAGATTTACAGGGTGTATTCCGATAGGGGATCGAAAAATCCATTATTTTTGCGATATCTCTTACCGTTTTCGAGATAATCGACATTTTCCGATTTTAGTCTTTTTGGCTCTCAAAACACACAAAATTTTTTAAGATTATTTTTTTTTCAATTTAGGACATTCAGCACTTGTTTTTTATATTAGGAAGCATAGATTTACCGGGTGTATTCCGATAGGGGATCGAAAATTCCATTATTTTTGCGATATCTCTTACCGTTTTCGAGATAATCGACATTTTCCGATTTTAGTCTTTTTGGCATTAAAAATACACAAAATTTGCATAGATTTACCGGGTGTATCCCGATAGGGGATCGAAAAATCCATTATTTTTGCGATATCTCTTACCGTTTTCGAGATAATCGACATTTTCCGATTTTAGTCTTTTTGGCTCTCAAAATACACAAAATTTTTTAAGATTTTTTTTTTTTTCAATTTAGGACATTCAGCACTTGTTTTTTATATTTGGAAGCATAGATTTACCGGGTGTATTCCGATAGGGGATCGAAAATTCCATTATTTTTGCGATATCTCTTACCGTTTTCGAGATAATCGACATTTTCCGATTTTAGTCTTTTTGGCATTCAAAATACACAAAATTTGCATAGATTTACCGGGTGTACTCCGATAGGGGATCGAAAAATCCATTATTTTTGCGATATCTCTTACCGTTTTCGAGATAATCGACATTTTCCGATTTTAGTCTTTTTGGCTCTCAAAATACACAAAATTTTTTAAGATTTTTTTTTTTTTCAATTTAGGACATTCAGCACTTGTTTTTTATATTTGGAAGCATAGATTTACCGGGTGTATTCCGATAGGGGATCGAAAATTCCATTATTTTTGCGATATCTCTTACCGTTTTCGAGATAATCGACATTTTCCGATTTTAGTCTTTTTGGCATTCAAAATACACAAAATTTGCATAGATTTACCGGGTGTATTCCGATAGGGGATCGAAAAATCCATTATTTTTGCGATATCTCTTACCGTTTTCGAGATAATCGACATTTTCCGATTTTAGTCTTTTTGGCTCTCAAAATACACAAAATTTTTTAAGATTTTTTTTTTTTTCAATTTAGGACATTCAGCACTTGTTTTTTATATTTGGAAGCATAGATTTACCGGGTGTATTCCGATAGGGGATCGAAAATTCCATTATTTTTGCGATATCTTTTACCGTTTTCGAGATAATCGACATTTTCCGATTTTAGTCTTTTTGGCATTCAAAATACACAAAATTTGCATAGATTTACCGGGTGTATTCCGATAGGGGATCGAAAATTCCATTATTTTTGCGATATCTCTTACCGTTTTCGAGAAAATCGACATTTTCCGATTTTAGTCTTTTTGGCATTCAAAATACACAAAATTTGCATAGATTTACCAAGTGTATTCCGATAGGGGATCGAAAAATCCATTATTTTTGCGATATCTCTTACCGTTTTCGAGATAATCGACATTTTCCGATTTTAGTCTTTTTGGCACTCAAAATACACAAAATTTTTTAAGATTTTTTTTTTTTTCAATTTAGGACATTCAGCACTTGTTTTTTATATTTGGAAGCATAGATTTACCGGGTGTATTCCGATAGGGGATCGAAAATTCCATTATTTTTGCGATATCTCTTACCGTTTTCGAGATAATCGACATTTTCCGATTTTAGTCTTTTTGGCACTCAAAATACACAAAATTTTTTAAGATTTTTTTTTTTTCAATTTAGGACATTCAGCACTTGTTTTTTATATTTGGAAGCATAGATTTACCGGGTGTATTCCGATAGGGGATCGAAAATTCCATTATTTTTGCGATATCTCTTACCGTTTTCGAGATAATCGACATTTTCCGATTTTAGTCTTTTTGGCATTCAAAATACACAAAATTTGCATAGTTTTACCGGGTGTATTCCGATAGGGGATCGAAAAATCTATTATTTTTGCGATATCTCTTACCGTTTTCGAGATAATCGACATTTTCCGATTTTAGTCTTTTTGGCTCTCAAAATACACAAAAATTTTTAAGATTTTTTTTTTTTCAATTTAGGACATTCAGCACTTGTTTTTTATATTTGGAAGCATAGATTTACCGGGTGTATTCCGATAGGGGATCGAAAATTCCATTATTTTTGCGATATCTCTTACCGTTTTCGAGATAATCGACATTTTCCGATTTTAGTCTTTTTGGCATTCAAAATACACAAAATTTGCATAGTTTTACCGGGTGTATTCCGATAGGGGATCGAAAAATCCATTATTTTTGCGATATCTCTTACCGTTTTCGAGATAATCGACATTTTCCGATTTTAGTCTTTTTGGCACTCAAAATACACAAAATTTTTTAAGATTTTTTTTTTTTTCAATTTAGGACATTCAGCACTTGTTTTTTATATTTGGAAGCATAGATTTACCGGGTGTTTTCCGATAGGGGATCGAAAATTCCATTATTTTTGCGATATCTCTTACCGTTTTCGAGATAATCGACATTTTCCGATTTTAGTCTTTTTGGCACTCAAAATACACAAAATTTTTTAAGATTTTTTTTTTTTCAATTTAGGACATTCAGCACTTGTTTTTTATATTTGGAAGCATAGATTTACCGGGTGTATTCCGATAGGGGATCGAAAATTCCATTATTTTTGCGATATCTCTTACCGTTTTCGAGATAATCGACATTTTCCGATTTTAGTCTTTTTGGCATTCAAAATACACAAAATTTGCATAGATTTACCGGGTGTATTCCGATAGGGGATCGAAAAATCCATTATTTTTGCGATATCTCTTACCGTTTTCGAGATAATCGACATTTTCCGATTTTAGTCTTTTTGGCTCTCAAAACACACAAAATTTTTTAAGATTATTTTTTTTTCAATTTAGGACATTCAGCACTTGTTTTTTATATTAGGAAGCATAGATTTACCGGGTGTATTCCGATAGGGGATCGAAAATTCCATTATTTTTGCGATATCTCTTACCGTTTTCGAGATAATCGACATTTTCCGATTTTAGTCTTTTTGGCATTAAAAATACACAAAATTTGCATAGATTTACCGGGTGTATCCCGATAGGGGATCGAAAAATCCATTATTTTTGCGATATCTCTTACCGTTTTCGAGATAATCGACATTTTCCGATTTTAGTCTTTTTGGCTCTCAAAATACACAAAATTTTTTAAGATTTTTTTTTTTTTCAATTTAGGACATTCAGCACTTGTTTTTTATATTTGGAAGCATAGATTTACCGGGTGTATTCCGATAGGGGATCGAAAATTCCATTATTTTTGCGATATCTCTTACCGTTTTCGAGATAATCGACATTTTCCGATTTTAGTCTTTTTGGCTCTCAAAATACACAAAATTTTTTAAGATTTTTTTTTTTTTCAATTTAGGACATTCAGCACTTGTTTTTTATATTTGGAAGCATAGATTTACCGGGTGTATTCCGATAGGGGATCGAAAATTCCATTATTTTTGCGATATCTCTTACCGTTTTCGAGATAATCGACATTTTCCGATTTTAGTCTTTTTGGCACTCAAAATACACAAAATTTTTTAAGATTTTTTTTTTTTTCAATTTAGGACATTCAGCACTTGTTTTTTATATTTGGAAGCATAGATTTACCGGGTGTATTCCGATAGGGGATCGAAAATTCCATTATTTTTGCGATATCTCTTACCGTTTTCGAGATAATCGACATTTTCCGATTTTAGTCTTTTTGGCATTCAAAATACACAAAATTTGCATAGATTTACCGGGTGTATTCCGATAGGGGATCGAAAAATCCATTATTTTTGCGATATCTCTTACCGTTTTCGAGATAATCGACATTTTCCGATTTTAGTCTTTTTGGCTCTCAAAATACACAAAATTTTTTAAGATTTTTTTTTTTTTCAATTTAGGACATTCAGCACTTGTTTTTTATATTTGGAAGCATAGATTTACCGGGTGTATTCCGATAGGGGATCGAAAATTCCATTATTTTTGCGATATCTCTTACCGTTTTCCAGATAATCGACATTTTCCGATTTTAGTCTTTTTGGCATTCAAAATACACAAAATTTGCATAGATTTACCGGGTGTATTCCGATAGGGGATCGAAAAATCCATTATTTTTGCGATATCTCTTACCGTTTTCGAGATAATCGACATTTTCCGATTTTAGTCTTTTTGGCTCTCAAAACACACAAAATTTTTTAAGATTATTTTTTTTTCAATTTAGGACATTCAGCACTTGTTTTTTATATTTGGAAGCATAGATTTACCGGGTGTATTCCGATAGGGGATCGAAAATTCCATTATTTTTGCGATATCTCTTACCGTTTTCGAGATAATCGACATTTTCCGATTTTAGTCTTTTTGGCATTAAAAATACACAAAATTTGCATAGATTTACCGGGTGTATCCCGATAGGGGATCGAAAAATCCATTATTTTTGCGATATCTCTTACCGTTTTCGAGATAATCGACATTTTCCGATTTTAGTCTTTTTGGCTCTCAAAATACACAAAATTTTTTAAGATTTTTTTTTTTTTCAATTTAGGACATTCAGCACTTGTTTTTTATATTTGGAAGCATAGATTTACCGGGTGTATTCCGATAGGGGATCGAAAATTCCATTATTTTTGCGATATCTCTTACCGTTTTCGAGATAATCGACATTTTCCGATTTTAGTCTTTTTGGCATTCAAAATACACAAAATTTGCATAGATTTACCGGGTGTACTCCGATAGGGGATCGAAAAATCCATTATTTTTGCGATATCTCTTACCGTTTTCGAGATAATCGACATTTTCCGATTTTAGTCTTTTTGGCTCTCAAAATACACAAAATTTTTTAAGATTTTTTTTTTTTTCAATTTAGGACATTCAGCACTTGGTTTTTATATTTGGAAGCATAGATTTACCGGGTGTATTCCGATAGGGGATCGAAAATTCCATTATTTTTGCGATATCTCTTACCGTTTTCGAGATAATCGACATTTTCCGATTTTAGTCTTTTTGGCATTCAAAATACACAAAATTTGCATAGATTTACCGGGTGTATTCCGATAGGGGATCGAAAAATCCATTATTTTTGCGATATCTCTTACCGTTTTCGAGATAATCGACATTTTCCGATTTTAGTCTTTTTGGCTCTCAAAATACACAAAATTTTTTAAGATTTTTTTTTTTTTCAATTTAGGACAATCAGCACTTCTTTTTTATATTTGGAAGCATAGATTTACCGGGTGTATTCCGATAGGGGATCGAAAATTCCATTATTTTTGCGATATCTCTTACCGTTTTCGAGATAATCGACATTTTCCGATTTTAGTCTTTTTGGCATTCAAAATACACAAAATTTGCATAGATTTACCGGGTGTATTCCGATAGGGGATCGAAAAATCCATTATTTTTGCGATATCTCTTACCGTTTTCGAGATAATCGACATTTTCCGATTTTAGTCTTTTTGGCTCTCAAAACACACAAAATTTTTTAAGATTTTTTTTTTTTCAATTTAGGACATTCAGCACTTGTTTTTTATATTTGGAAGCATAGATTTACCGGGTGTATTCCGATAGGGGATCGAAAATTCCATTATTTTTGCGATATCTCTTACCGTTTTCGAGATAATCGACATTTTCCGATTTTAGTCTTTTTGGCATTCAAAATACACAAAATTTGCATAGATTTACCGGGTGTATTCCGATAGGGGATCGAAAAATCCATTATTTTTGCGATATCTCTTACCGTTTTCGAGATAATCGACATTTTCCGATTTTAGTCTTTTTGGCTCTCAAAATACACAAAATTTTTTAAGATTTTTTTTTTTTTCAATTTAGGACATTCAGCACTTGTTTTTTATATTTGGAAGCATAGATTTACCGGGTGTATACCGATAGGGGATCGAAAATTCCATTATTTTTGCGATATCTCTTACCGTTTTCGAGATAATCGACATTTTCCGATTTTAGTCTTTTTGGCATTCAAAATACACAAAATTTGCATAGATTTACCGGGTGTATTCCGATAGGGGATCGAAAAATCCATTATTTTTGCGATATCTCTTACCGTTTTCGAGATAATCGACATTTTCCGATTTTAGTCTTTTTGGCTCTCAAAATACACAAAATTTTTTAAGATTTTTTTTTTTTTCAATTTAGGACATTCAGCACTTGTTTTTTATATTTGGAAGCATAGATTTACCGGGTGTATTCCGATAGGGGATCGAAAATTCCATTATTTTTGCGATATCTCTTACCGTTTTCGAGATAATCGACATTTTCCGATTTTAGTCTTTTTGGCATTCAAAATACACAAAATTTGCATAGATTTACCGGGTGTATTCCGATAGGGGATCGAAAAATCCATTATTTTTGCGATATCTCTTACCGTTTTCGAGATAATCGACATTTTCCGATTTTAGTCTTTTTGGCTCTCAAAATACACAAAATTTTTTAAGATTTTTTTTTTTTTCAATTTAGGACATTCAGCACTTGTTTTTTATATTTGGAAGCATAGATTTACCGGGTGTATACCGATAGGGGATCGAAAATTCCATTATTTTTGCGATATCTCTTACCGTTTTCGAGATAATCGACATTTTCCGATTTTAGTCTTTTTGGCATTCAAAATACACAAAATTTGCATAGATTTACCGGGTGTATTCCGATAGGGGATCGAAAAATCCATTATTTTTGCGATATCTCTTACCGTTTTCGAGATAATCGACATTTTCCGATTTTAGTCTTTTTGGCTCTCAAAATACACAAAATTTTTTAAGATTTTTTTTTTTTTCAATTTAGGACATTCAGCACTTGTTTTTTATATTTGGAAGCATAGATTTACCGGGTGTATTCCGATAGGGGATCGAAAATTCCATTATTTTTGCGATATCTCTTACCGTTTTCGAGAAAATCGACATTTTCCGATTTTAGTCTTTTTGGCATTCAAAATACACAAAATTTGCATAGATTTACCAAGTGTATTCCGATAGGGGATCGAAAAATCCATTACTTTTGCGATATCTCTTACCGTTTTCGAGATAATCGACATTTTCCGATTTTAGTCTTTTTGGCACTCAAAATACACAAAATTTTTTAAGATTTTTTTTTTTTTCAATTTAGGACATTCAGCACTTGTTTTTTATATTTGGAAGCATAGATTTACCGGGTGTTTTCCGATAGGGGATCGAAAATTCCATTATTTTTGCGATATCTCTTACCGTTTTCGAGATAATCGACATTTTCCGATTTTAGTCTTTTTGGCACTCAAAATACACAAAATTTTTTAAGATTTTTTTTTTTTCAATTTAGGACATTCAGCACTTGTTTTTTATATTTGGAAGCATAGATTTACCGGGTGTATTCCGATAGGGGATCGAAAATTCCATTATTTTTGCGATATCTCTTACCGTTTTCGAGATAATCGACATTTTCCGATTTTAGTCTTTTTGGCATTCAAAATACACAAAATTTGCATAGATTTACCGGGTGTATTCCGATAGGGGATCGAAAAATCTATTATTTTTGCGATATCTCTTACCGTTTTCGAGATAATCGACATTTTCCGATTTTAGTCTTTTTGGCTCTCAAAATACACAAAATTTTTTAAGATTTTTTTTTTTTTCAATTTAGGACATTCAGCACTTGTTTTTTATATTTGGAAGCATAGATTTACCGGGTGTATTCCGATAGGGGATCGAAAATTCCATTATTTTTGCGATATCTCTTACCGTTTTCGAGAAAATCGACATTTTCCGATTTTAGTCTTTTTGGCATTCAAAATACACAAAATTTGCATAGATTTACCAAGTGTATTCCGATAGGGGATCGAAAAATCCATTATTTTTGCGATATCTCTTACCGTTTTCGAGATAATCGACATTTTCCGATTTTAGTCTTTTTGGCACTCAAAATACACAAAATTTTTTAAGATTTTTTTTTTTTTCAATTTAGGACATTCAGCACTTGTTTTTTATATTTGGAAGCATAGATTTACCGGGTGTATTCCGATAGGGGATCGAAAATTCCATTATTTTTGCGATATCTCTTACCGTTTTCGAAATAATCGACATTTTCCGATTTTAGTCTTTTTGGCATTCAAAATACACAAAATTTGCATAGATTTACCGGGTGTATTCCGATAGGGGATCGAAAAATCCATTATTTTTGCGATATCTCTTACCGTTTTCGAGATAATCGACATTTTCCGATTTTAGTCTTTTTGGCACTCAAAATACACAAAATTTTTTAAGATTTTTTTTTTTTTCAATTTAGGACATTCAGCACTTGTTTTTTATATTTGGAAGCATAGATTTACCGGGTTTTTTCCGATAGGGGATCGAAAATTCCATTATTTTTGCGATATCTCTTACCGTTTTCGAGATAATCGACATTTTCCGATTTTAGTCTTTTTGGCACTCAAAATACACAAAATTTTTTAAGATTTTTTTTTTTTCAATTTAGGACATTCAGCACTTGTTTTTTATATTTGGAAGCATAGATTTACCGGGTGTATTCCGATAGGGGATCGAAAATTCCATTATTTTTGCGATATCTCTTACCGTTTTCGAGATAATCGACATTTTCCGATTTTAGTCTTTTTGGCATTCAAAATACACAAAATTTGCATAGATTTACCGGGTGTATTCCGATAGGGGATCGAAAAATCCATTATTTTTGCGATATCTCTTACCGTTTTCGAGATAATCGACATTTTCCGATTTTAGTCTTTTTGGCACTCAAAATACACAAAATTTTTTAAGATTTTTTTTTTTTTCAATTTAGGACATTCAGCACTTGTTTTTTTATATTTGGAAGCATAGATTTACCGCGTGTATTCCGATAGGGGATCGAAAATTCCATTATTTTTGCGATATCTCTTACCGTTTTCGAGATAATCGACATTTTCCGATTTTAGTCTTTTTGGCATTCAAAATACACAAAATTTGCATAGATTTACCGGGTGTATTCCGATAGGGGATCGAAAAATCCATTATTTTTGCGATATCTCTTACCGTTTTCGAGATAATCGACATTTTCCGATTTTAGTCTTTTTGGCACTCAAAATACACAAAATTTTTTAAGATTTTTTTTTTTTTCAATTTAGGACATTCAGCACTTGTTTTTTATATTTGGAAGCATAGATTTACCGGGTGTATTCCGATAGGGGATCGAAAATTCCATTATTTTTGCGATATCTCTTACCGTTTTCGAGATAATCGACATTTTCCGATTTTAGTCTTTTTGGCATTCAAAATACACAAAATTTGCATAGATTTACCGGGTGTATTCCGATAGGGGATCGAAAAATCCATTATTTTTGCGATATCTCTTACCGTTTTCGAGATAATCGACATTTTCCGATTTTAGTCTTTTTGGCTCTCAAAATACACAAAATTTTTTAAGATTTTTTTTTTTTTCAATTTAGGACATTCAGCACTTGTTTTTTATATTTGGAAGCATAGATTTACCGGGTGTATTCCGATAGGGGATCGAAAATTCCATTATTTTTGCGATATCTCTTACCGTTTTCGAGAAAATCGACATTTTCCGATTTTAGTCTTTTTGGCATTCAAAATACACAAAATTTGCATAGATTTACCGGGTGTATTCCGATAGGGGATCGAAAAATCCATTATTTTTGCGATATCTCTTACCGTTTTCGAGATAATCGACATTTTCCGATTTTAGTCTTTTTGGCTCTCAAAATACACAAAATTTTTTAAGATTTTTTTTTTTTTCAATTTAGGACATTCAGCACTTGTTTTTTATATTTGGAAGCATAGATTTACCGGGTGTATTCCGATAGGGGATCGAAAATTCCATTATTTTTGCGATATCTCTTACCGTTTTCGAGATAATCGACATTTTCCGATTTTAGTCTTTTTGGCATTCAAAATACACAAAATTTGCATAGATTTACCGGGTGTATTCCGATAGGGGATCGAAAAATCCATTATTTTTGCGATATCTCTTACCGTTTTCGAGATAATCGACATTTTCCGATTTTAGTCTTTTTGGCTCTCAAAATACACAAAATTTTTTAAGATTTTTTTTTTTTTCAATTTAGGACATTCAGCACTTGTTTTTTATATTTGGAAGCATAGATTTACCGGGTGTATTCCGATAGGGGATCGAAAATTCCATTATTTTTGCGATATCTCTTACCGTTTTCGAGAAAATCGACATTATCCGATTTTAGTCTTTTTGGCATTCAAAATACACAAAATTTGCATAGATTTACCAAGTGTATTCCGATAGGGGATCGAAAAATCCATTATTTTTGCGATATCTCTTACCGTTTTCGAGATAATCGACATTTTCCGATTTTAGTCTTTTTGGCACTCAAAATACACAAAATTTTTTAAGATTTTTTTTTTTTTCAATTTAGGACATTCAGCACTTGTTTTTTATATTTGGAAGCATAGATTTACCGGGTGTATTCCGATAGGGGATCGAAAATTCCATTATTTTTGCGATATCTCTTACCGTTTTCGAGATAATCGACATTTTCCGATTTTAGTCTTTTTGGCACTCAAAATACACAAAATTTTTTAAGATTTTTTTTTTTTCAATTTAGGACATTCAGCACTTGTTTTTTATATTTGGAAGCATAGATTTACCGGGTGTATTCCGATAGGGGATCGAAAATTCCATTATTTTTGCGATATCTCTTACCGTTTTCGAGATAATCGACATTTTCCGATTTTAGTCTTTTTGGCATTCAAAATACACAAAATTTGCATAGTTTTACCGGGTGTATTCCGATAGGGGATCGAAAAATCCATTATTTTTGCGATATCTCTTACCGTTTTCGAGATAATCGACATTTTCCGATTTTAGTCTTTTTGGCTCTCAAAATACACAAAATTTTTTAAGATTTTTTTTTTTTCAATTTAGGACATTCAGCACTTGTTTTTTATATTTGGAAGCATAGATTTACCGGGTGTATTCCGATAGGGGATCGAAAATTCCATTATTTTTGCGATATCTCTTACCGTTTTCGAGATAATCGACATTTTCCGATTTTAGTCTTTTTGGCATTCAAAATACACAAAATTTGCATAGTTTTACCGGGTGTATTCCGATAGGGGATCGAAAAATCCATTATTTTTGCGATATCTCTTACCGTTTTCGAGATAATCGACATTTTCCGATTTTAGTCTTTTTGGCACTCAAAATACACAAAATTTTTTAAGATTTTTTTTTTTTTCAATTTAGGACATTCAGCACTTGTTTTTTATATTTGGAAGCATAGATTTACCGGGTGTTTTCCGATAGGGGATCGAAAATTCCATTATTTTTGCGATATCTCTTACCGTTTTCGAGATAATCGACATTTTCCGATTTTAGTCTTTTTGGCACTCAAAATACACAAAATTTTTTAAGATTTTTTTTTTTTCAATTTAGGACATTCAGCACTTGTTTTTTATATTTGGAAGCATAGATTTACCGGGTGTATTCCGATAGGGGATCGAAAATTCCATTATTTTTGCGATATCTCTTACCGTTTTCGAGATAATCGACATTTTCCGATTTTAGTCTTTTTGGCATTCAAAATACACAAAATTTGCATAGCTTTTCCGGGTGTATTCCGATAGGGGATCGAAAAATCCATTATTTTTGCGATATCTCTTACCGTTTTCGAGATAATCGACATTTTCCGATTTTAGTCTATTTGGCTCTCAAAATACACAAAATTTTTTAAGATTTTTTTTTTTTCAATTTAGGACATTCAGCACTTGTTTTTTATATTTGGAAGCATAGATTTACCGGGTGTATTCCGATAGGGGATCGAAAATTCCATTATTTTTGCGATATCTCTTACCGTTTTCGAGATAATCGACATTTTCCGATTTTAGCCTTTTTGGCATTCAAAATACACAAAATTTGCATAGCTTTACCGGGTGTATACCGATAGGGGATCGAAAAATCCATTATTTTTGCGATATCTCTTACCGTTTTCGAGATAATCGACATTTTCCGATTTTAGTCTTTTTGGCATTCAAAATACACAAAATTTGCATAGTTTTACCGGGTGTATTCCGATAGGGGATCGAAAAATCCATTATTTTTGCGATATCTCTTACCGTTTTCGAGATAATCGACATTTTCCGATTTTAGTCTTTTTGGCACTCAAAATACACAAAATTTTTTAAGATTTTTTTTTTTTTCAATTTAGGACATTCAGCACTTGTTTTTTATATTTGGAAGCATAGATTTACCGGGTGTTTTCCGATAGGGGATCGAAAATTCCATTATTTTTGCGATATCTCTTACCGTTTTCGAGATAATCGACATTTTCCGATTTTAGTCTTTTTGGCACTCAAAATACACAAAATTTTTTAAGATTTTTTTTTTTTCAATTTAGGACATTCAGCACTTGTTTTTTATATTTGGAAGCATAGATTTACCGGGTGTATTCCGATAGGGGATCGAAAATTCCATTATTTTTGCGATATCTCTTACCGTTTTCGAGATAATCGACATTTTCCGATTTTAGTCTTTTTGGCATTCAAAATACACAAAATTTGCATAGCTTTTCCGGGTGTATTCCGATAGGGGATCGAAAAATCCATTATTTTTGCGATATCTCTTACCGTTTTCGAGATAATCGACATTTTCCGATTTTAGTCTATTTGGCTCTCAAAATACACAAAATTTTTTAAGATTTTTTTTTTTTCAATTTAGGACATTCAGCACTTGTTTTTTATATTTGGAAGCATAGCTTTACCGGGTGTATTTCGATAGGGGATCGAAAATTCCATTATTTTTGCGATATCTCTTACCGTTTTCGAGATAATCGACATTTTCCGATTTTAGCCTTTTTGGCATTCAAAATACACAAAATTTGCATAGCTTTACCGGGTGTATACCGATAGGGGATCGAAAAATCCATTATTTTTGCGATATCTCTTACCGTTTTCGAGATAATCGACATTTTCCGATTTTAGTCTTTTTGGCTCTCAAAATACACAAAATTTTTTAAGATTTTTTTTTTTTTCAATTTAGGACATTCAGCACTTGTTTTTTATATTTGGAAGCATAGATTTACCGGGTGTATTCCGATAGGGGATCGAAAATTCCATTATTTTTGCGATATCTCTTACCGTTTTCGAGATAATCGACATTTTCCGATTTTAGTCTTTTTGGCATTCAAAATACACAAAATTTGCATAGATTTACCGGGTGTATTCCGATAGGGGATCGAAAAATCCATTATTTTTGCGATATCTCTTACCGTTTTCGAGATAATCGACATTTTCCCATTTTAGTCTTTTTGGCTCTCAAAATACACAAAATTTTTTAAGATTTTTTTTTTTTTCAATTTAGGACATTCAGCACTTGTTTTTTATATTTGGAAGCATAGATTTACCGGGTGTATTCCGATAGGGGATCGAAAATTCCATTATTTTTGCGATATCTCTTACCGTTTTCGAGATAATCGACATTTTCCGATTTTAGTCTTTTTGGCATTCAAAATACACAAAATTTGCATAGATTTACCGGGTGTATTCCGATAGGGGATCGAAAAATCCATTATTTTTGCGATATCTCTTACCGTTTTCGAGATAATCGACATTTTCCGATTTTAGTCTTTTTGGCTCTCAAAATACACAAAATTTTTTAAGATTTTTTTTTTTTTCAATTTAGGACATTCAGCACTTGTTTTTTATATTTGGAAGCATAGATTTACCGGGTGTATTCCGATAGGGGATCGAAAATTCCATTATTTTTGCGATATCTCTTACCGTTTTCGAGATAATCGACATTTTCCGATTTTAGTCTTTTTGGCACTCAAAATACACAAAATTTTTTAAGATTTTTTTTTTTTTCAATTTAGGACATTCAGCACTTGTTTTTTATATTTGGAAGCATAGATTTACCGGGTGTATTCCGATAGGGGATCGAAAATTCCATTATTTTTGCGATATCTCTTACCGTTTTCGAGATAATCGACATTTTCCGATTTTAGTCTTTTTGGCATTCAAAATACACAAAATTTGCATAGATTTACCGGGTGTATTCCGATAGGGGATCGAAAAATCCATTATTTTTGCGATATCTCTTACCGTTTTCGAGATAATCGACATTTTCCGATTTTAGTCTTTTTGGCTCTCAAAATACACAAAATTTTTTAAGATTTTTTTTTTTTTCAATTTAGGACATTCAGCACTTGTTTTTTATATTTGGAAGCATAGATTTACCGGGTGTATTCCGATAGGGGATCGAAAATTCCATTATTTTTGCGATATCTCTTACCGTTTTCCAGATAATCGACATTTTCCGATTTTAGTCTTTTTGGCATTCAAAATACACAAAATTTGCATAGATTTACAGGGTGTATTCCGATAGGGGATCGAAAAATCCATTATTTTTGCGATATCTCTTACCGTTTTCGAGATAATCGACATTTTCCGATTTTAGTCTTTTTGGCTCTCAAAACACACAAAATTTTTTAAGATTATTTTTTTTTCAATTTAGGACATTCAGCACTTGTTTTTTATATTAGGAAGCATAGATTTACCGGGTGTATTCCGATAGGGGATCGAAAATTCCATTATTTTTGCGATATCTCTTACCGTTTTCGAGATAATCGACATTTTCCGATTTTAGTCTTTTTGGCATTAAAAATACACAAAATTTGCATAGATTTACCGGGTGTATCCCGATAGGGGATCGAAAAATCCATTATTTTTGCGATATCTCTTACCGTTTTCGAGATAATCGACATTTTCCGATTTTAGTCTTTTTGGCTCTCAAAATACACAAAATTTTTTAAGATTTTTTTTTTTTTCAATTTAGGACATTCAGCACTTGTTTTTTATATTTGGAAGCATAGATTTACCGGGTGTATTCCGATAGGGGATCGAAAATTCCATTATTTTTGCGATATCTCTTACCGTTTTCGAGATAATCGACATTTTCCGATTTTAGTCTTTTTGGCATTCAAAATACACAAAATTTGCATAGATTTACCGGGTGTACTCCGATAGGGGATCGAAAAATCCATTATTTTTGCGATATCTCTTACCGTTTTCGAGATAATCGACATTTTCCGATTTTAGTCTTTTTGGCTCTCAAAATACACAAAATTTTTTAAGATTTTTTTTTTTTTCAATTTAGGACATTCAGCACTTGTTTTTTATATTTGGAAGCATAGATTTACCGGGTGTATTCCGATAGGGGATCGAAAATTCCATTATTTTTGCGATATCTCTTACCGTTTTCGAGATAATCGACATTTTCCGATTTTAGTCTTTTTGGCATTCAAAATACACAAAATTTGCATAGATTTACCGGGTGTATTCCGATAGGGGATCGAAAAATCCATTATTTTTGCGATATCTCTTACCGTTTTCGAGATAATCGACATTTTCCGATTTTAGTCTTTTTGGCTCTCAAAATACACAAAATTTTTTAAGATTTTTTTTTTTTTCAATTTAGGACATTCAGCACTTGTTTTTTATATTTGGAAGCATAGATTTACCGGGTGTATTCCGATAGGGGATCGAAAATTCCATTATTTTTGCGATATCTTTTACCGTTTTCGAGATAATCGACATTTTCCGATTTTAGTCTTTTTGGCATTCAAAATACACAAAATTTGCATAGATTTACCGGGTGTATTCCGATAGGGGATCGAAAATTCCATTATTTTTGCGATATCTCTTACCGTTTTCGAGAAAATCGACATTTTCCGATTTTAGTCTTTTTGGCATTCAAAATACACAAAATTTGCATAGATTTACCAAGTGTATTCCGATAGGGGATCGAAAAATCCATTATTTTTGCGATATCTCTTACCGTTTTCGAGATAATCGACATTTTCCGATTTTAGTCTTTTTGGCACTCAAAATACACAAAATTTTTTAAGATTTTTTTTTTTTTCAATTTAGGACATTCAGCACTTGTTTTTTATATTTGGAAGCATAGATTTACCGGGTGTATTCCGATAGGGGATCGAAAATTCCATTATTTTTGCGATATCTCTTACCGTTTTCGAGATAATCGACATTTTCCGATTTTAGTCTTTTTGGCACTCAAAATACACAAAATTTTTTAAGATTTTTTTTTTTTCAATTTAGGACATTCAGCACTTGTTTTTTATATTTGGAAGCATAGATTTACCGGGTGTATTCCGATAGGGGATCGAAAATTCCATTATTTTTGCGATATCTCTTACCGTTTTCGAGATAATCGACATTTTCCGATTTTAGTCTTTTTGGCATTCAAAATACACAAAATTTGCATAGTTTTACCGGGTGTATTCCGATAGGGGATCGAAAAATCCATTATTTTTGCGATATCTCTTACCGTTTTCGAGATAATCGACATTTTCCGATTTTAGTCTTTTTGGCTCTCAAAATACACAAAAATTTTTAAGATTTTTTTTTTTTCAATTTAGGACATTCAGCACTTGTTTTTTATATTTGGAAGCATAGATTTACCGGGTGTATTCCGATAGGGGATCGAAAATTCCATTATTTTTGCGATATCTCTTACCGTTTTCGAGATAATCGACATTTTCCGATTTTAGTCTTTTTGGCATTCAAAATACACAAAATTTGCATAGTTTTACCGGGTGTATTCCGATAGGGGATCGAAAAATCCATTATTTTTGCGATATCTCTTACCGTTTTCGAGATAATCGACATTTTCCGATTTTAGTCTTTTTGGCACTCAAAATACACAAAATTTTTTAAGATTTTTTTTTTTTTCAATTTAGGACATTCAGCACTTGTTTTTTATATTTGGAAGCATAGATTTACCGGGTGTTTTCCGATAGGGGATCGAAAATTCCATTATTTTTGCGATATCTCTTACCGTTTTCGAGATAATCGACATTTTCCGATTTTAGTCTTTTTGGCACTCAAAATACACAAAATTTTTTAAGATTTTTTTTTTTTCAATTTAGGACATTCAGCACTTGTTTTTTATATTTGGAAGCATAGATTTACCGGGTGTATTCCGATAGGGGATCGAAAATTCCATTATTTTTGCGATATCTCTTACCGTTTTCGAGATAATCGACATTTTCCGATTTTAGTCTTTTTGGCATTCAAAATACACAAAATTTGCATAGATTTACCGGGTGTATTCCGATAGGGGATCGAAAAATCCATTATTTTTGCGATATCTCTTACCGTTTTCGAGATAATCGACATTTTCCGATTTTAGTCTTTTTGGCACTCAAAATACACAAAATTTTTTAAGATTTTTTTTTTTTTCAATTTAGGACATTCAGCACTTGTTTTTTAAATTTGGAAGCATAGATTTACCGGGTGTATTCCGATAGGGGATCGAAAATTCCATTATTTTTGCGATATCTCTTACCGTTTTCGAGATAATCGACATTTTCCGATTTTAGTCTTTTTGGCATTCAAAATACACAAAATTTGCATAGATTTACCGGGTGTATTCCGATAGGGGATCGAAAAATCCATTATTTTTGCGATATCTCTTACCGTTTTCGAGATAATCGACATTTTCCGATTTTAGTCTTTTTGGCTCTCAAAATACACAAAATTTTTTAAGATTTTTTTTTTTTTCAATTTAGGACATTCAGCACTTGTTTTTTATATTTGGAAGCATAGATTTACCGGGTGTATTCCGATAGGGGATCGAAAATTCCATTATTTTTGCGATATCTCTTACCGTTTTCGAGATAATCGACATTTTCCGATTTTAGTCTTTTTGGCATTCAAAATACACAAAATTTGCATAGATTTACCGCGTGTATTCCGATAGGGGATCGAAAAATCCATTATTTTTGCGATATCTCTTATCGTTTTCGAGATAATCGACATTTTCCGATTTTAGTCTTTTTGGCATTCAAAATACACAAAATTTGCATAGATTTACCGGGTGTATTCCGATAGGGGATCGAAAAATCCATTATTTTTGCGATATCTCTTACCGTTTTCGAGATAATCGACATTTTCCGATTTTAGTCTTTTTGGCTCTCAAAATACACAAAATTTTTTAAGATTTTTTTTTTTTCAATTTAGGACATTCATAACTTGTTTTTTATATTTGGAAGCATAGATTTACTGGGTGTATTCCGATAGGGGATCGAAAATTCCATTATTTTTGCGATATCTCTTACCGTTTTCGAGATAATCGACATTTTCCGATTTTAGTCTTTTTGGCATTCAAAATACACAAAATTTGCATAGATTTACCGGGTGTATTCCGATAGGGGATCGAAAAATCCATTATTTTTGCGATATCTCTTACCGTTTTCGAGATAATCGACATTTTCCGATTTTAGTCTTTTTGGCACTCAAAATACACAAAATTTTTTAAGATTTTTTTTTTTTTCAATTTAGGACATTCAGCACTTGTTTTTTATATTTGGAAGCATAGATTTACCGGGTGTATTCCGATAGGGGATCGAAAATTCCATTATTTTTGCGATATCTCTTACCGTTTTCGAGATAATCGACATTTTCCGATTTTAGTCTTTTTGGCACTCAAAATACACAAAATTTTTTAAGATTTTTTTTTTTTTCAATTTAGGACATTCAGCACTTGTTTTTTATATTTGGAAGCATAGTTTTACCGGGTGTATTCCGATAGGGGATCGAAAATTCCATTATTTTTGCGATATCTCTTACCGTTTTCGAGAAAATCGACATTTTCCGATTTTAGTCTTTTTGGCATTCAAAATACACAAAATTTGCATAGATTTACCAAGTGTATTCCGATAGGGGATCGAAAAATCCATTATTTTTGCGATATCTCTTACCGTTTTCGAGATAATCGACATTTTCCGATTTTAGTCTTTTTGGCACTCAAAATACACAAAATTTTTTAAGATTTTTTTTTTTTTCAATTTAGGACATTCAGCACTTGTTTTTTATATTTGGAAGCATAGATTTACCGGGTGTATTCCGATAGGGGATCGAAAATTCCATTATTTTTGCGATATCTCTTACCGTTTTCGAGATAATCGACATTTTCCGATTTTAGTCTTTTTGGCACTCAAAATACACAAAATTTTTTAAGATTTTTTTTTTTTTCAATTTAGGACATTCAGCACTTGTTTTTTATATTTGGAAGCATAGATTTACCGGGTGTATTCCGATAGGGGATCGAAAATTCCATTATTTTTGCGATATCTCTTACCGTTTTCGAGATAATCGACATTTTCCGATTTTAGTCTTTTTGGCATTCAAAATACACAAAATTTGCATAGATTTACCGGGTGTATTCCGATAGGGGATCGAAAAATCCATTATTTTTGCGATATCTCTTACCGTTTTCGAGATAATCGACATTTTCCGATTTTAGTCTTTTTGGCACTCAAAATACACAAAATTTTTTAAGATTTTTTTTTTTTTCAATTTAGGACATTCAGCACTTGTTTTTTATATTTGGAAGCATAGATTTACCGGGTGTATTCCGATAGGGGATCGAAAATTCCATTATTTTTGCGATATCTCTTACCGTTTTCGAGATAATCGACATTTTCCGATTTTAGTCTTTTTGGCATTCAAAATACACAAAATTTGCATAGATTTACCGGGTGTATTCCGATAGGGGATCGAAAAATCTATTATTTTTGCGATATCTCTTACCGTTTTCGAGATAATCGACATTTTCCGATTTTAGTCTTTTTGGCTCTCAAAATACACAAAATTTTTTAAGATTTTTTTTTTTTTCAATTTAGGACATTCAGCACTTGTTTTTTATATTTGGAAGCATAGATTTACCGGGTGTATTCCGATAGGGGATCGAAAATTCCATTATTTTTGCGATATCTCTTACCGTTTTCGAGAAAATCGACATTTTCCGATTTTAGTCTTTTTGGCATTCAAAATACACAAAATTTGCATAGATTTACCAAGTGTATTCCGATAGGGGATCGAAAAATCCATTATTTTTGCGATATCTCTTACCGTTTTCGAGATAATCGACATTTTCCGATTTTAGTCTTTTTGGCACTCAAAATACACAAAATTTTTTAAGATTTTTTTTTTTTTCAATTTAGGACATTCAGCACTTGTTTTTTATATTTGGAAGCATAGATTTACCGGGTGTATTCCGATAGGGGATCGAAAATTCCATTATTTTTGCGATATCTCTTACCGTTTTCGAGATAATCGACATTTTCCGATTTTAGTCTTTTTGGCACTCAAAATACACAAAATTTTTTAAGATTTTTTTTTTTCAATTTAGGACATTCAGCACTTGTTTTTTATATTTGGAAGCATAGATTTACCGGGTGTATTCCGATAGGGGATCGAAAATTCCATTATTTTTGCGATATCTCTTACCGTTTTCGAGATAATCGACATTTTCCGATTTTAGTCTTTTTGGCATTCAAAATACACAAAATTTGCATAGATTTACCGGGTGTATTCCGATAGGGGATCGAAAAATCCATTATTTTTGCGATATCTCTTACCGTTTTCGAGATAATCGACATTTTCCGATTTTAGTCTTTTTGGCTCTCAAAATACACAAAATTTTTTAAGATTTTTTTTTTTTCAATTTAGGACATTCAGCACTTGTTTTTTATATTTGGAAGCATAGATTTACCGGGTGTATTCCGATAGGGGATCGAAAATTCCATTATTTTTGCGATATCTCTTACCGTTTTCGAAATAATCGACATTTTCCGATTTTAGTCTTTTTGGCACTCAAAATACACAAAATTTGCATAGTTTTACCGGGTGTATTCCGATAGGGGATCGAAAAATCCATTATTTTTGCGATATCTCTTACCGTTTTCGAGATAATCGACATTTTCCGATTTTAGTCTTTTTGGCTCTCAAAATACACAAAATTTTTTAAGATTTTTTTTTTTTCAATTTAGGACATTCAGCACTTGTTTTTTATATTTGGAAGCATAGATTTACCGGGTGTATTCCGATAGGGGATCGAAAATTCCATTATTTTTGCGATATCTCTTACCGTTTTCGAGATAATCGACCTTTTCCGATTTTAGTCTTTTTGGCACTCAAAATACACATAATTTGCATAGATTTACCGGGTGTATTCCGATAGGGGATCGAAAAATCCATTATTTTGGCGATATCTCTTACCGTTTTCGAGATAATCGACATTTTCCGATTTTAGTCTTTTTGGCTCTCAAAATACACAAAATTTTTTAAGATTTTTTTTTTTTCAATTTAGGACATTCAGCACTTGTTTTTTATATTTGGAAGCATAGATTTATCGGGTGTATTCCGATAGGGGATCGAAAATTCCATTATTTTTGCGATATCTCTTACCGTTTTCGAGATAATCGACCTTTTCCGATTTTAGTCTTTTTGGCACTCAAAATACACATAATTTGCATAGATTTACCGGGTGTATTCCGATAGGGGATCGAAAAATCCATTATTTTGGCGATATCTCTTACCGTTTTCGAGATAATCGACATTTTCCGATTTTAGTCTTTTTGGCTCTTAAAATACACAAAATTTTTTAAGATTTTTTTTTTTTCAATTTAGGACATTCAGCACTTGTTTTTTATATTTGGAAGCATAGATTTACCGGGTGTATTCCGATAGGGGATCGAAAATTCCATTATTTTTGCGATATCTCTTACCGTTTTCGAGATAATCGACCTTTTCCGATTTTAGTCTTTTTGGCACTCAAAATACACAAAATTTGCATAGATTTACCGGGTGTATTCCGATAGGGGATCGAAAAATCCATTATTTTTGCGATATCTCTTACCGTTTTCGAGATAATCGACATTTTCCGATTTTAGTCTTTTTGGCTCTCAAAATACACAAAATTTTTTAAGATTTTTTTTTTTTCAATTTAGGACATTCAGCACTTGTTTTTTATATTTGGAAGCATAGATTTACCGGGTGTATTCCGATAGGGGATCGAAAATTCCATTATTTTTGCGATATCTCTTACCGTTTTCGAGATAATCGACCTTTTCCGATTTTAGTCTTTTTGGCACTCAAAATACACAAAATTTGCATAGATTTACCGGGTGTATTCCGATAGGGGATCGAAAAATCCATTATTTTTGCGATATCTCTTACCGTTTTCGAGATAATCGACATTTTCCGATTTTAGTCTTTTTGGCTCTCAAAATACACAAAATATTTTAAGATTTTTTTTTTTTCAATTTAGGACATTCAGCACTTGTTTTTTATATTTGGAAGCATAGATTTACCGGGTGTATTCCGATAGGGGATCGAAAATTCCATTATTTTTGCGATATCTCTTACCGTTTTCGAGATAATCGACCTTTTCCGATTTTAGTCTTTTTGGCACTCAAAATAGACAAAATTTGCATAGATTTACCGGGTGTATTCCGATAGGGGATCGAAAAATCCATTATTTTTGCGATATCTCTTACCGTTTTCGAGATAATCGACATTTTCCGATTTTAGTCTTTTTGGCTCTCAAAATACACAAAATTTTTTAAGATTTTTTTTTTTTCAATTTAGGACATTCAGCACTTGTTTTTTATATTTGGAAGCATAGATTTACCGGGTGTATTCCGATAGGGGATCGAAAATTCCATTATTTTTGCGATATCTCTTACCGTTTTCGAGATAATCGACCTTTTCCGATTTTAGTCTTTTTGGCACTCAAAATACACAAAATTTGCATAGATTTACCGGGTGTATTCCGATAGGGGATCGAAAAATCCATTATTTTTGCGATATCTCTTACCGTTTTCGAGATAATCGACATTTTCCGATTTTAGTCTTTTTGGCTCTCAAAATACACAAAATTTTTTAAGATTTTTTTTTTTTCAATTTAGGACATTCAGCACTTGTTTTTTATATTTGGAAGCATAGATTTACCGGGTGTATTCCGATAGGGGATCGAAAATTCCATTATTTTTGCGATATCTCTTACCGTTTTCGAGATAATCGACCTTTTCCGATTTTAGTCTTTTTGGCACTCAAAATACACAAAATTTGCATAGATTTACCGGGTGTATTCCGATAGGGGATCGAAAAATCCATTATTTTTGCGATATCTCTTACCGTTTTCGAGATAATCGACATTTTCCGATTTTAGTCTTTTTGGCTCTCAAAATACACAAAATTTTTTAAGATTTTTTTTTTTTCAATTTAGGACATTCAGCACTTGTTTTTTATATTTGGAAGCATAGATTTACCGGGTGTATTCCGATAGGGGATCGAAAATTCCATTATTTTTGCGATATCTCTTACCGTTTTCGAGATAATCGACCTTTTCCGATTTTAGTCTTTTTGGCACTCTAAATACACAAAATTTGCATAGATTTACCGGGTGTATTCCGATAGGGGATCGAAAAATCCATTATTTTTGCGATATCTCTTACCGTTTTCGAGATAATCGACATTTTCCGATTTTAGTCTTTTTGGCTCTCAAAATACACAAAATTTTTTAAGATTTTTTTTTTTTCAATTTAGGACATTCAGCACTTGTTTTTTATATTTGGAAGCATAGATTTACCGGGTGTATTCCGATAGGGGATCGAAAATTCCATTATTTTTGCGATATCTCTAACCGTTTTCGAGATAATCGACCTTTTCCGATTTTAGTCTTTTTGGCACTCAAAATACACAAAATTTGCATAGATTTACCGGGTGTATTCCGATAGGGGATCGAAAAATCCATTATTTTGGCGATATCTCTTACCGTTTTCGAGATAATCGACATTTTCCGATTTTAGTCTTTTTGGCTCTCAAAATACACAAAATTTTTTAAGATTTTTTTTTTTTCAAGTTAGGACATTCAGCACTTGTTTTTTATATTTGGAAGCATAGATTTACCGGGTGTATTCCGATAGGGGATCGAAAATTCCATTATTTTTGCGATATCTCTTACCGTTTTCGAGATAATCGACCTTTTCCGATTTTAGTCTTTTTGGCACTCAAAATACACATAATTTGCATAGATTTACCGGGTGTATTCCGATAGGGGATCGAAAAATCCATTATTTTGGCGATATCTCTTACCGTTTTCGAGATAATCGACATTTTCCGATTTTAGTCTTTTTGGCTCTTAAAATACACAAAATTTTTTAAGATTTTTTTTTTTTCAATTTAGGACATTCAGCACTTGTTTTTTATATTTGGAAGCATAGATTTACCGGGTGTATTCCGATAGGGGATCGAAAATTCCATTATTTTTGCGATATCTCTTACCGTTTTCGAGATAATCGACCTTTTCCGATTTTAGTCTTTTTGGCACTCAAAATACACAAAATTTGCATAGATTTACCGGGTGTATTCCGATAGGGGATCGAAAAATCCATTATTTTTGCGATATCTCTTACCGTTTTCGAGATAATCGACATTTTCCGATTTTAGTCTTTTTGGCTCTCAAAATACACAAAATTTTTTAAGATTTTTTTTTTTTCAATTTAGGACATTCAGCACTTGTTTTTTATATTTGGAAGCATAGATTTACCGGGTGTATTCCGATAGGGGATCGAAAATTCCATTATTTTTGCGATATCTCTTACCGTTTTCGAGATAATCGACCTTTTCCGATTTTAGTCTTTTTGGCACTCAAAATACACAAAATTTGCATAGATTTACCGGGTGTATTCCGATAGGGGATCGAAAAATCCATTATTTTTGCGATATCTCTTACCGTTTTCGAGATAATCGACATTTTCCGATTTTAGTCTTTTTGGCTCTCAAAATACACAAAATTTTTTAAGATTTTTTTTTTTTCAATTTAGGACATTCAGCACTTGTTTTTTATATTTGGAAGCATAGATTTACCGGGTGTATTCCGATAGGGGATCGAAAATTCCATTATTTTTGCGATATCTCTTACCGTTTTCGAGATAATCGACCTTTTCCGATTTTAGTCTTTTTGGCACTCAAAATACACAAAATTTGCATAGATTTACCGGGTGTATTCCGATAGGGGATCGAAAAATCCATTATTTTTGCGATATCTCTTACCGTTTTCGAGATAATCGACATTTTCCGATTTTAGTCTTTTTGGCTCTCAAAATACACAAAATTTTTTAAGATTTTTTTTTTTTCAATTTAGGACATTCAGCACTTGTTTTTTATATTTGGAAGCATAGATTTACCGGGTGTATTCCGATAGGGGATCGAAAATTCCATTATTTTTGCGATATCTCTTACCGTTTTCGAGATAATCGACCTTTTCCGATTTTAGTCTTTTTGGCACTCAAAATAGACAAAATTTGCATAGATTTACCGGGTGTATTCCGATAGGGGATCGAAAAATCCATTATTTTTGCGATATCTCTTACCGTTTTCGAGATAATCGACATTTTCCGATTTTAGTCTTTTTGGCTCTCAAAATACACAAAATTTTTTAAGATTTTTTTTTTTTCAATTTAGGACATTCAGCACTTGTTTTTTATATTTGGAAGCATAGATTTACCGGGTGTATTCCGATAGGGGATCGAAAATTCCATTATTTTTGCGATATCTCTTACCGTTTTCGAGATAATCGACATTTTCCGATTTTAGTCTTTTTGGCATTCAAAATACACAAAATTTGCATAGTTTTACCGGGTGTATTCCGATAGGGGATCGAAAAATCCATTATTTTTGCGATATCTCTTACCGTTTTCGAGATAATCGACATTTTCCGATTTTAGTCTTTTTGGCACTCAAAATACACAAAATTTTTTAAGATTTTTTTTTTTTTCAATTTAGGACATTCAGCACTTGTTTTTTATATTTGGAAGCATAGATTTACCGGGTGTTTTCCGATAGGGGATCGAAAATTCCATTATTTTTGCGATATCTCTTACCGTTTTCGAGATAATCGACATTTTCCGATTTTAGTCTTTTTGGCACTCAAAATACACAAAATTTTTTAAGATTTTTTTTTTTTCAATTTAGGACATTCAGCACTTGTTTTTTATATTTGGAAGCATAGATTTACCGGGTGTATTCCGATAGGGGATCGAAAATTCCATTATTTTTGCGATATCTCTTACCGTTTTCGAGATAATCGACATTTTCCGATTTTAGTCTTTTTGGCATTCAAAATACACAAAATTTGCATAGATTTACCGGGTGTATTCCGATAGGGGATCGAAAAATCCATTATTTTTGCGATATCTCTTACCGTTTTCGAGATAATCGACATTTTCCGATTTTAGTCTTTTTGGCACTCAAAATACACAAAATTTTTTAAGATTTTTTTTTTTTTCAATTTAGGACATTCAGCACTTGTTTTTTAAATTTGGAAGCATAGATTTACCGGGTGTATTCCGATAGGGGATCGAAAATTCCATTATTTTTGCGATATCTCTTACCGTTTTCGAGATAATCGACATTTTCCGATTTTAGTCTTTTTGGCATTCAAAATACACAAAATTTGCATAGATTTACCGGGTGTATTCCGATAGGGGATCGAAAAATCCATTATTTTTGCGATATCTCTTACCGTTTTCGAGATAATCGACATTTTCCGATTTTAGTCTTTTTGGCTCTCAAAATACACAAAATTTTTTAAGATTTTTTTTTTTTTCAATTTAGGACATTCAGCACTTGTTTTTTATATTTGGAAGCATAGATTTACCGGGTGTATTCCGATAGGGGATCGAAAATTCCATTATTTTTGCGATATCTCTTACCGTTTTCGAGATAATCGACATTTTCCGATTTTAGTCTTTTTGGCATTCAAAATACACAAAATTTGCATAGATTTACCGCGTGTATTCCGATAGGGGATCGAAAAATCCATTATTTTTGCGATATCTCTTATCGTTTTCGAGATAATCGACATTTTCCGATTTTAGTCTTTTTGGCATTCAAAATACACAAAATTTGCATAGATTTACCGGGTGTATTCCGATAGGGGATCGAAAAATCCATTATTTTTGCGATATCTCTTACCGTTTTCGAGATAATCGACATTTTCCGATTTTAGTCTTTTTGGCTCTCAAAATACACAAAATTTTTTAAGATTTTTTTTTTTTCAATTTAGGACATTCATAACTTGTTTTTTATATTTGGAAGCATAGATTTACTGGGTGTATTCCGATAGGGGATCGAAAATTCCATTATTTTTGCGATATCTCTTACCGTTTTCGAGATAATCGACATTTTCCGATTTTAGTCTTTTTGGCATTCAAAATACACAAAATTTGCATAGATTTACCGGGTGTATTCCGATAGGGGATCGAAAAATCCATTATTTTTGCGATATCTCTTACCGTTTTCGAGATAATCGACATTTTCCGATTTTAGTCTTTTTGGCACTCAAAATACACAAAATTTTTTAAGATTTTTTTTTTTTTCAATTTAGGACATTCAGCACTTGTTTTTTATATTTGGAAGCATAGATTTACCGGGTGTATTCCGATAGGGGATCGAAAATTCCATTATTTTTGCGATATCTCTTACCGTTTTCGAGATAATCGACATTTTCCGATTTTAGTCTTTTTGGCACTCAAAATACACAAAATTTTTTAAGATTTTTTTTTTTTTCAATTTAGGACATTCAGCACTTGTTTTTTATATTTGGAAGCATAGTTTTACCGGGTGTATTCCGATAGGGGATCGAAAATTCCATTATTTTTGCGATATCTCTTACCGTTTTCGAGAAAATCGACATTTTCCGATTTTAGTCTTTTTGGCATTCAAAATACACAAAATTTGCATAGATTTACCAAGTGTATTCCGATAGGGGATCGAAAAATCCATTATTTTTGCGATATCTCTTACCGTTTTCGAGATAATCGACATTTTCCGATTTTAGTCTTTTTGGCACTCAAAATACACAAAATTTTTTAAGATTTTTTTTTTTTTCAATTTAGGACATTCAGCACTTGTTTTTTATATTTGGAAGCATAGATTTACCGGGTGTATTCCGATAGGGGATCGAAAATTCCATTATTTTTGCGATATCTCTTACCGTTTTCGAGATAATCGACATTTTCCGATTTTAGTCTTTTTGGCACTCAAAATACACAAAATTTTTTAAGATTTTTTTTTTTTTCAATTTAGGACATTCAGCACTTGTTTTTTATATTTGGAAGCATAGATTTACCGGGTGTATTCCGATAGGGGATCGAAAATTCCATTATTTTTGCGATATCTCTTACCGTTTTCGAGATAATCGACATTTTCCGATTTTAGTCTTTTTGGCATTCAAAATACACAAAATTTGCATAGATTTACCGGGTGTATTCCGATAGGGGATCGAAAAATCCATTATTTTTGCGATATCTCTTACCGTTTTCGAGATAATCGACATTTTCCGATTTTAGTCTTTTTGGCTCTCAAAATACACAAAATTTTTTAAGATTTTTTTTTTTTCAATTTAGGACATTCAGCACTTGTTTTTTATATTTGGAAGCATAGATTTACCGGGTGTATTCCGATAGGGGATCGAAAATTCCATTATTTTTGCGATATCTCTTACCGTTTTCGAGATAATCGACATTTTCCGATTTTAGTCTTTTTGGCATTCAAAATACACAAAATTTGCATAGATTTACCGGGTGTATTCCGATAGGGGATCGAAAAATCCATTATTTTTGCGATATCTCTTACCGTTTTCGAGATAATCGACATTTTCCGATTTTAGTCTTTTTGGCACTCAAAATACACAAAATTTTTTAAGATTTTTTTTTTTTCAATTTAGGACATTCAGCACTTGTTTTTTATATTTGGAAGCATAGATTTACCGGGTGTTTTCCGATAGGGGATCGAAAATTCCATTATTTTTGCGATATCTCTTACCGTTTTCGAGATAATCGACATTTTCCGATTTTAGTCTTTTTGGCACTCAAAATACACAAAATTTTTTAAGATTTTTTTTTTTTTCAATTTAGGACATTCAGCACTTGTTTTTTATATTTGGAAGCATAGATTTACCGGGTGTATTCCGATAGGGGATCGAAAATTCCATTATTTTTGCGATATCTCTTACCGTTTTCGAGATAATCGACATTTTCCGATTTTAGTCTTTTTGGCATTCAAAATACACAAAAATTTGCATAGATTTACCGGGTGTATTCCGATAGGGGATCGAAAAATCCATTATTTTTGCGATATCTCTTACCGTTTTCGAGATAATCGACATTTTCCGATTTTAGTCTTTTTGGCTCTCAAAATACACAAAATTTTTTAAGATTTTTTTTTTTTCAATTTAGGACATTCAGCACTTGTTTTTTATATTTGGAAGCATAGATTTACCGGGTGTATTCCGATAGGGGATCGAAAATTCCATTATTTTTGCGATATCTCTTACCGTTTTCGAGATAATCGACATTTTCCGATTTTAGTCTTTTTGGCATTCAAAATACACAAAATTTGCATAGATTTGCCGGGTGTATTCCGATAGGGGATCGAAAAATCCATTATTTTTGCGATATCTCTTACCGTTTTCGAGATAATCGACATTTTCCGATTTTAGTCTTTTTGGCTCTCAAAATACACAAAATTTTTTAAGATTTTTTTTTTTTCAATTTAGGACATTCAGCACTTGTTTTTTATATTTGGAAGCATAGATTTACCGGGTGTATTCCGATAGGGGATCGAAAATTCCATTATTTTTGCGATATCTCTTACCGTTTTCGAGATAATCGACATTTTCCGATTTTAGTCTTTTTGGCATTCAAAATACACAAAATTTGCATAGATTTACCGGGTGTATTCCGATAGGGGATCGAAAAATCCATTATTTTTGCGATATCTCTTACCGTTTTCGAGATAATCGACATTTTCCGATTTTAGTCTTTTTGGCTCTCAAAATACACAAAATTTTTTAAGATTTTTTTTTTTTTCAATTTAGGACATTCAGCACTTGTTTTTTATATTTGGAAGCATAGATTTACCGGGTGTATTCCGATAGGGGATCGAAAATTCCATTATTTTTGCGATATCTCTTACCGTTTTCGAGATAATCGACATTTTCCGATTTTAGTCTTTTTGGCATTCAAAATACACAAAATTTGCATAGATTTACCGGGTGTATTCCGATAGGGGATCGAAAAATCCATTATTTTTGCGATATCTCTTACCGTTTTCGAGATAATCGACATTTTCCGATTTTAGTCTTTTTGGCACTCAAAATACACAAAATTTTTTAAGATTTTTTTTTTTTCAATTTAGGACATTCAGCACTTGTTTTTTATATTTGGAAGCATAGATTTACCGGGTGTATTCCGATAGGGGATCGAAAATTCCATTATTTTTGCGATATCTCTTACCGTTTTCGAGATAATCGACATTTTCCGATTTTAGTCTTTTTGGCATTCAAAATACACAAAATTTGCATAGATTTACCGGGTGTATTCCGATAGGGGATCGAAAAATCCATTATTTTTGCGATATCTCTTACCGTTTTCGAGATAATCGACATTTTCCGATTTTAGTCTTTTTGGCACTCAAAATACACAAAATTTTTTAAGATTTTTTTTTTTTTCAATTTAGGACATTCAGCACTTGTTTTTTATATTTGGAAGCATAGATTTACCGGGTGTATTCCGATAGGGGATCGAAAATTCCATTATTTTTGCGATATCTCTTACCGTTTTCGAGATAATCGACATTTTCCGATTTTAGTCTTTTTGGCATTCAAAATACACAAAATTTGCATAGATTTACCGGGTGTATTCCGATAGGGGATCGAAAAATCTATTATTTTTGCGATATCTCTTACCGTTTTCGAGATAATCGACATTTTCCGATTTTAGTCTTTTTGGCTCTCAAAATACACAAAATTTTTTAAGATTTTTTTTTTTTTCAATTTAGGACATTCAGCACTTGTTTTTTATATTTGGAAGCATAGATTTACCGGGTGTATTCCGATAGGGGATCGAAAATTCCATTATTTTTGCGATATCTCTTACCGTTTTCGAGAAAATCGACATTTTCCGATTTTAGTCTTTTTGGCATTCAAAATACACAAAATTTGCATAGATTTACCAAGTGTATTCCGATAGGGGATCGAAAAATCCATTATTTTTGCGATATCTCTTACCGTTTTCGAGATAATCGACATTTTCCGATTTTAGTCTTTTTGGCACTCAAAATACACAAAATTTTTTAAGATTTTTTTTTTTTTCAATTTAGGACATTCAGCACTTGTTTTTTATATTTGGAAGCATAGATTTACCGGGTGTATTCCGATAGGGGATCGAAAATTCCATTATTTTTGCGATATCTCTTACCGTTTTCGAGATAATCGACATTTTCCGATTTTAGTCTTTTTGGCACTCAAAATACACAAAATTTTTTAAGATTTTTTTTTTTCAATTTAGGACATTCAGCACTTGTTTTTTATATTTGGAAGCATAGATTTACCGGGTGTATTCCGATAGGGGATCGAAAATTCCATTATTTTTGCGATATCTCTTACCGTTTTCGAGATAATCGACATTTTCCGATTTTAGTCTTTTTGGCATTCAAAATACACAAAATTTGCATAGATTTACCGGGTGTATTCCGATAGGGGATCGAAAAATCCATTATTTTTGCGATATCTCTTACCGTTTTCGAGATAATCGACATTTTCCGATTTTAGTCTTTTTGGCTCTCAAAATACACAAAATTTTTTAAGATTTTTTTTTTTTCAATTTAGGACATTCAGCACTTGTTTTTTATATTTGGAAGCATAGATTTACCGGGTGTATTCCGATAGGGGATCGAAAATTCCATTATTTTTGCGATATCTCTTACCGTTTTCGAGATAATCGACCTTTTCCGATTTTAGTCTTTTTGGCACTCAAAATACACATAATTTGCATAGATTTACCGGGTGTATTCCGATAGGGGATCGAAAAATCCATTATTTTGGCGATATCTCTTACCGTTTTCGAGATAATCGACATTTTCCGATTTTAGTCTTTTTGGCTCTCAAAATACACAAAATTTTTTAAGATTTTTTTTTTTTCAATTTAGGACATTCAGCACTTGTTTTTTATATTTGGAAGCATAGATTTATCGGGTGTATTCCGATAGGGGATCGAAAATTCCATTATTTTTGCGATATCTCTTACCGTTTTCGAGATAATCGACATTTTCCGATTTTAGTCTTTTTGGCACTCAAAATACACAAAATTTTTTAAGATTTTTTTTTTTTTCAATTTAGGACATTCAGCACTTGTTTTTTATATTTGGAAGCATAGTTTTACCGGGTGTATTCCGATAGGGGATCGAAAATTCCATTATTTTTGCGATATCTCTTACCGTTTTCGAGAAAATCGACATTTTCCGATTTTAGTCTTTTTGGCATTCAAAATACACAAAATTTGCATAGATTTACCAAGTGTATTCCGATAGGGGATCGAAAAATCCATTATTTTTGCGATATCTCTTACCGTTTTCGAGATAATCGACATTTTCCGATTTTAGTCTTTTTGGCACTCAAAATACACAAAATTTTTTAAGATTTTTTTTTTTTTCAATTTAGGACATTCAGCACTTGTTTTTTATATTTGGAAGCATAGATTTACCGGGTGTATTCCGATAGGGGATCGAAAATTCCATTATTTTTGCGATATCTCTTACCGTTTTCGAGATAATCGACATTTTCCGATTTTAGTCTTTTTGGCACTCAAAATACACAAAATTTTTTAAGATTTTTTTTTTTTTCAATTTAGGACATTCAGCACTTGTTTTTTATATTTGGAAGCATAGATTTACCGGGTGTATTCCGATAGGGGATCGAAAATTCCATTATTTTTGCGATATCTCTTACCGTTTTCGAGATAATCGACATTTTCCGATTTTAGTCTTTTTGGCATTCAAAATACACAAAATTTGCATAGATTTACCGGGTGTATTCCGATAGGGGATCGAAAAATCCATTATTTTTGCGATATCTCTTACCGTTTTCGAGATAATCGACATTTTCCGATTTTAGTCTTTTTGGCTCTCAAAATACACAAAATTTTTTAAGATTTTTTTTTTTTCAATTTAGGACATTCAGCACTTGTTTTTTATATTTGGAAGCATAGATTTACCGGGTGTATTCCGATAGGGGATCGAAAATTCCATTATTTTTGCGATATCTCTTACCGTTTTCGAGATAATCGACATTTTCCGATTTTAGTCTTTTTGGCATTCAAAATACACAAAATTTGCATAGATTTACCGGGTGTATTCCGATAGGGGATCGAAAAATCCATTATTTTTGCGATATCTCTTACCGTTTTCGAGATAATCGACATTTTCCGATTTTAGTCTTTTTGGCACTCAAAATACACAAAATTTTTTAAGATTTTTTTTTTTTCAATTTAGGACATTCAGCACTTGTTTTTTATATTTGGAAGCATAGATTTACCGGGTGTTTTCCGATAGGGGATCGAAAATTCCATTATTTTTGCGATATCTCTTACCGTTTTCGAGATAATCGACATTTTCCGATTTTAGTCTTTTTGGCACTCAAAATACACAAAATTTTTTAAGATTTTTTTTTTTTTCAATTTAGGACATTCAGCACTTGTTTTTTATATTTGGAAGCATAGATTTACCGGGTGTATTCCGATAGGGGATCGAAAATTCCATTATTTTTGCGATATCTCTTACCGTTTTCGAGATAATCGACATTTTCCGATTTTAGTCTTTTTGGCATTCAAAATACACAAAAATTTGCATAGATTTACCGGGTGTATTCCGATAGGGGATCGAAAAATCCATTATTTTTGCGATATCTCTTACCGTTTTCGAGATAATCGACATTTTCCGATTTTAGTCTTTTTGGCTCTCAAAATACACAAAATTTTTTAAGATTTTTTTTTTTTCAATTTAGGACATTCAGCACTTGTTTTTTATATTTGGAAGCATAGATTTACCGGGTGTATTCCGATAGGGGATCGAAAATTCCATTATTTTTGCGATATCTCTTACCGTTTTCGAGATAATCGACATTTTCCGATTTTAGTCTTTTTGGCATTCAAAATACACAAAATTTGCATAGATTTGCCGGGTGTATTCCGATAGGGGATCGAAAAATCCATTATTTTTGCGATATCTCTTACCGTTTTCGAGATAATCGACATTTTCCGATTTTAGTCTTTTTGGCTCTCAAAATACACAAAATTTTTTAAGATTTTTTTTTTTTCAATTTAGGACATTCAGCACTTGTTTTTTATATTTGGAAGCATAGATTTACCGGGTGTATTCCGATAGGGGATCGAAAATTCCATTATTTTTGCGATATCTCTTACCGTTTTCGAGATAATCGACATTTTCCGATTTTAGTCTTTTTGGCATTCAAAATACACAAAATTTGCATAGATTTACCGGGTGTATTCCGATAGGGGATCGAAAAATCCATTATTTTTGCGATATCTCTTACCGTTTTCGAGATAATCGACATTTTCCGATTTTAGTCTTTTTGGCTCTCAAAATACACAAAATTTTTTAAGATTTTTTTTTTTTTCAATTTAGGACATTCAGCACTTGTTTTTTATATTTGGAAGCATAGATTTACCGGGTGTATTCCGATAGGGGATCGAAAATTCCATTATTTTTGCGATATCTCTTACCGTTTTCGAGATAATCGACATTTTCCGATTTTAGTCTTTTTGGCATTCAAAATACACAAAATTTGCATAGATTTACCGGGTGTATTCCGATAGGGGATCGAAAAATCCATTATTTTTGCGATATCTCTTACCGTTTTCGAGATAATCGACATTTTCCGATTTTAGTCTTTTTGGCACTCAAAATACACAAAATTTTTTAAGATTTTTTTTTTTTCAATTTAGGACATTCAGCACTTGTTTTTTATATTTGGAAGCATAGATTTACCGGGTGTATTCCGATAGGGGATCGAAAATTCCATTATTTTTGCGATATCTCTTACCGTTTTCGAGATAATCGACATTTTCCGATTTTAGTCTTTTTGGCATTCAAAATACACAAAATTTGCATAGATTTACCGGGTGTATTCCGATAGGGGATCGAAAAATCCATTATTTTTGCGATATCTCTTACCGTTTTCGAGATAATCGACATTTTCCGATTTTAGTCTTTTTGGCACTCAAAATACACAAAATTTTTTAAGATTTTTTTTTTTTTCAATTTAGGACATTCAGCACTTGTTTTTTATATTTGGAAGCATAGATTTACCGGGTGTATTCCGATAGGGGATCGAAAATTCCATTATTTTTGCGATATCTCTTACCGTTTTCGAGATAATCGACATTTTCCGATTTTAGTCTTTTTGGCATTCAAAATACACAAAATTTGCATAGATTTACCGGGTGTATTCCGATAGGGGATCGAAAAATCTATTATTTTTGCGATATCTCTTACCGTTTTCGAGATAATCGACATTTTCCGATTTTAGTCTTTTTGGCTCTCAAAATACACAAAATTTTTTAAGATTTTTTTTTTTTTCAATTTAGGACATTCAGCACTTGTTTTTTATATTTGGAAGCATAGATTTACCGGGTGTATTCCGATAGGGGATCGAAAATTCCATTATTTTTGCGATATCTCTTACCGTTTTCGAGAAAATCGACATTTTCCGATTTTAGTCTTTTTGGCATTCAAAATACACAAAATTTGCATAGATTTACCAAGTGTATTCCGATAGGGGATCGAAAAATCCATTATTTTTGCGATATCTCTTACCGTTTTCGAGATAATCGACATTTTCCGATTTTAGTCTTTTTGGCACTCAAAATACACAAAATTTTTTAAGATTTTTTTTTTTTTCAATTTAGGACATTCAGCACTTGTTTTTTATATTTGGAAGCATAGATTTACCGGGTGTATTCCGATAGGGGATCGAAAATTCCATTATTTTTGCGATATCTCTTACCGTTTTCGAGATAATCGACATTTTCCGATTTTAGTCTTTTTGGCACTCAAAATACACAAAATTTTTTAAGATTTTTTTTTTTCAATTTAGGACATTCAGCACTTGTTTTTTATATTTGGAAGCATAGATTTACCGGGTGTATTCCGATAGGGGATCGAAAATTCCATTATTTTTGCGATATCTCTTACCGTTTTCGAGATAATCGACATTTTCCGATTTTAGTCTTTTTGGCATTCAAAATACACAAAATTTGCATAGATTTACCGGGTGTATTCCGATAGGGGATCGAAAAATCCATTATTTTTGCGATATCTCTTACCGTTTTCGAGATAATCGACATTTTCCGATTTTAGTCTTTTTGGCTCTCAAAATACACAAAATTTTTTAAGATTTTTTTTTTTTTCAATTTAGGACATTCAGCACTTGTTTTTTATATTTGGAAGCATAGATTTACCGGGTGTATTCCGATAGGGGATCGAAAATTCCATTATTTTTGCGATATCTCTTACCGTTTTCGAGATAATCGACCTTTTCCGATTTTAGTCTTTTTGGCACTCAAAATACACATAATTTGCATAGATTTACCGGGTGTATTCCGATAGGGGATCGAAAAATCCATTATTTTGGCGATATCTCTTACCGTTTTCGAGATAATCGACATTTTCCGATTTTAGTCTTTTTGGCTCTCAAAATACACAAAATTTTTTAAGATTTTTTTTTTTTCAATTTAGGACATTCAGCACTTGTTTTTTATATTTGGAAGCATAGATTTATCGGGTGTATTCCGATAGGGGATCGAAAATTCCATTATTTTTGCGATATCTCTTACCGTTTTCGAGATAATCGACATTTTCCGATTTTAGTCTTTTTGGCACTCAAAATACACAAAATTTTTTAAGATTTTTTTTTTTTTCAATTTAGGACATTCAGCACTTGTTTTTTATATTTGGAAGCATAGTTTTACCGGGTGTATTCCGATAGGGGATCGAAAATTCCATTATTTTTGCGATATCTCTTACCGTTTTCGAGAAAATCGACATTTTCCGATTTTAGTCTTTTTGGCATTCAAAATACACAAAATTTGCATAGATTTACCAAGTGTATTCCGATAGGGGATCGAAAAATCCATTATTTTTGCGATATCTCTTACCGTTTTCGAGATAATCGACATTTTCCGATTTTAGTCTTTTTGGCACTCAAAATACACAAAATTTTTTAAGATTTTTTTTTTTTTCAATTTAGGACATTCAGCACTTGTTTTTTATATTTGGAAGCATAGATTTACCGGGTGTATTCCGATAGGGGATCGAAAATTCCATTATTTTTGCGATATCTCTTACCGTTTTCGAGATAATCGACATTTTCCGATTTTAGTCTTTTTGGCACTCAAAATACACAAAATTTTTTAAGATTTTTTTTTTTTTCAATTTAGGACATTCAGCACTTGTTTTTTATATTTGGAAGCATAGATTTACCGGGTGTATTCCGATAGGGGATCGAAAATTCCATTATTTTTGCGATATCTCTTACCGTTTTCGAGATAATCGACATTTTCCGATTTTAGTCTTTTTGGCATTCAAAATACACAAAATTTGCATAGATTTACCGGGTGTATTCCGATAGGGGATCGAAAAATCCATTATTTTTGCGATATCTCTTACCGTTTTCGAGATAATCGACATTTTCCGATTTTAGTCTTTTTGGCTCTCAAAATACACAAAATTTTTTAAGATTTTTTTTTTTTCAATTTAGGACATTCAGCACTTGTTTTTTATATTTGGAAGCATAGATTTACCGGGTGTATTCCGATAGGGGATCGAAAATTCCATTATTTTTGCGATATCTCTTACCGTTTTCGAGATAATCGACATTTTCCGATTTTAGTCTTTTTGGCATTCAAAATACACAAAATTTGCATAGATTTACCGGGTGTATTCCGATAGGGGATCGAAAAATCCATTATTTTTGCGATATCTCTTACCGTTTTCGAGATAATCGACATTTTCCGATTTTAGTCTTTTTGGCACTCAAAATACACAAAATTTTTTAAGATTTTTTTTTTTTCAATTTAGGACATTCAGCACTTGTTTTTTATATTTGGAAGCATAGATTTACCGGGTGTTTTCCGATAGGGGATCGAAAATTCCATTATTTTTGCGATATCTCTTACCGTTTTCGAGATAATCGACATTTTCCGATTTTAGTCTTTTTGGCACTCAAAATACACAAAATTTTTTAAGATTTTTTTTTTTTTCAATTTAGGACATTCAGCACTTGTTTTTTATATTTGGAAGCATAGATTTACCGGGTGTATTCCGATAGGGGATCGAAAATTCCATTATTTTTGCGATATCTCTTACCGTTTTCGAGATAATCGACATTTTCCGATTTTAGTCTTTTTGGCATTCAAAATACACAAAAATTTGCATAGATTTACCGGGTGTATTCCGATAGGGGATCGAAAAATCCATTATTTTTGCGATATCTCTTACCGTTTTCGAGATAATCGACATTTTCCGATTTTAGTCTTTTTGGCTCTCAAAATACACAAAATTTTTTAAGATTTTTTTTTTTTCAATTTAGGACATTCAGCACTTGTTTTTTATATTTGGAAGCATAGATTTACCGGGTGTATTCCGATAGGGGATCGAAAATTCCATTATTTTTGCGATATCTCTTACCGTTTTCGAGATAATCGACATTTTCCGATTTTAGTCTTTTTGGCATTCAAAATACACAAAATTTGCATAGATTTGCCGGGTGTATTCCGATAGGGGATCGAAAAATCCATTATTTTTGCGATATCTCTTACCGTTTTCGAGATAATCGACATTTTCCGATTTTAGTCTTTTTGGCTCTCAAAATACACAAAATTTTTTAAGATTTTTTTTTTTTCAATTTAGGACATTCAGCACTTGTTTTTTATATTTGGAAGCATAGATTTACCGGGTGTATTCCGATAGGGGATCGAAAATTCCATTATTTTTGCGATATCTCTTACCGTTTTCGAGATAATCGACATTTTCCGATTTTAGTCTTTTTGGCATTCAAAATACACAAAATTTGCATAGATTTACCGGGTGTATTCCGATAGGGGATCGAAAAATCCATTATTTTTGCGATATCTCTTACCGTTTTCGAGATAATCGACATTTTCCGATTTTAGTCTTTTTGGCTCTCAAAATACACAAAATTTTTTAAGATTTTTTTTTTTTTCAATTTAGGACATTCAGCACTTGTTTTTTATATTTGGAAGCATAGATTTACCGGGTGTATTCCGATAGGGGATCGAAAATTCCATTATTTTTGCGATATCTCTTACCGTTTTCGAGATAATCGACATTTTCCGATTTTAGTCTTTTTGGCATTCAAAATACACAAAATTTGCATAGATTTACCGGGTGTATTCCGATAGGGGATCGAAAAATCCATTATTTTTGCGATATCTCTTACCGTTTTCGAGATAATCGACATTTTCCGATTTTAGTCTTTTTGGCACTCAAAATACACAAAATTTTTTAAGATTTTTTTTTTTTCAATTTAGGACATTCAGCACTTGTTTTTTATATTTGGAAGCATAGATTTACCGGGTGTATTCCGATAGGGGATCGAAAATTCCATTATTTTTGCGATATCTCTTACCGTTTTCGAGATAATCGACATTTTCCGATTTTAGTCTTTTTGGCATTCAAAATACACAAAATTTGCATAGATTTACCGGGTGTATTCCGATAGGGGATCGAAAAATCCATTATTTTTGCGATATCTCTTACCGTTTTCGAGATAATCGACATTTTCCGATTTTAGTCTTTTTGGCACTCAAAATACACAAAATTTTTTAAGATTTTTTTTTTTTTCAATTTAGGACATTCAGCACTTGTTTTTTATATTTGGAAGCATAGATTTACCGGGTGTATTCCGATAGGGGATCGAAAATTCCATTATTTTTGCGATATCTCTTACCGTTTTCGAGATAATCGACATTTTCCGATTTTAGTCTTTTTGGCATTCAAAATACACAAAATTTGCATAGATTTACCGGGTGTATTCCGATAGGGGATCGAAAAATCTATTATTTTTGCGATATCTCTTACCGTTTTCGAGATAATCGATATTTTCCGATTTTAGTCTTTTTGGCTCTCAAAATACACAAAATTTTTTAAGATTTTTTTTTTTTTCAATTTAGGACATTCAGCACTTGTTTTTTATATTTGGAAGCATAGATTTACCGGGTGTATTCCGATAGGGGATCGAAAATTCCATTATTTTTGCGATATCTCTTACCGTTTTCGAGAAAATCGACATTTTCCGATTTTAGTCTTTTTGGCATTCAAAATACACAAAATTTGCATAGATTTACCAAGTGTATTCCGATAGGGGATCGAAAAATCCATTATTTTTGCGATATCTCTTACCGTTTTCGAGATAATCGACATTTTCCGATTTTAGTCTTTTTGGCACTCAAAATACACAAAATTTTTTAAGATTTTTTTTTTTTTCAATTTAGGACATTCAGCACTTGTTTTTTATATTTGGAAGCATAGATTTACCGGGTGTATTCCGATAGGGGATCGAAAATTCCATTATTTTTGCGATATCTCTTACCGTTTTCGAGATAATCGACATTTTCCGATTTTAGTCTTTTTGGCACTCAAAATACACAAAATTTTTTAAGATTTTTTTTTTTCAATTTAGGACATTCAGCACTTGTTTTTTATATTTGGAAGCATAGATTTACCGGGTGTATTCCGATAGGGGATCGAAAATTCCATTATTTTTGCGATATCTCTTACCGTTTTCGAGATAATCGACATTTTCCGATTTTAGTCTTTTTGGCATTCAAAATACACAAAATTTGCATAGATTTACCGGGTGTATTCCGATAGGGGATCGAAAAATCCATTATTTTTGCGATATCTCTTACCGTTTTCGAGATAATCGACATTTTCCGATTTTAGTCTTTTTGGCTCTCAAAATACACAAAATTTTTTAAGATTTTTTTTTTTTCAATTTAGGACATTCAGCACTTGTTTTTTATATTTGGAAGCATAGATTTACCGGGTGTATTCCGATAGGGGATCGAAAATTCCATTATTTTTGCGATATCTCTTACCGTTTTCGAGATAATCGACCTTTTCCGATTTTAGTCTTTTTGGCACTCAAAATACACATAATTTGCATAGATTTACCGGGTGTATTCCGATAGGGGATCGAAAAATCCATTATTTTTGCGATATCTCTTACCGTTTTCGAGATAATCGACATTTTCCGATTTTAGTCTTTTTGGCACTCAAAATACACAAAATTTTTTAAGATTTTTTTTTTTTTCAATTTAGGACATTCAGCACTTGTTTTTTATATTTGGAAGCATAGATTTACCGGGTGTATTCCGATAGGGGATCGAAAATTCCATTATTTTTGCGATATCTCTTACCGTTTTCGAGATAATCGACATTTTCCGATTTTAGTCTTTTTGGCATTCAAAATACACAAAATTTGCATAGATTTACCGGGTGTATTCCGATAGGGGATCGAAAAATCTATTATTTTTGCGATATCTCTTACCGTTTTCGAGATAATCGACATTTTCCGATTTTAGTCTTTTTGGCTCTCAAAATACACAAAATTTTTTAAGATTTTTTTTTTTTTCAATTTAGGACATTCAGCACTTGTTTTTTATATTTGGAAGCATAGATTTACCGGGTGTATTCCGATAGGGGATCGAAAATTCCATTATTTTTGCGATATCTCTTACCGTTTTCGAGAAAATCGACATTTTCCGATTTTAGTCTTTTTGGCATTCAAAATACACAAAATTTGCATAGATTTACCAAGTGTATTCCGATAGGGGATCGAAAAATCCATTATTTTTGCGATATCTCTTACCGTTTTCGAGATAATCGACATTTTCCGATTTTAGTCTTTTTGGCACTCAAAATACACAAAATTTTTTAAGATTTTTTTTTTTTTCAATTTAGGACATTCAGCACTTGTTTTTTATATTTGGAAGCATAGATTTACCGGGTGTATTCCGATAGGGGATCGAAAATTCCATTATTTTTGCGATATCTCTTACCGTTTTCGAGATAATCGACATTTTCCGATTTTAGTCTTTTTGGCACTCAAAATACACAAAATTTTTTAAGATTTTTTTTTTTCAATTTAGGACATTCAGCACTTGTTTTTTATATTTGGAAGCATAGATTTACCGGGTGTATTCCGATAGGGGATCGAAAATTCCATTATTTTTGCGATATCTCTTACCGTTTTCGAGATAATCGACATTTTCCGATTTTAGTCTTTTTGGCATTCAAAATACACAAAATTTGCATAGATTTACCGGGTGTATTCCGATAGGGGATCGAAAAATCCATTATTTTTGCGATATCTCTTACCGTTTTCGAGATAATCGACATTTTCCGATTTTAGTCTTTTTGGCTCTCAAAATACACAAAATTTTTTAAGATTTTTTTTTTTTCAATTTAGGACATTCAGCACTTGTTTTTTATATTTGGAAGCATAGATTTACCGGGTGTATTCCGATAGGGGATCGAAAATTCCATTATTTTTGCGATATCTCTTACCGTTTTCGAGATAATCGACCTTTTCCGATTTTAGTCTTTTTGGCACTCAAAATACACATAATTTGCATAGATTTACCGGGTGTATTCCGATAGGGGATCGAAAAATCCATTATTTTGGCGATATCTCTTACCGTTTTCGAGATAATCGACATTTTCCGATTTTAGTCTTTTTGGCTCTCAAAATACACAAAATTTTTTAAGATTTTTTTTTTTTCAATTTAGGACATTCAGCACTTGTTTTTTATATTTGGAAGCATAGATTTATCGGGTGTATTCCGATAGGGGATCGAAAATTCCATTATTTTTGCGATATCTCTTACCGTTTTCGAGATAATCGACCTTTTCCGATTTTAGTCTTTTTGGCACTCAAAATACACATAATTTGCATAGATTTACCGGGTGTATTCCGATAGGGGATCGAAAAATCCATTATTTTGGCGATATCTCTTACCGTTTTCGAGATAATCGACATTTTCCGATTTTAGTCTTTTTGGCTCTTAAAATACACAAAATTTTTTAAGATTTTTTTTTTTTCAATTTAGGACATTCAGCACTTGTTTTTTATATTTGGAAGCATAGATTTACCGGGTGTATTCCGATAGGGGATCGAAAATTCCATTATTTTTGCGATATCTCTTACCGTTTTCGAGATAATCGACCTTTTCCGATTTTAGTCTTTTTGGCACTCAAAATACACAAAATTTGCATAGATTTACCGGGTGTATTCCGATAGGGGATCGAAAAATCCATTATTTTTGCGATATCTCTTACCGTTTTCGAGATAATCGACATTTTCCGATTTTAGTCTTTTTGGCTCTCAAAATACACAAAATTTTTTAAGATTTTTTTTTTTTCAATTTAGGACATTCAGCACTTGTTTTTTATATTTGGAAGCATAGATTTACCGGGTGTATTCCGATAGGGGATCGAAAATTCCATTATTTTTGCGATATCTCTTACCGTTTTCGAGATAATCGACCTTTTCCGATTTTAGTCTTTTTGGCACTCAAAATACACAAAATTTGCATAGATTTACCGGGTGTATTCCGATAGGGGATCGAAAAATCCATTATTTTTGCGATATCTCTTACCGTTTTCGAGATAATCGACATTTTCCGATTTTAGTCTTTTTGGCTCTCAAAATACACAAAATTTTTTAAGATTTTTTTTTTTTCAATTTAGGACATTCAGCACTTGTTTTTTATATTTGGAAGCATAGATTTACCGGGTGTATTCCGATAGGGGATCGAAAATTCCATTATTTTTGCGATATCTCTTACCGTTTTCGAGATAATCGACCTTTTCCGATTTTAGTCTTTTTGGCACTCAAAATAGACAAAATTTGCATAGATTTACCGGGTGTATTCCGATAGGGGATCGAAAAATCCATTATTTTTGCGATATCTCTTACCGTTTTCGAGATAATCGACATTTTCCGATTTTAGTCTTTTTGGCTCTCAAAATACACAAAATTTTTTAAGATTTTTTTTTTTTCAATTTAGGACATTCAGCACTTGTTTTTTATATTTGGAAGCATAGATTTACCGGGTGTATTCCGATAGGGGATCGAAAATTCCATTATTTTTGCGATATCTCTTACCGTTTTCGAGATAATCGACCTTTTCCGATTTTAGTCTTTTTGGCACTCAAAATACACAAAATTTGCATAGATTTACCGGGTGTATTCCGATAGGGGATCGAAAAATCCATTATTTTTGCGATATCTCTTACCGTTTTCGAGATAATCGACATTTTCCGATTTTAGTCTTTTTGGCTCTCAAAATACACAAAATTTTTTAAGATTTTTTTTTTTTCAATTTAGGACATTCAGCACTTGTTTTTTATATTTGGAAGCATAGATTTACCGGGTGTATTCCGATAGGGGATCGAAAATTCCATTATTTTTGCGATATCTCTTACCGTTTTCGAGATAATCGACCTTTTCCGATTTTAGTCTTTTTGGCACTCAAAATACACAAAATTTGCATAGATTACCGGGTGTATTCCGATAGGGGATCGAAAAATCCATTATTTTTGCGATATCTCTTACCGTTTTCGAGATAATCGACATTTTCCGATTTTAGTCTTTTTGGCTCTCAAAATACACAAAATTTTTTAAGATTTTTTTTTTTTCAATTTAGGACATTCAGCACTTGTTTTTTATATTTGGAAGCATAGATTTACCGGGTGTATTCCGATAGGGGATCGAAAATTCCATTATTTTTGCGATATCTCTTACCGTTTTCGAGATAATCGACCTTTTCCGATTTTAGTCTTTTTGGCACTCTAAATACACAAAATTTGCATAGATTTACCGGGTGTATTCCGATAGGGGATCGAAAAATCCATTATTTTTGCGATATCTCTTACCGTTTTCGAGATAATCGACATTTTCCGATTTTAGTCTTTTTGGCTCTCAAAATACACAAAATTTTTTAAGATTTTTTTTTTTTCAATTTAGGACATTCAGCACTTGTTTTTTATATTTGGAAGCATAGATTTACCGGGTGTATTCCGATAGGGGATCGAAAATTCCATTATTTTTGCGATATCTCTAACCGTTTTCGAGATAATCGACCTTTTCCGATTTTAGTCTTTTTGGCACTCAAAATACACAAAATTTGCATAGATTTACCGGGTGTATTCCGATAGGGGATCGAAAAATCCATTATTTTGGCGATATCTCTTACCGTTTTCGAGATAATCGACATTTTCCGATTTTAGTCTTTTTGGCTCTCAAAATACACAAAATTTTTTAAGATTTTTTTTTTTTCAAGTTAGGACATTCAGCACTTGTTTTTTATATTTGGAAGCATAGATTTACCGGGTGTATTCCGATAGGGGATCGAAAATTCCATTATTTTTGCGATATCTCTTACCGTTTTCGAGATAATCGACCTTTTCCGATTTTAGTCTTTTTGGCACTCAAAATACACATAATTTGCATAGATTTACCGGGTGTATTCCGATAGGGGATCGAAAAATCCATTATTTTGGCGATATCTCTTACCGTTTTCGAGATAATCGACATTTTCCGATTTTAGTCTTTTTGGCTCTTAAAATACACAAAATTTTTTAAGATTTTTTTTTTTTCAATTTAGGACATTCAGCACTTGTTTTTTATATTTAGAAGCATAGATTTACCGGGTGTATTCCGATAGGGGATCGAAAATTCCATTATTTTTGCGATATCTCTTACCGTTTTCGAGATAATCGACCTTTTCCGATTTTAGTCTTTTTGGCACTCAAAATACACAAAATTTGCATAGATTTACCGGGTGTATTCCGATAGGGGATCGAAAAATCCATTATTTTTGCGATATCTCTTACCGTTTTCGAGATAATCGACATTTTCCGATTTTAGTCTTTTTGGCTCTCAAAATACACAAAATTTTTTAAGATTTTTTTTTTTTCAATTTAGGACATTCAGCACTTGTTTTTTATATTTGGAAGCATAGATTTACCGGGTGTATTCCGATAGGGGATCGAAAATTCCATTATTTTTGCGATATCTCTTACCGTTTTCGAGATAATCGACCTTTTCCGATTTTAGTCTTTTTGGCACTCAAAATACACAAAATTTGCATAGATTTACCGGGTGTATTCCGATAGGGGATCGAAAAATCCATTATTTTTGCGATATCTCTTACCGTTTTCGAGATAATCGACATTTTCCGATTTTAGTCTTTTTGGCTCTCAAAATACACAAAATTTTTTAAGATTTTTTTTTTTTCAATTTAGGACATTCAGCACTTGTTTTTTATATTTGGAAGCATAGATTTACCGGGTGTATTCCGATAGGGGATCGAAAATTCCATTATTTTTGCGATATCTCTTACCGTTTTCGAGATAATCGACCTTTTCCGATTTTAGTCTTTTTGGCACTCAAAATACACAAAATTTGCATAGATTTACCGGGTGTATTCCGATAGGGGATCGAAAAATCCATTATTTTTGCGATATCTCTTACCGTTTTCGAGATAATCGACATTTTCCGATTTTAGTCTTTTTGGCTCTCAAAATACACAAAATTTTTTAAGATTTTTTTTTTTTCAATTTAGGACATTCAGCACTTGTTTTTTATATTTGGAAGCATAGATTTACCGGGTGTATTCCGATAGGGGATCGAAAATTCCATTATTTTTGCGATATCTCTTACCGTTTTCGAGATAATCGACCTTTTCCGATTTTAGTCTTTTTGGCACTCAAAATAGACAAAATTTGCATAGATTTACCGGGTGTATTCCGATAGGGGATCGAAAAATCCATTATTTTTGCGATATCTCTTACCGTTTTCGAGATAATCGACATTTTCCGATTTTAGTCTTTTTGGCTCTCAAAATACACAAAATTTTTTAAGATTTTTTTTTTTTCAATTTAGGACATTCAGCACTTGTTTTTTATATTTGGAAGCATAGATTTACCGGGTGTATTCCGATAGGGGATCGAAAATTCCATTATTTTTGCGATATCTCTTACCGTTTTCGAGATAATCGACCTTTTCCGATTTTAGTCTTTTTGGCACTCAAAATACACAAAATTTGCATAGATTTACCGGGTGTATTCCGATAGGGGATCGAAAAATCCATTATTTTGGCGATATCTCTTACCGTTTTCGAGATAATCGACATTTTCCGATTTTAGTCTTTTTGGCACTCAAAATACACAAAATTTTTTAAGATTTTTTTTTTTTTCAATTTAGGACATTCAGCACTTGTTTTTTATATTTGGAAGCATAGTTTTACCGGGTGTATTCCGATAGGGGATCGAAAATTCCATTATTTTTGCGATATCTCTTACCGTTTTCGAGAAAATCGACATTTTCCGATTTTAGTCTTTTTGGCATTCAAAATACACAAAATTTGCATAGATTTACCAAGTGTATTCCGATAGGGGATCGAAAAATCCATTATTTTTGCGATATCTCTTACCGTTTTCGAGATAATCGACATTTTCCGATTTTAGTCTTTTTGGCACTCAAAATACACAAAATTTTTTAAGATTTTTTTTTTTTTCAATTTAGGACATTCAGCACTTGTTTTTTATATTTGGAAGCATAGATTTACCGGGTGTATTCCGATAGGGGATCGAAAATTCCATTATTTTTGCGATATCTCTTACCGTTTTCGAGATAATCGACATTTTCCGATTTTAGTCTTTTTGGCACTCAAAATACACAAAATTTTTTAAGATTTTTTTTTTTTTCAATTTAGGACATTCAGCACTTGTTTTTTATATTTGGAAGCATAGATTTACCGGGTGTATTCCGATAGGGGATCGAAAATTCCATTATTTTTGCGATATCTCTTACCGTTTTCGAGATAATCGACATTTTCCGATTTTAGTCTTTTTGGCATTCAAAATACACAAAATTTGCATAGATTTACCGGGTGTATTCCGATAGGGGATCGAAAAATCCATTATTTTTGCGATATCTCTTACCGTTTTCGAGATAATCGACATTTTCCGATTTTAGTCTTTTTGGCTCTCAAAATACACAAAATTTTTTAAGATTTTTTTTTTTTCAATTTAGGACATTCAGCACTTGTTTTTTATATTTGGAAGCATAGATTTACCGGGTGTATTCCGATAGGGGATCGAAAATTCCATTATTTTTGCGATATCTCTTACCGTTTTCGAGATAATCGACCTTTTCCGATTTTAGTCTTTTTGGCACTCAAAATACACAAAATTTGCATAGATTTACCGGGTGTATTCCGATAGGGGATCGAAAAATCCATTATTTTTGCGATATCTCTTACCGTTTTCGAGATAATCGACATTTTCCGATTTTAGTCTTTTTGGCTCTCAAAATACACAAAATTTTTTAAGATTTTTTTTTTTTCAATTTAGGACATTCAGCACTTGTTTTTTATATTTGGAAGCATAGATTTACCGGGTGTATTCCGATAGGGGATCGAAAATTCCATTATTTTTGCGATATCTCTTACCGTTTTCGAGATAATCGACCTTTTCCGATTTTAGTCTTTTTGGCACTCAAAATACACAAAATTTGCATAGATTTACCGGGTGTATTCCGATAGGGGATCGAAAAATCCATTATTTTTGCGATATCTCTTACCGTTTTCGAGATAATCGACATTTTCCGATTTTAGTCTTTTTGGCACTCAAAATACACAAAATTTTTTAAGATTTTTTTTTTTTCAATTTAGGACATTCAGCACTTGTTTTTTATATTTGGAAGCATAGATTTACCGGGTGTTTTCCGATAGGGGATCGAAAATTCCATTATTTTTGCGATATCTCTTACCGTTTTCGAGATAATCGACATTTTCCGATTTTAGTCTTTTTGGCACTCAAAATACACAAAATTTTTTAAGATTTTTTTTTTTTTCAATTTAGGACATTCAGCACTTGTTTTTTATATTTGGAAGCATAGATTTACCGGGTGTATTCCGATAGGGGATCGAAAATTCCATTATTTTTGCGATATCTCTTACCGTTTTCGAGATAATCGACATTTTCCGATTTTAGTCTTTTTGGCATTCAAAATACACAAAAATTTGCATAGATTTACCGGGTGTATTCCGATAGGGGATCGAAAAATCCATTATTTTTGCGATATCTCTTACCGTTTTCGAGATAATCGACATTTTCCGATTTTAGTCTTTTTGGCTCTCAAAATACACAAAATTTTTTAAGATTTTTTTTTTTTCAATTTAGGACATTCAGCACTTGTTTTTTATATTTGGAAGCATAGATTTACCGGGTGTATTCCGATAGGGGATCGAAAATTCCATTATTTTTGCGATATCTCTTACCGTTTTCGAGATAATCGACATTTTCCGATTTTAGTCTTTTTGGCATTCAAAATACACAAAATTTGCATAGATTTGCCGGGTGTATTCCGATAGGGGATCGAAAAATCCATTATTTTTGCGATATCTCTTACCGTTTTCGAGATAATCGACATTTTCCGATTTTAGTCTTTTTGGCTCTCAAAATACACAAAATTTTTTAAGATTTTTTTTTTTTCAATTTAGGACATTCAGCACTTGTTTTTTATATTTGGAAGCATAGATTTACCGGGTGTATTCCGATAGGGGATCGAAAATTCCATTATTTTTGCGATATCTCTTACCGTTTTCGAGATAATCGACATTTTCCGATTTTAGTCTTTTTGGCATTCAAAATACACAAAATTTGCATAGATTTACCGGGTGTATTCCGATAGGGGATCGAAAAATCCATTATTTTTGCGATATCTCTTACCGTTTTCGAGATAATCGACATTTTCCGATTTTAGTCTTTTTGGCTCTCAAAATACACAAAATTTTTTAAGATTTTTTTTTTTTTCAATTTAGGACATTCAGCACTTGTTTTTTATATTTGGAAGCATAGATTTACCGGGTGTATTCCGATAGGGGATCGAAAATTCCATTATTTTTGCGATATCTCTTACCGTTTTCGAGATAATCGACATTTTCCGATTTTAGTCTTTTTGGCATTCAAAATACACAAAATTTGCATAGATTTACCGGGTGTATTCCGATAGGGGATCGAAAAATCCATTATTTTTGCGATATCTCTTACCGTTTTCGAGATAATCGACATTTTCCGATTTTAGTCTTTTTGGCACTCAAAATACACAAAATTTTTTAAGATTTTTTTTTTTTCAATTTAGGACATTCAGCACTTGTTTTTTATATTTGGAAGCATAGATTTACCGGGTGTATTCCGATAGGGGATCGAAAATTCCATTATTTTTGCGATATCTCTTACCGTTTTCGAGATAATCGACATTTTCCGATTTTAGTCTTTTTGGCATTCAAAATACACAAAATTTGCATAGATTTACCGGGTGTATTCCGATAGGGGATCGAAAAATCCATTATTTTTGCGATATCTCTTACCGTTTTCGAGATAATCGACATTTTCCGATTTTAGTCTTTTTGGCACTCAAAATACACAAAATTTTTTAAGATTTTTTTTTTTTTCAATTTAGGACATTCAGCACTTGTTTTTTATATTTGGAAGCATAGATTTACCGGGTGTATTCCGATAGGGGATCGAAAATTCCATTATTTTTGCGATATCTCTTACCGTTTTCGAGAAAATCGACATTTTCCGATTTTAGTCTTTTTGGCATTCAAAATACACAAAATTTGCATAGATTTACCAAGTGTATTCCGATAGGGGATCGAAAAATCCATTATTTTTGCGATATCTCTTACCGTTTTCGAGATAATCGACATTTTCCGATTTTAGTCTTTTTGGCACTCAAAATACACAAAATTTTTTAAGATTTTTTTTTTTTTCAATTTAGGACATTCAGCACTTGTTTTTTATATTTGGAAGCATAGATTTACCGGGTGTATTCCGATAGGGGATCGAAAATTCCATTATTTTTGCGATATCTCTTACCGTTTTCGAGATAATCGACATTTTCCGATTTTAGTCTTTTTGGCACTCAAAATACACAAAATTTTTTAAGATTTTTTTTTTTCAATTTAGGACATTCAGCACTTGTTTTTTATATTTGGAAGCATAGATTTACCGGGTGTATTCCGATAGGGGATCGAAAATTCCATTATTTTTGCGATATCTCTTACCGTTTTCGAGATAATCGACATTTTCCGATTTTAGTCTTTTTGGCATTCAAAATACACAAAATTTGCATAGATTTACCGGGTGTATTCCGATAGGGGATCGAAAAATCCATTATTTTTGCGATATCTCTTACCGTTTTCGAGATAATCGACATTTTCCGATTTTAGTCTTTTTGGCTCTCAAAATACACAAAATTTTTTAAGATTTTTTTTTTTTCAATTTAGGACATTCAGCACTTGTTTTTTATATTTGGAAGCATAGATTTACCGGGTGTATTCCGATAGGGGATCGAAAATTCCATTATTTTTGCGATATCTCTTACCGTTTTCGAGATAATCGACCTTTTCCGATTTTAGTCTTTTTGGCACTCAAAATACACATAATTTGCATAGATTTACCGGGTGTATTCCGATAGGGGATCGAAAAATCCATTATTTTGGCGATATCTCTTACCGTTTTCGAGATAATCGACATTTTCCGATTTTAGTCTTTTTGGCTCTCAAAATACACAAAATTTTTTAAGATTTTTTTTTTTTCAATTTAGGACATTCAGCACTTGTTTTTTATATTTGGAAGCATAGATTTATCGGGTGTATTCCGATAGGGGATCGAAAATTCCATTATTTTTGCGATATCTCTTACCGTTTTCGAGATAATCGACCTTTTCCGATTTTAGTCTTTTTGGCACTCAAAATACACATAATTTGCATAGATTTACCGGGTGTATTCCGATAGGGGATCGAAAAATCCATTATTTTGGCGATATCTCTTACCGTTTTCGAGATAATCGACATTTTCCGATTTTAGTCTTTTTGGCTCTTAAAATACACAAAATTTTTTAAGATTTTTTTTTTTTCAATTTAGGACATTCAGCACTTGTTTTTTATATTTGGAAGCATAGATTTACCGGGTGTATTCCGATAGGGGATCGAAAATTCCATTATTTTTGCGATATCTCTTACCGTTTTCGAGATAATCGACCTTTTCCGATTTTAGTCTTTTTGGCACTCAAAATACACAAAATTTGCATAGATTTACCGGGTGTATTCCGATAGGGGATCGAAAAATCCATTATTTTTGCGATATCTCTTACCGTTTTCGAGATAATCGACATTTTCCGATTTTAGTCTTTTTGGCTCTCAAAATACACAAAATTTTTTAAGATTTTTTTTTTTTCAATTTAGGACATTCAGCACTTGTTTTTTATATTTGGAAGCATAGATTTACCGGGTGTATTCCGATAGGGGATCGAAAATTCCATTATTTTTGCGATATCTCTTACCGTTTTCGAGATAATCGACCTTTTCCGATTTTAGTCTTTTTGGCACTCAAAATACACAAAATTTGCATAGATTTACCGGGTGTATTCCGATAGGGGATCGAAAAATCCATTATTTTTGCGATATCTCTTACCGTTTTCGAGATAATCGACATTTTCCGATTTTAGTCTTTTTGGCTCTCAAAATACACAAAATTTTTTAAGATTTTTTTTTTTTCAATTTAGGACATTCAGCACTTGTTTTTTATATTTGGAAGCATAGATTTACCGGGTGTATTCCGATAGGGGATCGAAAATTCCATTATTTTTGCGATATCTCTTACCGTTTTCGAGATAATCGACCTTTTCCGATTTTAGTCTTTTTGGCACTCAAAATAGACAAAATTTGCATAGATTTACCGGGTGTATTCCGATAGGGGATCGAAAAATCCATTATTTTTGCGATATCTCTTACCGTTTTCGAGATAATCGACATTTTCCGATTTTAGTCTTTTTGGCTCTCAAAATACACAAAATTTTTTAAGATTTTTTTTTTTTCAATTTAGGACATTCAGCACTTGTTTTTTATATTTGGAAGCATAGATTTACCGGGTGTATTCCGATAGGGGATCGAAAATTCCATTATTTTTGCGATATCTCTTACCGTTTTCGAGATAATCGACCTTTTCCGATTTTAGTCTTTTTGGCACTCAAAATACACAAAATTTGCATAGATTTACCGGGTGTATTCCGATAGGGGATCGAAAAATCCATTATTTTTGCGATATCTCTTACCGTTTTCGAGATAATCGACATTTTCCGATTTTAGTCTTTTTGGCTCTCAAAATACACAAAATTTTTTAAGATTTTTTTTTTTTCAATTTAGGACATTCAGCACTTGTTTTTTATATTTGGAAGCATAGATTTACCGGGTGTATTCCGATAGGGGATCGAAAATTCCATTATTTTTGCGATATCTCTTACCGTTTTCGAGATAATCGACCTTTTCCGATTTTAGTCTTTTTGGCACTCAAAATACACAAAATTTGCATAGATTACCGGGTGTATTCCGATAGGGGATCGAAAAATCCATTATTTTTGCGATATCTCTTACCGTTTTCGAGATAATCGACATTTTCCGATTTTAGTCTTTTTGGCTCTCAAAATACACAAAATTTTTTAAGATTTTTTTTTTTTCAATTTAGGACATTCAGCACTTGTTTTTTATATTTGGAAGCATAGATTTACCGGGTGTATTCCGATAGGGGATCGAAAATTCCATTATTTTTGCGATATCTCTTACCGTTTTCGAGATAATCGACCTTTTCCGATTTTAGTCTTTTTGGCACTCTAAATACACAAAATTTGCATAGATTTACCGGGTGTATTCCGATAGGGGATCGAAAAATCCATTATTTTTGCGATATCTCTTACCGTTTTCGAGATAATCGACATTTTCCGATTTTAGTCTTTTTGGCTCTCAAAATACACAAAATTTTTTAAGATTTTTTTTTTTTCAATTTAGGACATTCAGCACTTGTTTTTTATATTTGGAAGCATAGATTTACCGGGTGTATTCCGATAGGGGATCGAAAATTCCATTATTTTTGCGATATCTCTAACCGTTTTCGAGATAATCGACCTTTTCCGATTTTAGTCTTTTTGGCACTCAAAATACACAAAATTTGCATAGATTTACCGGGTGTATTCCGATAGGGGATCGAAAAATCCATTATTTTGGCGATATCTCTTACCGTTTTCGAGATAATCGACATTTTCCGATTTTAGTCTTTTTGGCTCTCAAAATACACAAAATTTTTTAAGATTTTTTTTTTTTCAAGTTAGGACATTCAGCACTTGTTTTTTATATTTGGAAGCATAGATTTACCGGGTGTATTCCGATAGGGGATCGAAAATTCCATTATTTTTGCGATATCTCTTACCGTTTTCGAGATAATCGACCTTTTCCGATTTTAGTCTTTTTGGCACTCAAAATACACATAATTTGCATAGATTTACCGGGTGTATTCCGATAGGGGATCGAAAAATCCATTATTTTGGCGATATCTCTTACCGTTTTCGAGATAATCGACATTTTCCGATTTTAGTCTTTTTGGCTCTTAAAATACACAAAATTTTTTAAGATTTTTTTTTTTTCAATTTAGGACATTCAGCACTTGTTTTTTATATTTGGAAGCATAGATTTACCGGGTGTATTCCGATAGGGGATCGAAAATTCCATTATTTTTGCGATATCTCTTACCGTTTTCGAGATAATCGACCTTTTCCGATTTTAGTCTTTTTGGCACTCAAAATACACAAAATTTGCATAGATTTACCGGGTGTATTCCGATAGGGGATCGAAAAATCCATTATTTTTGCGATATCTCTTACCGTTTTCGAGATAATCGACATTTTCCGATTTTAGTCTTTTTGGCTCTCAAAATACACAAAATTTTTTAAGATTTTTTTTTTTTCAATTTAGGACATTCAGCACTTGTTTTTTATATTTGGAAGCATAGATTTACCGGGTGTATTCCGATAGGGGATCGAAAATTCCATTATTTTTGCGATATCTCTTACCGTTTTCGAGATAATCGACCTTTTCCGATTTTAGTCTTTTTGGCACTCAAAATACACAAAATTTGCATAGATTTACCGGGTGTATTCCGATAGGGGATCGAAAAATCCATTATTTTTGCGATATCTCTCTTACCGTTTTCGAGATAATCGACATTTTCCGATTTTAGTCTTTTTGGCTCTCAAAATACACAAAATTTTTTAAGATTTTTTTTTTTTCAATTTAGGACATTCAGCACTTGTTTTTTATATTTGGAAGCATAGATTTACCGGGTGTATTCCGATAGGGGATCGAAAATTCCATTATTTTGCGATATCTCTTACCGTTTTCGAGATAATCGACCTTTTCCGATTTTAGTCTTTTTGGCACTCAAAATACACAAAATTTGCATAGATTTACCGGGTGTATTCCGATAGGGGATCGAAAAATCCATTATTTTTGCGATATCTCTTACCGTTTTCGAGATAATCGACATTTTCCGATTTTAGTCTTTTTGGCTCTCAAAATACACAAAATTTTTTAAGATTTTTTTTTTTCAATTTAGGACATTCAGCACTTGTTTTTTATATTTGGAAGCATAGATTTACCGGGTGTATTCCGATAGGGGATCGAAAATTCCATTATTTTTGCGATATCTCTTACCGTTTTCGAGATAATCGACCTTTTCCGATTTTAGTCTTTTTGGCACTCAAAATAGACAAAATTTGCATAGATTTACCGGGTGTATTCCGATAGGGGATCGAAAAATCCATTATTTTTGCGATATCTCTTACCGTTTTCGAGATAATCGACATTTTCCGATTTTAGTCTTTTTGGCTCTCAAAATACACAAAATTTTTTAAGATTTTTTTTTTTTCAATTTAGGACATTCAGCACTTGTTTTTTTATATTTGGAAGCATAGATTTACCGGGTGTATTCCGATAGGGGATCGAAAATTCCATTATTTTTGCGATATCTCTTACCGTTTTCGAGATAATCGACCTTTTCCGATTTTAGTCTTTTTGGCACTCAAAATACACAAAATTTGCATAGATTTACCGGGTGTATTCCGATAGGGGATCGAAAAATCCATTATTTTGGCGATATCTCTTACCGTTTTCGAGATAATCGACATTTTCCGATTTTAGTCTTTTTGGCTCTCAAAATACACAAAATTTTTTAAGATTTTTTTTTTTTCAATTTAGGACATTCAGCACTTGTTTTTTATATTTGGAAGCATAGATTTACCGGGTGTATTCCGATAGGGGATCGAAAATTCCATTATTTTTGCGATATCTCTTACCGTTTTCGAGATAATCGACCTTTTCCGATTTTAGTCTTTTTGGCACTCAAAATACACAAAATTTGCATAGATTTACCGGGTGTATTCCGATAGGGGATCGAAAAATCCATTATTTTTTGCGATATCTCTTACCGTTTTCGAGATAATCGACATTTTCCGATTTTAGTCTTTTTGGCTCTCAAAATACACAAAATTTTTAAGATTTTTTTTTTTTCAATTTAGGACATTCAGCACTTGTTTTTTATATTTGGAAGCATAGATTTACCGGGTGTATTCCGATAGGGGATCGAAAATTCCATTATTTTTGCGATATCTCTTACCGTTTTCGAGATAATCGACCTTTTCCGATTTTAGTCTTTTTGGCACTCAAAATACACAAAATTTGCATAGATTTACCGGGTGTATTCCGATAGGGGATCGAAAAATCCATTATTTTGCGATATCTCTTACCGTTTTCGAGATAATCGACATTTTCCGATTTTAGTCTTTTTGGCTCTCAAAATACACAAAATTTTTTAAGATTTTTTTTTTTTCAATTTAGGACATTCAGCACTTGTTTTTTATATTTGGAAGCATAGATTTACCGGGTGTATTCCGATAGGGGATCGAAAATTCCATTATTTTTGCGATATCTCTTACCGTTTTCGAGATAATCGACCTTTTCCGATTTTAGTCTTTTTGGCACTCAAAATAGACAAAATTTGCATAGATTTACCGGGTGTATTCCGATAGGGGATCGAAAAATCCATTATTTTTGCGATATCTCTTACCGTTTTCGAGATAATCGACATTTTCCGATTTTAGTCTTTTTGGCTCTCAAAATACACAAAATTTTTTAAGATTTTTTTTTTTTCAATTTAGGACATTCAGCACTTGTTTTTTATATTTGGAAGCATAGATTTACCGGGTGTATTCCGATAGGGGATCGAAAATTCCATTATTTTTGCGATATCTCTTACCGTTTTCGAGATAATCGACCTTTTCCGATTTTAGTCTTTTTGGCACTCAAAATACACAAAATTTGCATAGATTTACCGGGTGTATTCCGATAGGGGATCGAAAAATCCATTATTTTTGCGATATCTCTTACCGTTTTCGAGATAATCGACATTTTCCGATTTTAGTCTTTTTGGCTCTCAAAATACACAAAATTTTTTAAGATTTTTTTTTTTTCAATTTAGGACATTCAGCACTTGTTTTTTATATTTGGAAGCATAGATTTACCGGGTGTATTCCGATAGGGGATCGAAAATTCCATTATTTTTGCGATATCTCTTACCGTTTTCGAGATAATCGACCTTTTCCGATTTTAGTCTTTTTGGCACTCAAAATACACAAAATTTGCATAGATTTACCGGGTGTATTCCGATAGGGGATCGAAAAATCCATTATTTTTGCGATATCTCTTACCGTTTTCGAGATAATCGACATTTTCCGATTTTAGTCTTTTTGGCTCTCAAAATACACAAAATTTTTTAAGATTTTTTTTTTTTCAATTTAGGACATTCAGCACTTGTTTTTTATATTTGGAAGCATAGATTTACCGGGTGTATTCCGATAGGGGATCGAAAATTCCATTATTTTTGCGATATCTCTTACCGTTTTCGAGATAATCGACCTTTTCCGATTTTAGTCTTTTTGGCACTCAAAATACACAAAATTTGCATAGATTTACCGGGTGTATTCCGATAGGGGATCGAAAAATCCATTATATTTGCGATATCTCTTACCGTTTTCGAGATAATCGACATTTTCCGATTTTAGTCTTTTTGGCTCTCAAAATACACAAAATTTTTTAAGATTTTTTTTTTTTCAATTTAGGACATTCAGCACTTGTTTTTTATATTTGGAAGCATAGATTTACCGGGTGTATTCCGATAGGGGATCGAAAATTCCATTATTTTTGCGATATCTCTTACCGTTTTCGAGATAATCGACCTTTTCCGATTTTATTCTTTTTGGCACTCAAAATACACAAAATTTGCATAGAGTTACCGGGTGTATTCCGATAGGGGATCGAAAAATCCATTATTTTTGCGATATCTCTTACCGTTTTCGAGATAATCGACATTTTCCGATTTTAGTCTTTTTGGCTCTCAAAATACACAAAATTTTTTAAGATTTTTTTTTTTTCAATTTAGGACATTCAGCACTTGTTTTTTTATATTTGGAAGCATAGATTTACCGGGTGTATTCCGATAGGGGATCGAAAATTCCATTATTTTTGCGATATCTCTTACCGTTTTCGAGATAATCGACCTTTTCCGATTTTAGTCTTTTTGGCACTCAAAATACACAAAATTTGCATAGCTTTACCGGGTGTATTCCGATAGGGGATCGAAAAATTCATTATTTTTGCGATATCTCTTACCGTTTTCGAGATAATCGACATTTTCCGATTTTAGTCTTTTTGGCTCTCAAAATACACAAAATTTTTTAAGATTTTTTTTTTTTCAATTTAGGACATTCAGCACTTGTTTTTTATATTTGGAAGCATAGATTTACCGGGTGTATTCCGATAGGGGATCGAAAATTCCATTATTTTTGCGATATCTCTTACCGTTTTCGAGATAATCGACATTTTCCGATTTTAGTCTTTTTGGCATTCAAAATACACAAAATTTGCATAGATTTACCGGGTGTATTCCGATAGGGGATCGAAAAATCCATTATTTTTGCGATATCTCTTACCGTTTTCGAGATAATCGACATTTTCCGATTTTAGTCTTTTTGGCTCTCAAAATACACAAAATTTTTTAAGATTTTTTTTTTTTCAATTTAGGACATTCAGCACTTGTTTTTTATATTTGGAAGCATAGATTTACCGGGTGTATTCCGATAGGGGATCGAAAATTCCATTATTTTTGCGATATCTCTTACCGTTTTCGAGATAATCGACCTTTTCCGATTTTAGTCTTTTTGGCACTCAAAATACACAAAATTTGCATAGATTTACCGGGTGTATTCCGATAGGGGATCGAAAAATCCATTATTTTTGCGATATCTCTTACCGTTTTCGAGATAATCGACATTTTCCGATTTTAGTCTTTTTGGCTCTCAAAATACACAAAATTTTTTAAGATTTTTTTTTTTTCAATTTAGGACATTCAGCCCTTGTTTTTTATATTTGGAAGCATAGATTTACCGGGTGTATTCCGATAGGGGATCGAAAATTCTATTATTTTTGCGATATCTCTTACCGTTTTCGAGATAATCGACCTTTTCCGATTTTAGTCTTTTTGGCACTCAAAATACACAAAATTTGCATAGATTTACCGGGTGTATTCCGATAGGGGATCGAAAAATCCATTATTTTTGCGATATCTCTTACCGTTTTCGAGATAATCGACATTTTCCGATTTTAGTCTTTTTGGCTCTCAAAATACACAAAATTTTTTAAGATTTTTTTTTTTCAATTTAGGACATTCAGCACTTGTTTTTTATATTTGGAAGCATAGATTTACCGGGTGTATTCCGATAGGGGATCGAAAATTCCATTATTTTTGCGATATCTCTTACCGTTTTCGAGATAATCGACCTTTTCCGATTTTAGTCTTTTTGGCACTCAAAATACACAAAATTTGCATAGATTTACCGGGTGTATTCCGATAGGGGATCGAAAAATCCATTATTTTTGCGATATCTCTTACCGTTTTCGAGATAATCGACATTTTCCGATTTTAGTCTTTTTGGCTCTCAAAATACACAAAATTTTTTAAAATTTTTTTTTTTTCAATTTAGGACATTCAGCACTTGTTTTTTATATTTGGAAGCATAGATTTACCGGGTGTATTCCGATAGGGGATCGAAAATTCCATTATTTTTGCGATATCTCTTACCGTTTTCGAGATAATCGACCGTTTCCGATTTTAGTCTTTTTGGCACTCAAAATACACAAAATTTGCATAGATTTACCGGGTGTATTCCGATAGGGGATCGAAAAATCCATTATTTTTGCGATATCTCTTACCGTTTTCGAGATAATCGACATTTTCCGATTTTAGTCTTTTTGGCTCTCAAAATACACAAAATTTTTTAAGATTTTTTTTTTTTCAATTTAGGACATTCAGCACTTGTTTTTTATATTTGGAAGCATAGATTTACCGGGTGTATTCCGATAGGGGATCGAAAATTCCATTATTTTTGCGATATCTCTTACCGTTTTCGAGATAATCGACCTTTTCCGATTTTAGTCTTTTTGGCACTCAAAATACACAAAATTTGCATAGATTTACCGGGTGTATTCCGATAGGGGATCGAAAAATCCATTATTTTTGCGATATCTCTTACCGTTTTCGAGATAATCGACATTTTCCGATTTTAGTCTTTTTGGCTCTCAAAATACACAAAATTTTTTAAGATTTTTTTTTTTTCAATTTAGGACATTCAGCACTTGTTTTTTATATTTGGAAGCATAGATTTACCGGGTGTATTCCGATAGGGGATCGAAAATTCCATTATTTTTGCGATATCTCTTACCGTTTTCGAGATAATCGACCTTTTCCGATTTTAGTCTTTTTGGCACTCAAAATACACAAAATTTGCATAGCTTTACCGGGTGTATTCCGATAGGGGATCGAAAAATCCATTATTTTTGCGATATCTCTTACCGTTTTCGAGATAATCGACATTTTCCGATTTTAGTCTTTTTGGCTCTCAAAATACACAAAATTTTTTAAGATTTTTTTTTTTTCATTTTAGGACATTCAGCACTTGTTTTTTATATTTGGAAGCATAGATTTACCGGGTGTATTCCGATAGGGGATCGAAAATTCCATTATTTTTGCGATATCTCTTACCGTTTTCGAGATAATCGACCTTTTCCGATTTTAGTCTTTTTGGCACTCAAAATACACAAAATTTGCATAGTTTTACCGGGTGTATTCCGATAGGGGATCGAAAAATCCATTATTTTTGCGATATCTCTTACCGTTTTCGAGATAATCGACATTTTCCGATTTTAGTCTTTTTGGCTCTCAAAATACACAAAATTTTTTAAGATTTTTTTTTTTTCAATTTAGGACATTCAGCACTTGTTTTTTATATTTGGAAGCATAGATTTACCGGGTGTATTCCGATAGGGGATCGAAAATTCCATTATTTTTGCGATATCTCTTACCGTTTTCGAGATAATCGACCTTTTCCGATTTTAGTCTTTTTGGCACTCAAAATACACATAATTTGCATAGATTTACCGGGTGTATTCCGGTAGGGGATCGAAAAATCCATTATTTTGGCGATATCTCTTACCGTTTTCGAGATAATCGACATTTTCCGATTTTAGTCTTTTTGGCTCTCAAAATACACAAAATTTTTTAAGATTTTTTTTTTTTCAATTTAGGACATTCAGCACTTGTTTTTTATATTTGGAAGCATAGATTTACCGGGTGTATTCCGATAGGGGATCGAAAATTCCATTATTTTTGCGATATCTCTTACCGTTTTCGAGATAATCGACCTTTTCCGATTTTAGTCTTTTTGGCACTCAAAATACACAAAATTTGCATAGATTTACCGGGTGTATTCCGATAGGGGATCGAAAAATCCATTATTTTTGCGATATCTCTTACCGTTTTCGAGATAATCGACATTTTCCGATTTTAGTCTTTTTGGCTCTTAAAATACACAAAATTTTTTAAGATTTTTTTTTTTTCAATTTAGGACATTCAGCACTTGTTTTTTATATTTGGAAGCATAGATTTACCGGGTGTATTCCGATAGGGGATCGAAAATTCCATTATTTTTGCGATATCTCTTACCGTTTTCGAGATAATCGACCTTTTCCGATTTTAGTCTTTTTGGCACTCAAAATACACAAAATTTGCATAGATTTACCGGGTGTATTCCGATAGGGGATCGAAAAATCCATTATTTTTGCGATATCTCTTACCGTTTTCGAGATAATCGACATTTTCCGATTTTAGTCTTTTTGGCTCTCAAAATACACAAAATTTTTTAAGATTTTTTTTTTTTCAATTTAGGACATTCAGCACTTGTTTTTTATATTTGGAAGCATAGATTTACCGGGTGTATTCCGATAGGGGATCGAAAATTCCATTATTTTTGCGATATCTCTTACCGTTTTCGAGATAATCGACCTTTTCCGATTTTAGTCTTTTTGGCACTCAAAATACACAAAATTTGCATAGATTTACCGGGTGTATTCCGATAGGGGATCGAAAAATCCATTATTTTTGCGATATCTCTTACCGTTTTCGAGATAATCGACATTTTCCGATTTTAGTCTTTTTGGCTCTCAAAATACACAAAATTTTTTAAGATTTTTTTTTTTTCAATTTAGGACATTCAGCACTTGTTTTTTATATTTGGAAGCATAGATTTACCGGGTGTATTCCGATAGGGGATCGAAAATTCCATTATTTTTGCGATATCTCTTACCGTTTTCGAGATAATCGACCTTTTCCGATTTTAGTCTTTTTGGCACTCAAAATAGACAAAATTTGCATAGATTTACCGGGTGTATTCCGATAGGGGATCGAAAAATCCATTATTTTTGCGATATCTCTTACCGTTTTCGAGATAATCGACATTTTCCGATTTTAGTCTTTTTGGCTCTCAAAATACACAAAATTTTTTAAGATTTTTTTTTTTTCAATTTAGGACATTCAGCACTTGTTTTTTATATTTGGAAGCATAGATTTACCGGGTGTATTCCGATAGGGGATCGAAAATTCCATTATTTTTGCGATATCTCTTACCGTTTTCGAGATAATCGACCTTTTCCGATTTTAGTCTTTTTGGCACTCAAAATACACAAAATTTGCATAGATTTACCGGGTGTATTCCGATAGGGGATCGAAAAATCCATTATTTTTGCGATATCTCTTACCGTTTTCGAGATAATCGACATTTTCCGATTTTAGTCTTTTTGGCTCTCAAAATACACAAAATTTTTTAAGATTTTTTTTTTTTCAATTTAGGACATTCAGCACTTGTTTTTTATATTTGGAAGCATAGATTTACTGGGTGTATTCCGATAGGGGATCGAAAATTCCATTATTTTTGCGATATCTCTTACCGTTTTCGAGATAATCGACCTTTTCCGATTTTAGTCTTTTTGGCACTCAAAATAGACAAAATTTGCATAGATTTACCGGGTGTATTCCGATAGGGGATCGAAAAATCCATTATTTTTGCGATATCTCTTACCGTTTTCGAGATAATCGACATTTTCCGATTTTAGTCTTTTTGGCTCTCAAAATACACAAAATTTTTTAAGATTTTTTTTTTTTCAATTTAGGACATTCAGCACTTGTTTTTTATATTTGGAAGCATAGATTTACCGGGTGTATTCCGATAGGGGATCGAAAATTCCATTATTTTTGCGATATCTCTTACCGTTTTCGAGATAATCGACCTTTTCCGATTTTAGTCTTTTTGGCACTCAAAATACACAAAATTTGCATAGATTTACCGGGTGTATTCCGATAGGGGATCGAAAAATCCATTATTTTTGCGATATCTCTTACCGTTTTCGAGATAATCGACATTTTCCGATTTTAGTCTTTTTGGCTCTCAAAATACACAAAATTTTTTAAGATTTTTTTTTTTCAATTTAGGACATTCAGCACTTGTTTTTTATATTTGGAAGCATTGATTTACCGGGTGTATTCCGATAGGGGATCGAAAATTCCATTATTTTTGCGATATCTCTTACCGTTTTCGAGATAATCGACCTTTTCCGATTTTAGTCTTTTTGGCACTCAAAATACACAAAATTTGCATAGATTTACCGGGTGTATTCCGATAGGGGATCGAAAAATCCATTATTTTTGCGATATCTCTTACCGTTTTCGAGATAATCGACATTTTCCGATTTTAGTCTTTTTGGCTCTCAAAATACACAAAATTTTTTAAGATTTTTTTTTTTTCAATTTAGGACATTCAGCACTTGTTTTTTATATTTGGAAGCATAGATTTACCGGGTGTATTCCGATAGGGGATCGAAAATTCCATTATTTTTGCGATATCTCTTACCGTTTTCGAGATAATCGACCTTTTCCGATTTTAGTCTTTTTGGCACTCAAAATACACAAAATTTGCATAGATTTACCGGGTGTATTCCGATAGGGGATCGAAAAATCCATTATTTTTGCGATATCTCTTACCGTTTTCGAGATAATCGACATTTTCCGATTTTAGTCTTTTTGGCTCTCAAAATACACAAAATTTTTTAAGATTTTTTTTTTTTCAATTTAGGACATTCAGCACTTGTTTTTTATATTTGGAAGCATAGATTTACCGGGTGTATTCCGATAGGGGATCGAAAATTCCATTATTTTTGCGATATCTCTTACCGTTTTCGAGATAATCGACCTTTTCCGATTTTATTCTTTTTGGCACTCAAAATACACAAAATTTGCATAGATTTACCGGGTGTATTCCGATAGGGGATCGAAAAATCCATTATTTTTGCGATATCTCTTACCGTTTTCGAGATAATCGACATTTTCCGATTTTAGTCTTTTTGGCTCTCAAAATACACAAAATTTTTTAAGATTTTTTTTTTTTCAATTTAGGACATTCAGCACTTGTTTTTTATATTTGGAAGCATAGATTTACCGGGTGTATTCCGATAGGGGATCGAAAATTCCATTATTTTTGCGATATCTCTTACCGTTTTCGAGATAATCGACCTTTTCCGATTTTAGTCTTTTTGGCACTCAAAATACACAAAATTTGCATAGATTTACCGGGTGTATTCCGATAGGGGATCGAAAAATCCATTATTTTTGCGATATCTCTTACCGTTTTCGAGATAATCGACATTTTCCGATTTTAGTCTTTTTGGCTCTCAAAATACACAAAATTTTTTAAGATTTTTTTTTTTTCAATTTAGGACATTCAGCACCCATTAACCATTAACCATTAATCATTATAACCTAACCTAACCTAACCTATCCTTTTTTTTTTTTTTTTTTTTTTTTTTTGCATAGAGCCAGGAGGTGAGAATCTTGAAAAAGACCCCGGGTCAATCTGCCCGGGAGTGTGGGGTTTCACCCACTAAACTCACCCCCTTTTCTCCTAATTTGGTAGCCCGGTATCGCCTACCGGCATTTCTTCAGGCTCCAAAGGCTATGGCTATTGCCGGCTCTCTTCCGTTACCACCTACGCTTGGTGTCCGGAGTGTTGTTTACTCTAACTCTAACTGAGTTCGTATCTCCATTGTAAGGCTGGTAGCCTCTTAAGACGGGGGCGTGGGTATATCCATTTCGCCGCGCCACTCGGGTGTACCATTTCGACTTACTTGCTGCTCTTCGCCCTTTCGGGACTTTTTTCTTCTTTCGAGGTGTGCGCTGCGTTGCTTCGGCATCTGCGCGGACTATGGCCTTCCGTTCCGCACTTGACGCAGATGGGGTTGCCGGTGCAGGTCACCGCGTAGTGACCCTCGCGACCGCACCGCCAGCACTCCGCGTGTCCCAATCCGCTATCGGCAAGCTTGTTCTTCAGCAGGCGGGAGCTTTCACCCCTCGTCAGCTCGATCAGCGCATTTCCTTTCTTTGTTGGCCTCACAGTTCGAATTGAATTCCCGACCTCGTGATCGCTTTGGACGATGGTCCAAAGATGAACCTAATTTTGAGGTTAATTTTTAATTTTGAGGTTAATTTTGAGGTTAATTTTTTTTTTTGAGGTTAAGTTTAATTTTGAGGTTAACTTGTAATTTTGAGGTAAATTTTTAATTTTGAGGTTGGGAGGTTGGGAGGTTAGGTTAGGTTAGGTCAGGTTTAAGGTCAGGTTTAAGGTCAAGGTTTAAGGTCTTAAGGTCAAGGTCAAGGTTTAAGGTTTAAGGTCAAGGTTAGGTTAGGTTAGGTCAGGGTTTTCATTTTGAGGTTGGGAGGTTGGGAGGTTAAGTTAGGTTGGGAGGTTAGGTTAGGTTAGGTTAGGTTAGGTTAGGTTAGGTTAGGTTAGGTTAGGTTAGGTTAGGTTAGGTTAGGTTAGGTTAGGTTAGGTTAGGTTAGGTTAGGTTAGGTTAGGTTAGGTTAGGTTAGGTTAGGTTAGGTTAGGTTAGGTTAGGTTAGGTTAGGTTAGGTTAGGTTAGGTTAGGTTAGGTTAGGTTAGGTTAGGTTAGGTTAGGTTAGGTTAGGTTAGGTTAGGTTAGGTTAGGTTAGGTTAGGTTAGGTTAGGTTAGGTTAGGTTAGGTTAGGTTAGGTTAGGTTAGGTTAGGTTAGGTTAGGTTAGGTTAGGTTAGGTTAGGTTAGGTTAGGTTAGGTTAGGTTAGGTTAGGTTAGGTTAGGTTAGGTTAGGTTAGGTTAGGTTAGGTTAGGTTAGGTTAGGTTAGGTTAGGTTAGGTTAGGTTAGGTTAGGTTAGGTTAGGTTAGGTTAGGTTAGGTTAGGTTAGGTTAGGTTAGGTTAGGTTAGGTTAGGTTAGGTTAGGTTAGGTTAGGTTAGGTTAGGTTAGGTTAGGTTAGGTTAGGTTAGGTTAGGTTAGGTTAGGTTAGGTTAGGTTAGGTTAGGTTAGGTTAGGTTAGGTTAGGTTAGGTTAGGTTAGGTTAGGTTAGGTTAGGTTAGGTTAGGTTAGGTTAGGTTAGGTTAGGTTAGGTTAGGTTAGGTTAGGTTAGGTTAGGTTAGGTTAGGTTAGGTTAGGTTAGGTTAGGTTAGGTTAGGTTAGGTTAGGTTAGGTTAGGTTAGGTTAGGTTAGGTTAGGTTAGGTTAGGTTAGGTTAGGTTAGGTTAGGTTAGGTTAGGTTAGGTTAGGTTAGGTTAGGTTAGGTTAGGTTAGGTTAGGTTAGGTTAGGTTAGGTTAGGTTAGGTTAGGTTAGGTTAGGTTAGGTTAGGTTAGGTTAGGTTAGGTTAGGTTAGGTTAGGTTAGGTTAGGTTAGGTTAGGTTAGGTTAGGTTAGGTTAGGTTAGGTTAGGTTAGGTTAGGTTAGGTTAGGTTAGGTTAGGTTAGGTTAGGTTAGGTTAGGTTAGGTTAGGTTAGGTTAGGTTAGGTTAGGTTAGGTTAGGTTAGGTTAGGTTAGGTTAGGTTAGGTTAGGTTAGGTTAGGTTAGGTTAGGTTAGGTTAGGTTAGGTTAGGTTAGGTTAGGTTAGGTTAGGTTAGGTTAGGTTAGGTTAGGTTAGGTTAGGTTAGGTTAGGTTAGGTTAGGTTAGGTTAGGTTAGGTTAGGTTAGGTTAGGTTAGGTTAGGTTAGGTTAGGTTAGGTTAGGTTAGGTTAGGTTAGGTTAGGTTAGGTTAGGTTAGGTTAGGTTAGGTTAGGTTAGGTTAGGTTAGGTTAGGTTAGGTTAGGTTAGGTTAGGTTAGGTTAGGTTAGGTTAGGTTAGGTTAGGTTAGGTTAGGTTAGGTTAGGTTAGGTTAGGTTAGGTTAGGTTAGGTTAGGTTAGGTTAGGTTAGGTTAGGTTAGGTTAGGTTAGGTTAGGTTAGGTTAGGTTAGGTTAGGTTAGGTTAGGTTAGGTTAGGTTAGGTTAGGTTAGGTTAGGTTAGGTTAGGTTAGGTTAGGTTAGGTTAGGTTAGGTTAGGTTAGGTTAGGTTAGGTTAGGTTAGGTTAGGTTAGGTTAGGTTAGGTTAGGTTAGGTTAGGTTAGGTTAGGTTAGGTTAGGTTAGGTTAGGTTAGGTTAGGTTAGGTTAGGTTAGGTTAGTGTTAGGTTGGGTTATTTTTAATTTTGAGGTTAATTTTTAATTTTGGGGACTTGGGGACTTGAAAAAAAAAAAAAAAAAGGTTAAGTTAGGTTAGGTTAGGTCGGGAGGTTGGGAGGTTAAGGTTTAAGGTCAAGGTTAGGTTAGGTTAGGTCAGGTTTGAGGTCAAGGTTTAAGGTCTTAAGGTCAAGGTTAGGTTAGGTCAGGTTTAAGGTCAAGGTTTAAGGTCTCGAGGTCAAGGTTTAAGGTTTAAGGTCAAGGTTAGGTTAGGTCAGGTCGGGTTCGAGGTCGAGGTTTAAGGTGTCAAGGTCAAGGTTAGGTTAGGTCAGGTTTAAGGTCAAGGTTTAAGGTCTCGAGGTCAAGGTTTAAGGTTTAAGGTCAAGGTTAGGTTAGGTTAGGTCAGGTTTGGGGTCGAGGTTTAAGGTCCTAAGGTCAAGGTTTAAGGTTCAAGGTCAAGGTCGGGTTGGGTTAGGTCAGGTTTTTAATTTTGAGGTTAATTTTTAATTTTGAGGTTAATTATTAATTATGAGGTTAGGTTAGGTTCGTAGGGGAGGTGGGGAGGTCGGGAGGTGGGGAGGTCGGAGGTGGGGAGGTCGGGAGGTGGGAGGTTTGGAGGTTTGGAGGTTAGGTTAGGTTAGGTTAGTTTGACCTTGACCTTGGGAACTTGAAAAAAAAAAAAAAAAAAAAAAAAAATAAAAAATTTTAAAATTTTAATTCGTACCGTGTAATGTACCGATACGACTCGGGTGCGTTTATCTACCTGTACCCCCGTCCCAAAGTGACGATACGATGAAAATTTAAAATATTTTAATAAAATTTTGTAAAATTTTATAAAATTAATATAAATTAATATGGGGAGGGGAGGTTGGGAGGTCGGGAGGTAATTTTGAGGTTAATTTTGAGGTTAATTTTTAATTTTGAGGTTAATTTTTTTTTTTTTTAATTTTGAGGTTAAGTTTAATTTTGAGGTTAATTTTTAATTTTGAGGTTAATTTTGAGGTTACTTTTGAGGTTAATTTTTTTTTTTTTTTTTTGAGGTTAAGTTTAATTTTGAGGTTAATTTTTAATTTTGAGGTAAATTTTTAATTTTGAGGTTGGGAGGTCGGGAGGTTAGGTTAGGTTAGGTCAGGTTTAAGGTCAGGTTTAAGGTCAAGGTTTAAGGTCTTAAGGTCAAGGTCAAGGTTTAAGGTTTAAGGTCAAGGTTAGGTTAGGTCGGGAGGTTGGAGGTTGGAGGTTAGGTTGGGAGGTTAGGTTGGGAGGGAGGTTAGGTTAGGTCAGGTTTAAGGTCAAGGTTTAAGGTCAAGGTCAAGGTTTAAGGTCAAGGTTAGGTTAGGTTGGGAGGGGAGGTTGGGAGGTTGGAGGTTAGGTTGGGAGGTTAGGTTGGGAGGTTAGGTTGGGAGGGAGGTTATGTTGAGGTTGGGAGGTTGGGAGGTTGGGAGGTTGGGAGGTTAAGTTTACTTTTGAGGTTTTTTTTTTTTTTTTTTTTTGAGGTTAAGTTTAATTTTGAGGTTAATTTTTTTTTTTTTTTTTTTTTTGAGGTTAAGTTTAATTTTGAGGTTGATTTTTAATTTCGAGGTAAATTTTTAATTTTGAGGTCAAATCTCGCCGGAATGAAAAATTTAAGGCTTAAAATTGATTTTCAAGGTCATGCCTCTCGGAACTTTTTGTTCTATACCTCCTCCTCTATCGAGAACTGCAATAACCCCCCCCTCAAAAAATTTTTTTTTTTTTTTCAAACGTCCATAACTTTGCCATCTAATAATTTTCGAAACTTCTTTTTGGGGAAACTAAGCACCAGGGTGAGGCGCATCCGCAGCTGCGCATGTCAACCACATCCGGACCATAGGGAAGGCCCGGCGGAAATTTTTACTCGAAAACGCCAATCACATGGAAATTACAATTAAAAACTTCTGTTGGCCTGCCATTCCATCATCCGAATCCGTCATAAAATCACTTGACCTTGGGGACTTAGAAAAAAAGATAAATGCCTCCACTCCCGGACTGGCGCTCTTTGGCTGCCGGTTAGCACTCGGATGGGTTAGGTTAGGTTAGGTTAGGTCAGGTTAGGTTAGTTTAGGTTGACCTTGACCTTGGGAACTTGAAAAAAAAAAAAAAAAAAAAAAAAAAAAACTAAAAATGTTAATTTTTCATATAATGGTTAATGGTTAATGGTTAATGGTTAAGGGTTAAAGGTTAAAGGTTAAAGGTTAAAGGTTAATGGTTAAAGGTTAACGGTTAATGGTTAATGGTTAACGGTTAATGGTTAATGGTTAACCATTAGGTTAGGTTAGGTTAGGTTAGGTTAGGTTAGGTTAGGTTAGGTTAGGTTAGGTTAGGTTAGGTTAGGTTAGGTTAGGTTAGGTTAGGTTAGGTTAGGTTAGGTTAGGTTAGGTTAGGTTAGGTTAGGTTAGGTTAGGTTAGGTTAGGTTAGGTTAGGTTAGGTTAGGTTAGGTTAGGTTAGGTTAGGTTAGGTTAGGTTAGGTTAGGTTAGGTTAGGTTAGGTTAGGTTAGGTTAGGTTAGGTTAGGTTAGGTTAGGTTAGGTTAGGTTAGGTTAGGTTAGGTTAGGTTAGGTTAGGTTAGGTTAGGTTAGGTTAGGTTAGGTTAGGTTAGGTTAGGTTAGGTTAGGTTAGGTTAGGTTAGGTTAGGTTAGGTTAGGTTAGGTTAGGTTAGGTTAGGTTAGGTTAGGTTAGGTTAGGTTAGGTTAGGTTAGGTTAGGTTAGGTTAGGTTAGGTTAGGTTAGGTTAGGTTAGGTTAGGTTAGGTTAGGTTAGGTTAGGTTAGGTTAGGTTAGGTTAGGTTAGGTTAGGTTAGGTTAGGTTAGGTTAGGTTAGGTTAGGTTAGGTTAGGTTAGGTTAGGTTAGGTTAGGTTAGGTTAGGTTAGGTTAGGTTAGGTTAGGTTAGGTTAGGTTAGGTTAGGTTAGGTTAGGTTAGGTTAGGTTAGGTTAGGTTAGGTTAGGTTAGGTTAGGTTAGGTTAGGTTAGGTTAGGTTAGGTTAGGTTAGGTTAGGTTAGGTTAGGTTAGGTTAGGTTAGGTTAGGTTAGGTTAGGTTAGGTTAGGTTAGGTTAGGTTAGGTTAGGTTAGGTTAGGTTAGGTTAGGTTAGGTTAGGTTAGGTTAGGTTAGGTTAGGTTAGGTTAGGTTAGGTTAGGTTAGGTTAGGTTAGGTTAGGTTAGGTTAGGTTAGGTTAGGTTAGGTTAGGTTAGGTTAGGTTAGGTTAGGTTAGGTTAGGTTAGGTTAGGTTAGGTTAGGTTAGGTTAGGTTAGGTTAGGTTAGGTTAGGTTAGGTTAGGTTAGGTTAGGTTAGGTTAGGTTAGGTTAGGTTAGGTTAGGTTAGGTTAGGTTAGGTTAGGTTAGGTTAGGTTAGGTTAGGTTAGGTTAGGTTAGGTTAGGTTAGGTTAGGTTAGGTTAGGTTAGGTTAGGTTAGGTTAGGTTAGGTTAGGTTAGGTTAGGTTAGGTTAGGTTAGGTTAGGTTAGGTTAGGTTAGGTTAGGTTAGGTTAGGTTAGGTTAGGTTAGGTTAGGTTAGGTTAGGTTAGGTTAGGTTAGGTTAGGTTAGGTTAGGTTAGGTTAGGTTAGGTTAGGTTAGGTTAGGTTAGGTTAGGTTAGGTTAGGTTAGGTTAGGTTAGGTTAGGTTAGGTTAGGTTAGGTTAGGTTAGGTTAGGTTAGGTTAGGTTAGGTTAGGTTAGGTTAGGTTAGGTTAGGTTAGGTTAGGTTAGGTTAGGTTAGGTTAGGTTAGGTTAGGTTAGGTTAGGTTAGGTTAGGTTAGGTTAGGTTAGGTTAGGTTAGGTTAGGTTAGGTTAGGTTAGGTTAGGTTAGGTTAGGTTAGGTTAGGTTAGGTTAGGTTAGGTTAGGTTAGGTTAGGTTAGGTTAGGTTAGGTTAGGTTAGGTTAGGTTAGGTTAGGTTAGGTTAGGTTAGGTTAGGTTAGGTTAGGTTAGGTTAGGTTAGGTTAGGTTAGGTTAGGTTAGGTTAGGTTAGGTTAGGTTAGGTTAGGTTAGGTTAGGTTAGGTTAGGTTAGGTTAGGTTAGGTTAGGTTAGGTTAGGTTAGGTTAGGTTAGGTTAGGTTAGGTTAGGTTAGGTTAGGTTAGGTTAGGTTAGGTTAGGTTAGGTTAGGTTAGGTTAGGTTAGGTTAGGTTAGGTTAGGTTAGGTTAGGTTAGGTTAGGTTAGGTTAGGTTAGGTTAGGTTAGGTTAGGTTAGGTTAGGTTAGGTTAGGTTAGGTTAGGTTAGGTTAGGTTAGGTTAGGTTAGGTTAGGTTAGGTTAGGTTAGGTTAGGTTAGGTTAGGTTAGGTTAGGTTAGGTTAGGTTAGGTTAGGTTAGGTTAGGTTAGGTTAGGTTAGGTTAGGTTAGGTTAGGTTAGGTTAGGTTAGGTTAGGTTAGGTTAGGTTAGGTTAGGTTAGGTTAGGTTAGGTTAGGTTAGGTTAGGTTAGGTTAGGTTAGGTTAGGTTAGGTTAGGTTAGGTTAGGTTAGGTTAGGTTAGGTTAGGTTAGGTTAGGTTAGGTTAGGTTAGGTTAGGTTAGGTTAGGTTAGGTTAGGTTAGGTTAGGTTAGGTTAGGTTAGGTTAGGTTAGGTTAGGTTAGGTTAGGTTAGGTTAGGTTAGGTTAGGTTAGGTTAGGTTAGGTTAGGTTAGGTTAGGTTAGGTTAGGTTAGGTTAGGTTAGGTTAGGTTAGGTTAGGTTAGGTTAGGTTAGGTTAGGTTAGGTTAGGTTAGGTTAGGTTAGGTTAGGTTAGGTTAGGTTAGGTTAGGTTAGGTTAGGTTAGGTTAGGTTAGGTTAGGTTAGGTTAGGTTAGGTTAGGTTAGGTTAGGTTAGGTTAGGTTAGGTTAGGTTAGGTTAGGTTAGGTTAGGTTAGGTTAGGTTAGGTTAGGTTAGGTTAGGTTAGGTTAGGTTAGGTTAGGTTAGGTTAGGTTAGGTTAGGTTAGGTTAGGTTAGGTTAGGTTAGGTTAGGTTAGGTTAGGTTAGGTTAGGTTAGGTTAGGTTAGGTTAGGTTAGGTTAGGTTAGGTTAGGTTAGGTTAGGTTAGGTTAGGTTAGGTTAGGTTAGGTTAGGTTAGGTTAGGTTAGGTTAGGTTAGGTTAGGTTAGGTTAGGTTAGGTTAGGTTAGGTTAGGTTAGGTTAGGTTAGGTTAGGTTAGGTTAGGTTAGGTTAGGTTAGGTTAGGTTAGGTTAGGTTAGGTTAGGTTAGGTTAGGTTAGGTTAGGTTAGGTTAGGTTAGGTTAGGTTAGGTTAGGTTAGGTTAGGTTAGGTTAGGTTAGGTTAGGTTAGGTTAGGTTAGGTTAGGTTAGGTTAGGTTAGGTTAGGTTAGGTTAGGTTAGGTTAGGTTAGGTTAGGTTAGGTTAGGTTAGGTTAGGTTAGGTTAGGTTAGGTTAGGTTAGGTTAGGTTAGGTTAGGTTAGGTTAGGTTAGGTTAGGTTAGGTTAGGTTAGGTTAGGTTAGGTTAGGTTAGGTTAGGTTAGGTTAGGTTAGGTTAGGTTAGGTTAGGTTAGGTTAGGTTAGGTTAGGTTAGGTTAGGTTAGGTTAGGTTAGGTTAGGTTAGGTTAGGTTAGGTTAGGTTAGGTTAGGTTAGGTTAGGTTAGGTTAGGTTAGGTTAGGTTAGGTTAGGTTAGGTTAGGTTAGGTTAGGTTAGGTTAGGTTAGGTTAGGTTAGGTTAGGTTAGGTTAGGTTAGGTTAGGTTAGGTTAGGTTAGGTTAGGTTAGGTTAGGTTAGGTTAGGTTAGGTTAGGTTAGGTTAGGTTAGGTTAGGTTAGGTTAGGTTAGGTTAGGTTAGGTTAGGTTAGGTTAGGTTAGGTTAGGTTAGGTTAGGTTAGGTTAGGTTAGGTTAGGTTAGGTTAGGTTAGGTTAGGTTAGGTTAGGTTAGGTTAGGTTAGGTTAGGTTAGGTTAGGTTAGGTTAGGTTAGGTTAGGTTAGGTTAGGTTAGGTTAGGTTAGGTTAGGTTAGGTTAGGTTAGGTTAGGTTAGGTTAGGTTAGGTTAGGTTAGGTTAGGTTAGGTTAGGTTAGGTTAGGTTAGGTTAGGTTAGGTTAGGTTAGGTTAGGTTAGGTTAGGTTAGGTTAGGTTAGGTTAGGTTAGGTTAGGTTAGGTTAGGTTAGGTTAGGTTAGGTTAGGTTAGGTTAGGTTAGGTTAGGTTAGGTTAGGTTAGGTTAGGTTAGGTTAGGTTAGGTTAGGTTAGGTTAGGTTAGGTTAGGTTAGGTTAGGTTAGGTTAGGTTAGGTTAGGTTAGGTTAGGTTAGGTTAGGTTAGGTTAGGTTAGGTTAGGTTAGGTTAGGTTAGGTTAGGTTAGGTTAGGTTAGGTTAGGTTAGGTTAGGTTAGGTTAGGTTAGGTTAGGTTAGGTTAGGTTAGGTTAGGTTAGGTTAGGTTAGGTTAGGTTAGGTTAGGTTAGGTTAGGTTAGGTTAGGTTAGGTTAGGTTAGGTTAGGTTAGGTTAGGTTAGGTTAGGTTAGGTTAGGTTAGGTTAGGTTAGGTTAGGTTAGGTTAGGTTAGGTTAGGTTAGGTTAGGTTAGGTTAGGTTAGGTTAGGTTAGGTTAGGTTAGGTTAGGTTAGGTTAGGTTAGGTTAGGTTAGGTTAGGTTAGGTTAGGTTAGGTTAGGTTAGGTTAGGTTAGGTTAGGTTAGGTTAGGTTAGGTTAGGTTAGGTTAGGTTAGGTTAGGTTAGGTTAGGTTAGGTTAGGTTAGGTTAGGTTAGGTTAGGTTAGGTTAGGTTAGGTTAGGTTAGGTTAGGTTAGGTTAGGTTAGGTTAGGTTAGGTTAGGTTAGGTTAGGTTAGGTTAGGTTAGGTTAGGTTAGGTTAGGTTAGGTTAGGTTAGGTTAGGTTAGGTTAGGTTAGGTTAGGTTAGGTTAGGTTAGGTTAGGTTAGGTTAGGTTAGGTTAGGTTAGGTTAGGTTAGGTTAGGTTAGGTTAGGTTAGGTTAGGTTAGGTTAGGTTAGGTTAGGTTAGGTTAGGTTAGGTTAGGTTAGGTTAGGTTAGGTTAGGTTAGGTTAGGTTAGGTTAGGTTAGGTTAGGTTAGGTTAGGTTAGGTTAGGTTAGGTTAGGTTAGGTTAGGTTAGGTTAGGTTAGGTTAGGTTAGGTTAGGTTAGGTTAGGTTAGGTTAGGTTAGGTTAGGTTAGGTTAGGTTAGGTTAGGTTAGGTTAGGTTAGGTTAGGTTAGGTTAGGTTAGGTTAGGTTAGGTTAGGTTAGGTTAGGTTAGGTTAGGTTAGGTTAGGTTAGGTTAGGTTAGGTTAGGTTAGGTTAGGTTAGGTTAGGTTAGGTTAGGTTAGGTTAGGTTAGGTTAGGTTAGGTTAGGTTAGGTTAGGTTAGGTTAGGTTAGGTTAGGTTAGGTTAGGTTAGGTTAGGTTAGGTTAGGTTAGGTTAGGTTAGGTTAGGTTAGGTTAGGTTAGGTTAGGTTAGGTTAGGTTAGGTTAGGTTAGGTTAGGTTAGGTTAGGTTAGGTTAGGTTAGGTTAGGTTAGGTTAGGTTAGGTTAGGTTAGGTTAGGTTAGGTTAGGTTAGGTTAGGTTAGGTTAGGTTAGGTTAGGTTAGGTTAGGTTAGGTTAGGTTAGGTTAGGTTAGGTTAGGTTAGGTTAGGTTAGGTTAGGTTAGGTTAGGTTAGGTTAGGTTAGGTTAGGTTAGGTTAGGTTAGGTTAGGTTAGGTTAGGTTAGGTTAGGTTAGGTTAGGTTAGGTTAGGTTAGGTTAGGTTAGGTTAGGTTAGGTTAGGTTAGGTTAGGTTAGGTTAGGTTAGGTTAGGTTAGGTTAGGTTAGGTTAGGTTAGGTTAGGTTAGGTTAGGTTAGGTTAGGTTAGGTTAGGTTAGGTTAGGTTAGGTTAGGTTAGGTTAGGTTAGGTTAGGTTAGGTTAGGTTAGGTTAGGTTAGGTTAGGTTAGGTTAGGTTAGGTTAGGTTAGGTTAGGTTAGGTTAGGTTAGGTTAGGTTAGGTTAGGTTAGGTTAGGTTAGGTTAGGTTAGGTTAGGTTAGGTTAGGTTAGGTTAGGTTAGGTTAGGTTAGGTTAGGTTAGGTTAGGTTAGGTTAGGTTAGGTTAGGTTAGGTTAGGTTAGGTTAGGTTAGGTTAGGTTAGGTTAGGTTAGGTTAGGTTAGGTTAGGTTAGGTTAGGTTAGGTTAGGTTAGGTTAGGTTAGGTTAGGTTAGGTTAGGTTAGGTTAGGTTAGGTTAGGTTAGGTTAGGTTAGGTTAGGTTAGGTTAGGTTAGGTTAGGTTAGGTTAGGTTAGGTTAGGTTAGGTTAGGTTAGGTTAGGTTAGGTTAGGTTAGGTTAGGTTAGGTTAGGTTAGGTTAGGTTAGGTTAGGTTAGGTTAGGTTAGGTTAGGTTAGGTTAGGTTAGGTTAGGTTAGGTTAGGTTAGGTTAGGTTAGGTTAGGTTAGGTTAGGTTAGGTTAGGTTAGGTTAGGTTAGGTTAGGTTAGGTTAGGTTAGGTTAGGTTAGGTTAGGTTAGGTTAGGTTAGGTTAGGTTAGGTTAGGTTAGGTTAGGTTAGGTTAGGTTAGGTTAGGTTAGGTTAGGTTAGGTTAGGTTAGGTTAGGTTAGGTTAGGTTAGGTTAGGTTAGGTTAGGTTAGGTTAGGTTAGGTTAGGTTAGGTTAGGTTAGGTTAGGTTAGGTTAGGTTAGGTTAGGTTAGGTTAGGTTAGGTTAGGTTAGGTTAGGTTAGGTTAGGTTAGGTTAGGTTAGGTTAGGTTAGGTTAGGTTAGGTTAGGTTAGGTTAGGTTAGGTTAGGTTAGGTTAGGTTAGGTTAGGTTAGGTTAGGTTAGGTTAGGTTAGGTTAGGTTAGGTTAGGTTAGGTTAGGTTAGGTTAGGTTAGGTTAGGTTAGGTTAGGTTAGGTTAGGTTAGGTTAGGTTAGGTTAGGTTAGGTTAGGTTAGGTTAGGTTAGGTTAGGTTAGGTTAGGTTAGGTTAGGTTAGGTTAGGTTAGGTTAGGTTAGGTTAGGTTAGGTTAGGTTAGGTTAGGTTAGGTTAGGTTAGGTTAGGTTAGGTTAGGTTAGGTTAGGTTAGGTTAGGTTAGGTTAGGTTAGGTTAGGTTAGGTTAGGTTAGGTTAGGTTAGGTTAGGTTAGGTTAGGTTAGGTTAGGTTAGGTTAGGTTAGGTTAGGTTAGGTTAGGTTAGGTTAGGTTAGGTTAGGTTAGGTTAGGTTAGGTTAGGTTAGGTTAGGTTAGGTTAGGTTAGGTTAGGTTAGGTTAGGTTAGGTTAGGTTAGGTTAGGTTAGGTTAGGTTAGGTTAGGTTAGGTTAGGTTAGGTTAGGTTAGGTTAGGTTAGGTTAGGTTAGGTTAGGTTAGGTTAGGTTAGGTTAGGTTAGGTTAGGTTAGGTTAGGTTAGGTTAGGTTAGGTTAGGTTAGGTTAGGTTAGGTTAGGTTAGGTTAGGTTAGGTTAGGTTAGGTTAGGTTAGGTTAGGTTAGGTTAGGTTAGGTTAGGTTAGGTTAGGTTAGGTTAGGTTAGGTTAGGTTAGGTTAGGTTAGGTTAGGTTAGGTTAGGTTAGGTTAGGTTAGGTTAGGTTAGGTTAGGTTAGGTTAGGTTAGGTTAGGTTAGGTTAGGTTAGGTTAGGTTAGGTTAGGTTAGGTTAGGTTAGGTTAGGTTAGGTTAGGTTAGGTTAGGTTAGGTTAGGTTAGGTTAGGTTAGGTTAGGTTAGGTTAGGTTAGGTTAGGTTAGGTTAGGTTAGGTTAGGTTAGGTTAGGTTAGGTTAGGTTAGGTTAGGTTAGGTTAGGTTAGGTTAGGTTAGGTTAGGTTAGGTTAGGTTAGGTTAGGTTAGGTTAGGTTAGGTTAGGTTAGGTTAGGTTAGGTTAGGTTAGGTTAGGTTAGGTTAGGTTAGGTTAGGTTAGGTTAGGTTAGGTTAGGTTAGGTTAGGTTAGGTTAGGTTAGGTTAGGTTAGGTTAGGTTAGGTTAGGTTAGGTTAGGTTAGGTTAGGTTAGGTTAGGTTAGGTTAGGTTAGGTTAGGTTAGGTTAGGTTAGGTTAGGTTAGGTTAGGTTAGGTTAGGTTAGGTTAGGTTAGGTTAGGTTAGGTTAGGTTAGGTTAGGTTAGGTTAGGTTAGGTTAGGTTAGGTTAGGTTAGGTTAGGTTAGGTTAGGTTAGGTTAGGTTAGGTTAGGTTAGGTTAGGTTAGGTTAGGTTAGGTTAGGTTAGGTTAGGTTAGGTTAGGTTAGGTTAGGTTAGGTTAGGTTAGGTTAGGTTAGGTTAGGTTAGGTTAGGTTAGGTTAGGTTAGGTTAGGTTAGGTTAGGTTAGGTTAGGTTAGGTTAGGTTAGGTTAGGTTAGGTTAGGTTAGGTTAGGTTAGGTTAGGTTAGGTTAGGTTAGGTTAGGTTAGGTTAGGTTAGGTTAGGTTAGGTTAGGTTAGGTTAGGTTAGGTTAGGTTAGGTTAGGTTAGGTTAGGTTAGGTTAGGTTAGGTTAGGTTAGGTTAGGTTAGGTTAGGTTAGGTTAGGTTAGGTTAGGTTAGGTTAGGTTAGGTTAGGTTAGGTTAGGTTAGGTTAGGTTAGGTTAGGTTAGGTTAGGTTAGGTTAGGTTAGGTTAGGTTAGGTTAGGTTAGGTTAGGTTAGGTTAGGTTAGGTTAGGTTAGGTTAGGTTAGGTTAGGTTAGGTTAGGTTAGGTTAGGTTAGGTTAGGTTAGGTTAGGTTAGGTTAGGTTAGGTTAGGTTAGGTTAGGTTAGGTTAGGTTAGGTTAGGTTAGGTTAGGTTAGGTTAGGTTAGGTTAGGTTAGGTTAGGTTAGGTTAGGTTAGGTTAGGTTAGGTTAGGTTAGGTTAGGTTAGGTTAGGTTAGGTTAGGTTAGGTTAGGTTAGGTTAGGTTAGGTTAGGTTAGGTTAGGTTAGGTTAGGTTAGGTTAGGTTAGGTTAGGTTAGGTTAGGTTAGGTTAGGTTAGGTTAGGTTAGGTTAGGTTAGGTTAGGTTAGGTTAGGTTAGGTTAGGTTAGGTTAGGTTAGGTTAGGTTAGGTTAGGTTAGGTTAGGTTAGGTTAGGTTAGGTTAGGTTAGGTTAGGTTAGGTTAGGTTAGGTTAGGTTAGGTTAGGTTAGGTTAGGTTAGGTTAGGTTAGGTTAGGTTAGGTTAGGTTAGGTTAGGTTAGGTTAGGTTAGGTTAGGTTAGGTTAGGTTAGGTTAGGTTAGGTTAGGTTAGGTTAGGTTAGGTTAGGTTAGGTTAGGTTAGGTTAGGTTAGGTTAGGTTAGGTTAGGTTAGGTTAGGTTAGGTTAGGTTAGGTTAGGTTAGGTTAGGTTAGGTTAGGTTAGGTTAGGTTAGGTTAGGTTAGGTTAGGTTAGGTTAGGTTAGGTTAGGTTAGGTTAGGTTAGGTTAGGTTAGGTTAGGTTAGGTTAGGTTAGGTTAGGTTAGGTTAGGTTAGGTTAGGTTAGGTTAGGTTAGGTTAGGTTAGGTTAGGTTAGGTTAGGTTGGTTAGGTTAGGTTAGGTTAGGTTAGGTTAGGTTAGGTTAGGTTAGGTTAGGTTAGGTTAGGTTAGGTTAGGTTAGGTTAGGTTAGGTTAGGTTAGGTTAGGTTAGGTTAGGTTAGGTTAGGTTAGGTTAGGTTAGGTTAGGTTAGGTTAGGTTAGGTTAGGTTAGGTTAGGTTAGGTTAGGTTAGGTTAGGTTAGGTTAGGTTAGGTTAGGTTAGGTTAGGTTAGGTTAGGTTAGGTTAGGTTAGGTTAGGTTAGGTTAGGTTAGGTTAGGTTAGGTTAGGTTAGGTTAGGTTAGGTTAGGTTAGGTTAGGTTAGGTTAGGTTAGGTTAGGTTAGGTTAGGTTAGGTTAGGTTAGGTTAGGTTAGGTTAGGTTAGGTTAGGTTAGGTTAGGTTAGGTTAGGTTAGGTTAGGTTAGGTTAGGTTAGGTTAGGTTAGGTTAGGTTAGGTTAGGTTAGGTTAGGTTAGGTTAGGTTAGGTTAGGTTAGGTTAGGTTAGGTTAGGTTAGGTTAGGTTAGGTTAGGTTAGGTTAGGTTAGGTTAGGTTAGGTTAGGTTAGGTTAGGTTAGGTTAGGTTAGGTTAGGTTAGGTTAGGTTAGGTTAGGTTAGGTTAGGTTAGGTTAGGTTAGGTTAGGTTAGGTTAGGTTAGGTTAGGTTAGGTTAGGTTAGGTTAGGTTAGGTTAGGTTAGGTTAGGTTAGGTTAGGTTAGGTTAGGTTAGGTTAGGTTAGGTTAGGTTAGGTTAGGTTAGGTTAGGTTAGGTTAGGTTAGGTTAGGTTAGGTTAGGTTAGGTTAGGTTAGGTTAGGTTAGGTTAGGTTAGGTTAGGTTAGGTTAGGTTAGGTTAGGTTAGGTTAGGTTAGGTTAGGTTAGGTTAGGTTAGGTTAGGTTAGGTTAGGTTAGGTTAGGTTAGGTTAGGTTAGGTTAGGTTAGGTTAGGTTAGGTTAGGTTAGGTTAGGTTAGGTTAGGTTAGGTTAGGTTAGGTTAGGTTAGGTTAGGTTAGGTTAGGTTAGGTTAGGTTAGGTTAGGTTAGGTTAGGTTAGGTTAGGTTAGGTTAGGTTAGGTTAGGTTAGGTTAGGTTAGGTTAGGTTAGGTTAGGTTAGGTTAGGTTAGGTTAGGTTAGGTTAGGTTAGGTTAGGTTAGGTTAGGTTAGGTTAGGTTAGGTTAGGTTAGGTTAGGTTAGGTTAGGTTAGGTTAGGTTAGGTTAGGTTAGGTTAGGTTAGGTTAGGTTAGGTTAGGTTAGGTTAGGTTAGGTTAGGTTAGGTTAGGTTAGGTTAGGTTAGGTTAGGTTAGGTTAGGTTAGGTTAGGTTAGGTTAGGTTAGGTTAGGTTAGGTTAGGTTAGGTTAGGTTAGGTTAGGTTAGGTTAGGTTAGGTTAGGTTAGGTTAGGTTAGGTTAGGTTAGGTTAGGTTAGGTTAGGTTAGGTTAGGTTAGGTTAGGTTAGGTTAGGTTAGGTTAGGTTAGGTTAGGTTAGGTTAGGTTAGGTTAGGTTAGGTTAGGTTAGGTTAGGTTAGGTTAGGTTAGGTTAGGTTAGGTTAGGTTAGGTTAGGTTAGGTTAGGTTAGGTTAGGTTAGGTTAGGTTAGGTTAGGTTAGGTTAGGTTAGGTTAGGTTAGGTTAGGTTAGGTTAGGTTAGGTTAGGTTAGGTTAGGTTAGGTTAGGTTAGGTTAGGTTAGGTTAGGTTAGGTTAGGTTAGGTTAGGTTAGGTTAGGTTAGGTTAGGTTAGGTTAGGTTAGGTTAGGTTAGGTTAGGTTAGGTTAGGTTAGGTTAGGTTAGGTTAGGTTAGGTTAGGTTAGGTTAGGTTAGGTTAGGTTAGGTTAGGTTAGGTTAGGTTAGGTTAGGTTAGGTTAGGTTAGGTTAGGTTAGGTTAGGTTAGGTTAGGTTAGGTTAGGTTAGGTTAGGTTAGGTTAGGTTAGGTTAGGTTAGGTTAGGTTAGGTTAGGTTAGGTTAGGTTAGGTTAGGTTAGGTTAGGTTAGGTTAGGTTAGGTTAGGTTAGGTTAGGTTAGGTTAGGTTAGGTTAGGTTAGGTTAGGTTAGGTTAGGTTAGGTTAGGTTAGGTTAGGTTAGGTTAGGTTAGGTTAGGTTAGGTTAGGTTAGGTTAGGTTAGGTTAGGTTAGGTTAGGTTAGGTTAGGTTAGGTTAGGTTAGGTTAGGTTAGGTTAGGTTAGGTTAGGTTAGGTTAGGTTAGGTTAGGTTAGGTTAGGTTAGGTTAGGTTAGGTTAGGTTAGGTTAGGTTAGGTTAGGTTAGGTTAGGTTAGGTTAGGTTAGGTTAGGTTAGGTTAGGTTAGGTTAGGTTAGGTT